>CM062647.1:2756756-2834037 GCA_025617555.3 Puccinia polysora | reverse complement strand
AGTTTGGATCATAATTAAAAAAAGGATTATGTAAATATTTTCAATAAAATGGAAGTTATTAAGGATTCAATTCCTGTGAACCACAGCACAGGAATTTCACAGAGACTCAGTCTAGGTCTGGTGAATCAAGAAGAGGAACCGGATGATGGCTCTAATGAAGAAAAGCAAAGGAAAAGAATAGATGCAACACACCTATTACTTAAGAATGAAATGAATAAAGCAAAGGCTAAAAAAACAACTCAAGAAAAGAAAAGAAAGTTACCTTTAGCCCTCAGATTCATTGCTATTCCAGCAGTGACACCAAGAAAAAGAAATTTTCATTTCAAGAGGAATTGTAAGCAGAAAAGCAGGACCATCCACGCAATTGAAAATTTCAAGTTCATGGTTGTCCCTTGTGTTACTCCCAAGAAAAGATCTATACATATTACTTCTGGAACAAAGAGGAAAAAAGAAAGATTGCTTTCCTCCCCATGTTGTAAATGAAGTTTTTCTTGTCTTCATCTTGTATTCCCATTTTTTTGATGAGAGGTATCTTCACAACAAAAGACCCCTCTAATATCCCCATCATTTGTACCAATTCATTCAAATTCATACACTTTTGTTATTCAATCAATCAATATTATGTTTTTACTCTACTGCTAAAATATCTGATTACAAGATAATCAAGTCAAAAAACACCAGAGGGAAGATGAATCAGGGGGGAAATCTAAAGAAGAAATTGGAACTTACCAATTTTTGGTTCCAGGATTCACCAAATCACTAATAGTCCTTGGGGATGATGGTAGCAATGATGGTGGCAAGGAGGGTGGTGGTGGGAGTGGGAAGGATGGTCCCATTGCTTTGGCCAAGGAATAAAGGTGCAGGGCTGCGTTGGTTGGTCAACGGTGGGTTGCTCAGTCAAGGAGGGGGGGAGCATTGATTGGTTGCGTAGGGAGGAGGGGGGGCTGGCCAGTTGGTTTGTTGATTGGCTGGCAGTGTTTGGTCAAAGGGGGGGGGGGGGGCTGGTTGATTTTCCAGAAAAGGGGGGGGAGAGCTGGCTGGTCAGTTTTTCAAAGGGAGGGGGCCAGTTTATTGGCTTGCAAGGTTTTGGTCAAAGGGGGGGGGCGGTTTATTGGCCAATCAATAGTTCAAAGGGGGGGGGGGCTGGTGAATTGGCCCATCAATTGGTCAAAGGGGGGCGGGCCAGTAAATTGGTTGAAGGGGGGGGGGGAAGTTAATTGGTTGAAGGGGGGGCAGTTGTCAAGGATAGGGGGAGGGGTTGCTTGGGCTGTGGCTGTGGATTGAGGGGGGCTTGTGGGGGGGGGGGGGTCTGGTGGGCCAACAAGGAGGGAGGAAGCAAAGGAAGTGTGGTTAGCAAAAGTGCAACAAGGGGGGGGGGTGGATTAAGAGGGAGGGGGGAGGGCATATTTGGGTGGGCTGGGAACAAAGGTTGTAGAGGAAAGAGGGGTATTAGAAAGGACATAAAAAAGGGAATTGAGACAAGGAGACTGAAATGGAGATGGTAATGGTGATGGTAGGTTGGTGGGTGTGGTGAGCTTGTTGTTGGTGGTGGGTGGTTGAGTCCAATGAGTGGGTGAGGAGCAGGAGGGTGAGTGGTGAAGTCCAATTACTATGAGATAAGGAGGAGGAGCATGGTGGTGGGGGTGACTGGGGTCCACTTGTGGGTGACTGAAAAGATTAATTAATTCAGTTTTGGATAAAAAAAAGAAAAGAAACACATACTTGTGTGTTTGTCTCTTTAAAAAGTCTGAAATCAGACCATCATCATTCAAACTGAGCAAGGGTGAGAGGTAGAATTTTCTCTCTCATGGAAAAAGAGGATTGATGAGATAAGAGTGTAATGATTTGAGGAGGATCAGGAAAATCATCTTCAAAGATTTCATCCCATTCATCTTTGATGTTGGCCAATAAATTATGGAGAATAAGGAAGCAGAAAATACAGTTGATGAGTACCTTCATGTCTTTGGAATTTTGGGGATGTCATTGCATTTTTCTTAAACTGGCCCATCTTCCTTTCAGGACTCCTATTTCATGCTCAATCATAACTTTTGATTGGGAAAAATGATAGCTGAAATCAGTCTTGGCTTGATCATTGGATGAAACATTACAGTATTCTGGAACCACATATTTACCACTGGCATAAGTAAAGTCATCCAGAATTTATTTGTCTTCATCAAAGAAGCTCTGAGGTTGATGAGAAATCTGCATTCAGCTGAAGACATAAGAATCATGACAGGAACATGGAAGGCCAGCATGGAGGGAAATGAATTTTTTTTTGTTTTTGTTTTTGAAAACAAGTTGAACAGAAATGGATTATCTATAAGAACAAAGGAAGCATAGTTGGTCAATTTTGTGTAAAAAAACTTACTAATAAGATATTGGATTGCCTTTTCTGCCAATCAAAGTAGTGGTTTCCATAAAGCTTGGGTTTTTAACTCAAAATGATGGTGGTTCCATAAAAAAATCCAATACAACCTTCAAAAACTTCAGTAACCATGACCTGTGAGATCTCAATGAACTCTTCCTTTGTTGGGAAGCATAGAAGTGAGCAACAAAATCCTAGGACAGAATGGATAACAAATTGGGTGTAAAAGTTGACTGTTCCATATCTGATAGAGGAAATATTTTCCAATCAATTAACAGCAGCACCATTAACATTGGATCCAAACTGACATAGAAAAACAGAAATTTGGATAGCAGGATTGTTTTGGGGATTCCAAGATTCATTCTGGAAGACAGGATGGTTCTCAATCATCTCCAAAAGTTTCATGAATGATGCTAAAGAATTTTAAAAGATTTGATGGAAGCTTAAGTCAGGGAGGAGATGGAGCTTCTGCCTTTCGTCCATAGGATGGTGAAATTGATGTTTTTGGGGAATTTATTAAATGTCTAGAATCACCTTGGTTGTGTTCCCTCACTTCAATTTGTTTGTGTTTACTTACTTGATAAGTTTCATGATATTTCCTATTCATTTATTCATTTTGCTCTCTATCTACAAACTGTATTCCTTCAACTGCAAGAAACCTTCAAAGAATTTCTGGATTTCACCAAGTATTTCACTCCTAATACCAGGGCCTCTCACAAACCTCAGCCTTCAGCAGAATTCACTTCTACAGCTTCCTTGTTGAACCACTTTTGTGGTGACCAATTTGGGACACCTCATAAGAAAAGGGAAAAATTTAATTTTTTTTATATATGTCTTTTCATCTTTCTATTAAAAAAAATGGTTGACTCTTCAAGCTTGCCCTCCTATCCGTTGGTTGGCATCAAAATCCCCTCTGAGAATATCCAACTGGCACTTCCAATCTTTCAAAAACAAAATTTCTTTTTGACTTTTTCTGTCAGACATTTTAGTGAGCACTCCCTCTGCTCCACCATCTGCTCCACTCACTCATTGCATGTCCGCCTGGGATCCAGAAATCTCCAATGAAGGCTCATATTCCCATACCATCCACCAGTCATTCATCACCATTCTCTGTGCGGTCATCCTTCTAATCCTGTTCTCATCATCACCATCCTCTCCTCCGGTCCACCGCATGGTTTGTTTGGTCCTCACGCGCGGTTTTTTTGTTCCTCACATGCGGTTTTCTGCTGTTGCTTGTTGCGCTGACCAGAAACAACCTGTTTTGTCTTTTTTGCGCACAAGCATCCATGGATGGATGAAAAAGATGGATGGGGGTGAGATCTTCTCACCCAAGTTGCGGAAAGATTGTCATGGAGGACCCAACTTCCCTGATCCCTGCATTAAATATATATATATATATATTTGGCTGTCATCTGTGTCATCCAATTTTAAATAATCTACAGGATCTCTTTCCCATAAAAGGAGGGAGGGACCTATCCATAAATCTATTTATCATCATCAATGGGATTCATCCAGCTAATGCATCATCACCCATCCATCATAATAAATCCATCATCCTTATCCTGGGTATATCTTTGATTTACCCTTGATCCTTGAGCCTCCATACTCAAAACTCTGATCCGCCCTTCTGTGGCCCTGTTTGTTATCACCAACCAATAGCCTTGCTGGTTGAAGAAGAACCCATTAATTTGGATTCTTGAGTGTGTTATACCACTCCTTGATCCTCTTTTTTGACCATACTGGTCTTGATCATTCTTTGATTTTCCTTCTGGAACCATTCATGTTTGACTGAGAGTTTTCTTTAAGCATGAGAATTGGAGTTTTGAACCTCCCTTATGTCTCAAAGTTTAATTTTTCCACACTACTCTTGAGTTCCTTGAGAAGTGTCAGGTTATTCTTGTTTAAATCTGTCATTTCTTTCCTTCTAGAGCTTCATAAGACAAATTGCCATGTTTTGTACAGCCATCCACATTTATCTTGTACCATTCAAGTGCTTGATTTCAGAGAGTTGGGAAGGTTCATTGAGAACCTGCAGGTTGGTTGAGATTGAGTTGATATTTCCTAATTTTCTGCTGAAAAACAGAGTTATTAGCTTGTGGGTGTTGTTGCTTACAGCTTCCTTGTTCTATTGAATTCTCAAAAAAATTTAACATCTATTGTTCAAGTCTTTTCCTGCACCATCTTGCCTCAGATGGTGTTATTTAAAGCTACCAATAACTATCAAACTCATCCCCTTCCTATTTATTCCTTATTCACAAGTTTCTTGACCTTGATCTTGGTTAAATTTAAATATTTTTGTAACACTCAGGAGGGCAGCCTAAAAAGCACCTTTCCCCTCCACAGAACTCCCTGAAGCCAGAACCATTTGGAGTCTTAAATTTGTTCCCCTGGGCCAGGATTGAACCAGCAACATTGGGATTTACAGTCCCAAAAACTTTGGAATCAACTTCAAAATCCATTTTTTTTCTTTTCTGTTTTTCTGTTCTTAGATCTTATCTGTGGAGGCAACTTATTTCAGAAGTAATTTCTCCCAATTGTGAACCATCTGGGAAAGATTCTTGTTGTTTTTTTCATGAAACCCTACTCTTGCCACACTTGTGAGCCACTTGGAATTCAGCTCTTTGGATCCTCTAAGAAATTCTGTTATTTGAAATGGCATCTAATGGTGCTTCCACCACCTCTTTTTGACCTAAGATGGTTAAGATCAAACCTCAGAAAAATAACTTAGGGTTCAAGGGGGTAAATGTGGAAAGTTTCTTGGACTCTTACAAAATGGCTGCTGAAGTGGATGGGGAAAGTGAATACAATATGGCCTACCAGTTACAATTTTTTATCTCCTCTCATGAAGTCATGGAAGTGATCAAATTTTGTTATGGATTCAAATCTCATGACAGGATGCTTCTAAGGGAAGCAAGGTTGGCATATTGTGGAAAAATAGATGTAGCTTGGTTTACTCTGAAGGACTTGGATGATCTTGTCTCTCAGTGGATCTCAAATGTGGTGTCTCTCCAGCCTCTGATTATCAGTCTTTTAGGAATTAATGGGACCCAATCCAATCTTATCTTATCCAAAACAATCACATTGATATGGTGGACAAAATTTGTGTGAAATTTTTCCAATTTTTTTTTCCAGGAGTGCAGGAGAGGATTAGGGATGAATTAGTTGAGTCTGGATCAATGATCACCACCAGGTATAACCAATTCAAGCTCCCTTTTTTCCTTATCCTTAGGATTTCTGTGGATAAATTCATGAAAGGTCAAACTGCTTTTACTTTTGAAAAAACTAGAACCACTGAACCATTCCATGCTAATTCTTTCCAAGAATCAAACAAAATCATGAATAAGATGGAGGCCTACTGCAGGCCTAAAAAAAATTCTCAGTACAACAGGGAAAATCCAACTATGGATGAGATCAAAAAACTAATTCAAGCTTTGGAGAATAAGCTGGATCAAAAGATTTCCTCTGTTGCTACTCCCAGAAATTCTAACTTTGTTCCTAAATCCACTCTGGTCTGCTACTACTGTCATAGGGAAGGCCATGGAACTGGTTGATTCCCTGAGCTCCAAAAGGATAAAGAGGAAAAGTTGGTGGAACAGAAGGGAAATAATTTATTTCTTCCTAATGGTGCCCTGATCCCTTTCAATTATTCTTGCCCTATTTTTCGTGTGGTAGCCTCTTACCAGCCCACACCTCCTATGAAGGCACCCTTGGCTGCTTTTGATTTCCAATCTTCTTGTGTTAACCTTCAACCTTGATATCCTCCAGCCATCTCCTCCTCCAGTCTTTTTGGAGCTTATCAATCTCATCCAGTTAGGAAACAAAGTGAGGAAACTGTTGATATCTATGTCTATTTCCTCCTTGAATTTCCACATTCATTTAATTGTGCGCAGGCTGAGAATATTCAGTAGCCTGTCACACCCGCCTGTCACCTACCTGACTAGCTGTCTAGAATATCTAAAATACTTCTTGCCTGCTTCTGTTCCACCTCTCCTTCTTTTTTTGTTTCTACTTGTATGATTGTCATATTGCACCTTCTTTGCACTTAGCACTAAATTAAGACAATCAGAATTGGTCACCAGTTCACTTTGACATCACTCCTTTGGCTTGAGTTGGTAGGATTGGTCAACAGCTCAACTTCTCAAACTTGTTAATCTAATAACCATTGACCAAGGCTTTTTTCTAGGTTTCAAAACACTCATCAAATCAACCTTAGGAGCTAAAATCCTTGTTACCCCACAGTCATCAAGTTATCCTGGAAGGATTGGTCTATTACTTAACAGTGTCTTAAATACTCTACTTAGTCTTCTCAAGGCCATCATCTAGCCTTTAGAGGTTCCAAATATGTTTGTTCTTATTCTTAACAGGCTTTTTCCTGTTCACTCAAAAAACTATTGGAATACAAACAGCCTGGTCTAGGTTTATCAACTCTTATTTCCTTTTACAGAAAAAAACCTCATAAGGCTCCTTCCTTGCCATCCTTAATTCTTCAAAAACTTGATAAGCATTGATCCTCACCTGAGCCTCCTTCCTCTGATATAGAAGACATGGAGGTGGAAAAGGAACCACTCATGGAAAGGTTTCAAGACAGCTCTTATCCTACTACTTCATCTGTTAAATCTCCTCAACCTTTTCATCCCATCTAGTTCCTGCTTCACCTGAAATTCATCCCTCCACCCATCCCAATTTTTGGTTTGAGGGGGGAATCTCAAAGGATAACCCCAATGCTGTGGAAGGGATCTTAAATAAAATTTTTGATCTCAAAATTCCTGGTTTACGTGTGGCTAAACTACTGTCAATTTATTTGTCTGTTGCTGAAGGTATGAAGAAATGGGTCTCTTGTCAACGTGTGAAGATTCTTCCTGACAAATTGAAGGTCTCCTCTGGCACTTTGATGGAGGACTCTTGTGGAACAAATCCTTCAACAGATTCAAATATTTAATCCTTTCCTCTTGTTTTTCTTCCTTTTTTTCTTGTTGATTCAACTAAAACTGTTTCACTCCTTGTCAATTTGGGTTCTCAGCTCAACTTCATTTTGGATGCTATGGCCTGCAAAATCAAGCTAAGTACTATGGTCAGCTTCAATTCTGTGGTTTATGGGATAGGGAGTCAGTCTTGTGAATTGGTTGGTATTTCTGAAGATGTCCCAGTTTGAATTGGTCAAAATGTTGTTGGAACCTGTGAATTTTGGATAACTCATTTGGAAGGCCCAATGATCTTGGGTCAACCATTCTTAATGGATTTTGGTGCTACCCTGATGTTTTCTGATCAAGTTGGGGAGAGAATTCTTATCCATGATGCTGATGGTAGAAAGATTGAAGTTCCTCTCTTTTCTTTGGATTCTTTTCCTTGGGAAAAATATTTTCCTGTTTGTACTCCTAAATCAATTTTTAAAGGGAAGCAGAAGGATAAGTCCAATTCCTCTCATTTTTTAGTGGAATAGTTGATCCTACTGATAGTTTTAGTTCTTCTCAGCCTTGGAATTTGATAGGAAAACAGGTGAATAAACTGAGATTGAATTGACACAGAAGCTGGAGACTGGCGACAAGCCACAGGCCAATCAGAACACAGCAACAATGCAGGTGAAGCAAATGAAAAAAAGGAGAACAAAGAGATGTTGAAGGACAGGTGAGATGAGCGCAATCAGGGGAGAATTTGAGGAGGCTGTGAAGACTTAGGACAGAAGGTGGAGTAGTGCCTTGCGTTGTTGACGGATTGAGTGCTATGGTTGAAATGGTCAGTATGGAGGGATTGAGCGCGTTGAGTTGATAAAAATCTTACCAGGCAGATAGTGATAAGATCTGATTGCGCTGTCATGGATCAGTCAAGGTTGAAGTTGGTGGTTGGTCTAGCTTGATGGCAGAAAGATCAACAGATTGTGTATCATGTCAGACTTGATTTGATGATGTGTGTCAAAGAGTATGGGAGAAGATGAGGATAAAGACAGAGACAAGGAAGCAAGAAAATAAAAATGAAATGCAAAGAAGGACTGCGGTGTGACAGTGAACACAGATGAAATTGGATTAAGAGTATTGAATATGATGTTCCCGGCTATCATAGGCGCGGTTGCCAGTGCGGGCTGAGTTACCCTCTCTCACAGTGATTCCAACAGACTTCAAATAAAGGGTCAACTCTCATCTCTGAGGCTTATTTTTCTTTTTTCTTGTCATTCTCTTCTGATCTGGAAAGCATTAAAAAGCAAAAACATGTTAAAATAGAAATTTCCAAAAATATTTCTTCTCTCTCTGGATCTTTTGTGTCTTCTTTTACTTTTACTCTTAGGTCTGATCAAGTTCTCAATTGAATCTCCGCAATGAGTGTAAAGTAGATCCTTATCTCAATTATATCCTTAATGGCTTTGGTATGGGGTAATGTGGTCTTCAGTGGAGGCAATTTGGGGCAGAAGGAAGTCCTCCCAATTGTGAACCTCTGGGGAAATCTTCTACTGTGATTTTTGAAAGCCTACCTATTGCCACACATGTGAGAAAAGTATTATCTCCTGGTTCTCCCTTTATGGAAAAGGCTCCCTTTGAGGGAGTTGTGGAACATTGGACATTGAAGATATTGGAACTTGGCCTCAGTTTTGGTAGTCAAGTCTTTCTGATCAAGGCTTGGAGGAAGCAAGAAATTCTCTCTTTTGCTACCAAGTATAAGCCAGTTGCAAAAAAGGTCCAACCAGTCAACCAGCCTATGCCTCTTAACCTCAATCCTCCTCTCATGGGTCATCTATTACCTTGCAATCCTTAATGTGGCTTATCCAAATCTCTTACTTTTCCCTTTGTGCCAATGGTCATGTCACTGAAGAACTTCTGAAAGTGATCAACTTTGGTCCAGATGGATGGCTTCTCCCTGATGATTTGAATTTGATCAAAATTTTCTTATCCCTAAGAGAAAAATCTATTGATTTCTGTGAAGAATAAAGAGGTCTCTTGAAAGAATCCTATGGTCTCCCTCATATCATCCCTGTAGTTGAACCTGATCCTTGGTAAAAGAAAAATATTCCAATTGCTGCTGCTAAAATTGATGAATTTATCAAATTGATCCATGAAAAAGTCTGTACTGGTCTATATGAACATTCAACCTCCATTTATTCCAGCCCTGTCTTCTGTGTCCTCAAGAGTAATGGTAAACTTAGAATAGTTCATGATCTTCAACCTCTCAAAAAAGTTACTATTAAAGACTCTGGTATTCCTCCTGCCACTGAAGAATTTGTTGATTAATTCTGTGTGAGAGCTTGCTATGGTCTAGGGGACATTAGGGGTGGTTACAAAAAACAATCCTTTCATCCTATCTCTTTCCCTTTAACTACTTTCAATACTCCTCTTGGTTGATTCCAACTTAATTGATTGCCTCAAGGTGCCACCAATTTGGTTGCAGTCTATCAGTCTCAGATAATGTGGATCCTTCAGGATGAAATCCCTGATCATTTTGGTATCTTTATTGACAATGGTGGAATTAAAGGTCCAGTTTCTGATTATGATAATGAGCTTTTACCTTGGTATGCAGGAATTTTTCAATTAATCTGGAATTATCCTACTACTTTGGAAAGGATCATGTTTTTAATCAAGGAGTCTGGCCTTACTGTCTCCGGATCCAAATTGGCTGCTTGTATCTCTGCTCTGGAAATTTTTGGTCATGTGGTCTGCAAGGAATTAAGAAGTATGGAACCAGTCAAAGTCAACAAGATCATTTCTTGGCCCATGCCAATCAATCCCACCAAAGTTAGAGGCTTTCTAGATGTTTTAACTTATGTTTGAATCTTGATCCCATCTCTTTGCATAATCTGTGTTCCTTTGCATTGTCTAACCAGGAAAGAAGCTGAATGGACTTGGATCCAAGATTGTGAAAATTAATTTCAATTGCTCAAAATGATTGTTGGTAAAGACATAGTTTTGATAAAGATCTTTATGGACCCGGGGCTGGCAATCTCAAGCTAGCTGTTGATTCTAGTTGTCAATCTGTTGGAACTCTTCTTACTAAGGAAGATGAAAATGGTTGGGAACATCCTGCTCTCTATGAATCTCTGTTGTTTTCAGATGTAGAATCCAGATACTCTCAACCAAAACTGGAACTCTGTGGCATGGCACAAATGTTGAAAAAGCTCCAAACCATCCTCTGGGGTCAAAATTTTGAACTACAAGTCAATTCTTAATCCATCATTGAAATGATCAATGCCCCCAGCCTTCCAAATGCTCCTATGACTTTTTGGGTGGCCTTTATCCAGCTTTTATCTTTTGATATTGTTCACAGGCCTGGAAAATTTTTTACCATGCCTGATGGTTTATCTTGAATTCCTCTTGGAGATGAAGAATCCAATTTGGGAGTGGATTTTGATCTTGAAGAACCTTTAATCCATCCTGTCTTCTCCTTCTCCTCTCAAGATTATTCTGGCATTCAGCAAGGGTTCTGGCTTAAACTAGAACAGTCCCTTTTAACTTTTCAAAGACCTTCTGATCTCTCTGCTAAAGAATTCCAATACATCAAAAGAATCTCTTCTAATTTCTTTTTGAAAATCTCTAGGCTTATGAAAAGAGGAAATCCTTGTGCTCTCATTGCTGTTACTATCCATTCTAACTAAGATTATATCCTTGAAAGTCTCCATGAGGGTCTTGGTTATTGTGGGGAAACCAAAACTTATTGACAATTATCCAAAAAATTCTGGTGGTCATCTTTGAAGAAATCTGTCTTTCAATGGTGCAATAGTGGTGAAGTTTGCCAAAAATGTGATCTTAGGAATCCAACTGAAAATATTTATCCCACTGGGTAGTCCACTGTCTTTTGGAGGATTGCTATGGATGTGGTCCATACCAAGGCAGGTGGTTCTAAGTACCTCATTGTGGCTAGAGATGATTTTTCTGGATGGGTTGAAGCAAAACTTCTTAAGAATATTAGCTCAGAATCAGTTTCAGCCTTCCTCTACAAGCCTTGGACAATGATTTATGGCTTGGCTTGATCTTACTCTACTGATGGTGGCTCTAAATTTGGTGGCAAACTTGCTGAAACAATACAATATCTTCCTGGAAAACATAGAGTCACTACTACTTATTATCCTGAAGGCCATGTTATGGTGGGAAAAGGCCATGCTCCTTTGAAGGCTGCACTTGTTAAACTGGCTGGTGAAATGGAAAGAATTGTTCAAAATTTCTCTCTTCTTGCACTCTTCTCTGATCAATTTTCAACCAAAAAGATCACTGGCTACTCACCTTATGAAATCATCTTTGGTCAAAGAGAAATTCTTCCTCTGGATCTTGATCTGGAATCCTTCTTGGGTATTTCATGGGAGGAGTTTTCTTCAAACATTTATCTATTAGTTTCTTGATCCAAGCAACTGGAGAAAAGTGAAGATTTTTGTGACAAAGCTTATCAGAAAATGATGGAATAAAGAGAAAAAGTTGTTCATTATTGTGAAGATAAGAACTTGGATCAAATTAGGGATCCCTTAAATCCTGGTGATCTAGTTTTAGCTTATAATCAGTCCTGGTAGAATCAGGGCGGAAAGCTTTTCTCAAACTGCTGGAATGATCCCTATTGGGTGATTTTTCAAGTCAGAGGCGGATCTTTTGTTTTGGAAGAGCTGGATGGTACTCAGTTGGCCAGAAGGTTCTCTGCTGATCAAGTCAAGAAGTTGCATTGCCAAGGAGGCCACTTATCTCAGAAGTAAGTCCTACCAATTATGCACCACCAGGTCATTCTTCTACCATTGTTTTTGAAAATATACCTTATAACACATACGTGAGCACCTGGGACACTTTCTTCACTTTATCTCTGCCGCTTCTAGGGATCTTTTGGATGGATCAAGATATTTTACACTATTCAATCTCTCTCAAGATTAAGAAATGGCCGTTCTTCTGTTTCAATTTCTTTGCATTCCTCCTTTTCTTAATAACTTCAAAATTTAGATGCAGACTAGGGACAGTCTTTAAGTTGGGGAGAGATGTGGTGACCAATTTGAGACACCTCATAAGAAAAGGAGTTTTAAATTTTTTTTATATATTTTCTTTCATCTTTCTATCAAAAAAAAAAAAAGGTTGAATCTTCAAGCTTGCCCTCCCATCCATTGGTTGGCATCAAAATACCCTCTGAGCATCTCCAATTGGCGCTTCCAATCTTTCAAAACCAGCATTTCTGTTGGACTTCTTCCATCACCTGTCATCATGAGCACTCCCTCCGCTCTGTCATCTGGTCCACCGGCTCATCGCATGTCAGCCTCAGATCCAAAACTCTTCAATAAGAGCTCATCTTCCCATACCATCCACCAATCATTCATCACCATTCTCTGCGCCTTCATCCCACTCATCCGGTTCTCATCATCAGCATCCTCTCCACCGTTTGACCAAATGGTTGTCCACTTTTGTTCCACTGTTGCTTGTTGGTTGACCTGCAACAACCCATTTTGTTTTTGTTGCGTGCAAGCACCCACCAAGAGACCCAAAGGATGGATGGGGGTGAGATATTCTCACCCCATTTGTGGAATAATTTTCAGGGAGGACCGGACATCCCTGGTCCCTTCATCAAAAAAAAAACAAAAAAAACAAAAAAAAAAATTCTGCTGTCATCTGTTTCATCCAATTGGAAATAGTCTACAGGGTCTCTTTCCCATAAAACGGGGAAGGACCTATCCATTGATCTATCTATCATCATCCATGGGATTCATCCAGTGAATGCATCATCACCCATCCATCATCCTTATCCTGGGTATATCATTGATTTCCCCTTGATCCTTGAGCCTAAATACTCAAAACTCTGATCCACCCTTCTGTGGCCCTGTTTGTTATCACAAAACAATAGCCTTGCTGGTTGAAGAAAAACCCAATTCATTTGGATTCTTGAGTGTTTTATACAACTTCTTAATCCTCTTTTCTGATCATTCTTTTATTTTCCTTCTGGAACCAGTCACGTTTGACTGAGAGGTTTCTTTAAGAGCAAAAACTGGAGTGTTTAAACCTCCCTTATTTCTTTGTAGTTGAATTTTGCCACGCTATTCTTGAGTCCCTTGAGAAGTGTTAGGTTATTCTTTTTCAAATCTTTAATTTCTTTCCTTCTAGAGCTTCATAAGATAAATTTCCCTGTTTTTTACATCCACCCACAGTTATCTGGCACCCTTCAATTTATTGATTGGGGAGAGTTGCGCAGGTTCATTTAGAACCTGGATGTTGGTTGGGATTGAGTTGATATTTCCTAATCTTCTTCTGAAAACCAGAGGTATTAGCTTGTGGGTGTTGTTACTAACAGCTGCTTTGTTCTATTGAGCTCTGAAAAAACTTTCACTTCTTTTGTTCAAGTCTTTTCCCGCCCCATCTTGCCTCAGATGGTGTTTTTTAGACCTACCAATTACTATCAAACTCATCCCTCCCTATTTATTTCTTATTCAAAAGGTTCTGGCTGTTGATCTTGGTTAAATTTAAATATTTTTTAACACTCAGGAGGGCAGCCTAAAAAGCACCTTTCCCCTCCACATAACTGCCTGCAGCCAGCACTCTTTTCTCATGATTCAACACCATCCCCCTTGTTCATCAATCACCAGATCTGATCACCAATCTTTTCAACCTCAGCTCAAATTGGGAGCATTGGTACAACAACCTGATCACCAAGAACTTCAACCTCTGGGTAAGAGCACAAGACATACTGTCAACTCAACATCAAGACTAAGAACCCTTCCTTCACCTCTATCAGTTTCACATAAACCTTGGGAGGATTGATCATCTATTCTTTTCCTGCGCAGCTGCTCTACTTAGTCTTACAATAGGCCATAATCTTGCCTGTAGAGCTATCAAAAATTTTTTTTAATCTCTCCATTCTCTTGTTAATTTCCATCAAATTTTTCACCCACTGTCTGCGGTGCAATTGCAGCCTGGCCTAGTTTTTCCAAGAATCCATCTCTTTTACACAGTTAAAAGCCAAAATGGATTGTTCTAGCTCAACCAACCCACAAAAAATTACCAAAAAACCTGGACCAGGAGTAGAAGGCAACTTCACAGCCCTGGAACTCAAGTATCTGACGGAATCCACGCCCCTCCTAACTGAAAAAAAATACTCCATCTGGAGAACAAAAATGGAAAACTTATTCAAAATTTAAGGAATCCTTGATCTCATCAATTCAGCAGATCCTTACGTGTAGATTCCAGACAAAAACAGAATGTCAGGCTACTTGATGTCTAAACTGGATCTTGGATCTCACACTAATATCATAACACAACAGAACAAAGACTCCACAAAACTCATATGGCTAGCGGCAAGAGATCATTTTGCTTCCAGCCAGGCTGCCAACAGAGCTCATAGATTTTTCAACTTCCTCTACTTAGGATCTGACCAAAGCAACATTGACCACTTTGTGACCTCCTTGAGGGCCCATGTTTGCAAACTAGACAAAGTTGGGATAAACCTTCCCAACAACATCCTCATCTACCTGATACTCTCCAAACTTCTTGAATCATTGAATACCATGTCAAGACTCCAGATACTAACAGCCCCATGTTCCACTCAAAAACTAAGAAATACCCAGATTACCCTGAATGCAAAAATGGAAGACACAAACCTTCCCTCAAATCTTGCCAAGCTTCTGCATGTTGCGCTGAACACCCCAAACTAAAACCTGAACAACCCCCCAGAAAAATCTGATGAGGAAATAAAAAGAAACCTTGGTCAGAATGTCACTACTATTCCTTTTTCTGCGCCTTCAATAACTTGGTAAATGTGCATCAAGATTGCTTCATTCTTGACAGGAGATGCTTGCTCCATATTTTCCATGATCAAAGATCATTCATCACTTGGACGGAAAAATACAGGGAGGAGTCCATCAAGACAGGCAAGCAAGGAGAAGGCTTGGCAATCAGAGGACTTGGCACCACCAAAATTTTATGCAGCGGAAAAACCATCCTTTTCAAAAGTGCAGCCTGGGTTCCCAATGCCACTGTTAATCTCATCTTGCTGGGTTCTCTTTTACTGAAGATTTTCTCCCTTGGAGCCAAGACAAAAAAAAATTTACAGTATTCTACCTCCACTGGAGAGGAGAGAAAATCATGTCTGGAAGTATAGAAAAAAACATTCTTATGCTCCTGGTCAACCCCTTTTCTGAGAACTCAGCCAGTGTAAAAAAAAACTCCTTATCCTGGTAAGGACCTCTCCTGTTACCTAAATCTCACCAAATTGGAAGAGATCCATCTCAAACTTTTTCATTCCAGAATTGAAACAATCAAAAAACACCTGGGACAGTCAATCACCAACAAGCTACGCAACTCTTTCAAATTAATGACCTGCAAAAAGAGCAATATCAGTTGTTCTCCCTTCTTTCAATAAAAAGAACCAGCTAGCAGAGTTTTTGATTTCTTGCATATTGTTTCTATGGGACCACTGAACCCAAATAGAAAAGGTGGTATGCAATACTCCTTAACAATTGCAGACAGAAAATCCAGCTACCCTCAGCCTTCCCCCTTCCTTCAAAAGACACGGCTGTTGATAACATCAATTTTTTTATCAAAAAATTGGCCAAGAAGTTACAGAAATACCCCTCCAAAGTAGTTTCAGATGGCGGGGGAGAATTTGTGAATGACTCACTTTCATCCTACTTCAAATCCAAGTCAATAAACCATCTAATTTGTGAACCCTATCACTCCCAACAAACTGGGAAGTCCAAAGGGGCCAAAAGAACCATAATGGAATTAATGCGCTGCATATTCAACTTGACCAACATACCTAAGAACTGCTGGAACGTTGTCATCCAAGCCTGCTGCCTAGCCCTCAACCAAATCCTGGAAAAAAAGGGGGGGCATTCTCCCTGGAAAATTATTTTCGGGTTGGAACTTCCTGACAATTAACTGAAGCCTATA
Source organism: Puccinia polysora (assembly GCA_025617555.3). Classification (NCBI taxonomy): domain Eukaryota; kingdom Fungi; phylum Basidiomycota; class Pucciniomycetes; order Pucciniales; family Pucciniaceae; genus Puccinia; species Puccinia polysora. The sequence goes on along the minus strand of CM062647.1, from coordinate 2,817,849 downwards.
GGCGCTGGAGTTGTGTAACTTCTCAAAAAAAAAAAGATTGAGCCAAAACTCAGCAAGAAGGGCAAGGAAGGAATATTTATTGGTTATGTCCCGCAGTCCCTCTCCTAAAAGATCCTTACCAGATCAATTAAAATCATTGAAACCAAACATGTCAAGTTTCTCAAGCTACAACCCAACCGCAATAATTCTCTCCTAGATGAAAACCTCATCACCAACTCCACTACCAGAATACTGGAGAAGAATGATTCTTCTCCAACCTCTGGTAATATTTATGAATCAATTAAAGAGGCGGAAAAAGAAAATAAACCAGAAGTTCCCTCAAACCTGAGTCAGGAAGAATCAAACTCTGAGATTTCTGCCTCCGAAGTCCAAGAGACCTTGAGGCCCAAACTCAGAGATCAAGTCAAAATTATGGCACCCAAATGGTATGGCTGCTACCAAAAATTGGTGCCAAAAAAAATTCATGACACACTCAAGATGCATGCCTGGCTACCCCCTGTTATAATTATGGCCAGCAATTAGCTTAGGCAAATGAGCAGTATTTAAAGCAAAAGAAATGCTGGACACTGTGTGTCAATAATGGCTAATGGGGCTCTCACAATGGGGCAATATGTTGGATGAATTCGATTGGATGATGAATGAATGATGGAAAACAGCAGGGAGAAGAGCTCCTTAAGTACAAAAGATTGGCCTCTTGTGAGCCCATGATACAACAAGCCAAAGGGCAAATTTTCCGCCCCAAAAGAGCTCTACAGGCTCTACAGGCCTTGTTACTTGGTTTGGACTGCATCAGCCCACATGGCATTAGTCCCTGAACCCTTACAACCAGACTATTCCGGTCCATTCTTGTGTTTCCACCGTTATGGGGCTGAACCAGCCCATTGCTGTTCAGTCCCTTAGTTGGTTGTCTATTACAACCGGCCCTGATGGCATCATTACCCCTGTTACGGGCTGGTTGCCTCATGCATCCAGCCCCTGGCCCCTGAAATGGGCCAGGTGGGACCCAGGGCTCACCTGGGTCCGGTTTCAACCTCACATGGGGGGGTGTGACCAGCGGACATGCTGTCCCCCCCTCTATCTCTTACAAATCCCTGGTGGGGGCGGTCAAATCCCCTCACCAGGGGCCCTGGGGGTTGATACCCCCCAGGGCGTTGTCACAGAAAGTTGGCCTGGGAGGTGGTCAGGTCCCCCCAGGCCCATCGCTCCTCCCCCTCGGTAAAGGGGGGGGGAGAGCGCCCCTTCGCGCTTAGTTCGCTACGATGGCGGGGGGGTGATGAAATCCCCCCCACCTGCCGGTCGCATACCATGCGGCCGGCGCCGCCACCTCCTGGGGCAAGGGGGTGGTCAGGTCCCCCCTGCCCTGACCGACCGCCTCGTTGCGGCCGGTCGCTGGCTGGTTCAACCCAGCCAGCCTGCCCCCTCCCCCTCGCGACGGCGAGCGAGGGGAGGGGGAGCGAGCCGGGGCTGCAAGCCCCGGCTCCGCAGCGCTGGTCGCCGGTCGCGACCAGCCGGGCCCGCGTGGCATCGCACCGCGCGGGATCCCTCGGCCGCGCAACAGCCCCGCGCGGGCCGTCGGGCCCCGCGTGGGCCGTGCCGAGGAACACAGGCGGCCCCAAACGGGCCGCGACGCGAGCAGCGGCCCCGAGCGGGCCGCGACGCGAGCAGCGGCCCCGAGCGGGCCGCGACATGGGCGGCAACCCTAATGGGCCGCCCCAAGCCCGAATTGTGAGAAAAGACTACTTTTGCGGGCCAGCCCGTCTGGCCAAGTATGTCCAAAATAAACCTTGGGCCCAATTATGCCCATACAAGCCCATCTGGCCGTCTTTGCCCATATACCCCATCGGGCCCGTTAGGGCCCGTGTACCAATGGGTCTATTTCACGCGTTTTGAGGCCAGTTTCCCCAACTCTGTAACATCCACATGGGCCCGTATGGTCCGTGTGTGTGTCCAATGGGCCTCAGAGGCCCATTTGTGCATCCCATTTGGATTACACTTATACGTAGCACCCGCGTAAGTGCGTACGTATTTTAACACCCCCTATCAGCAAAGAGCTCAATACAATCAAAGACCTTGGAGTCTGGGAAGAAACCAATGATTCTGAAGTTTTCCATTGGCTTGAAATCACATGGACCTTTTGCAATAAGCAGGAAGTGCACACTGGAGTTGCCACGTTAAAAGCTAGAGTATGCATTCAGGTTTTTAACCAATGGTATGGCATTGATTACTTCAACACCTTTTCCCCAAAAGTTAAAATTTCATTTCTACAAGCCTTACTCTGCTACTTTTTCAAAAAAAAAGCTCAAGATCCAACAATTTGATGTAAAGGGAGCCTTCCTCCATGCACCATTGGAAGAGAATGTCTACATCAAAACCCCAAAAGGATCAAAAATAAAGGCAAAACACCTAAAATTGATCAAATCCCTATACAGCCTCAAACAGGAACTTCTTAACTGGTATAAAAAACTCAGAAAATGGATTAAAGATAATGGCTTTTTCAAAAACAATAGCAAACCATTCCTCTACCTACACAAGGACAACATAACTTCTCTATCCTTCCATGTCAAAAACTTGGTAGTAGTAGGCAACACAGACAGCTTTAAGTCCAAGTTCTTGGACCACTTCAAAGACTTCCCTTCCCATGACATAGAAACTCTCCTGGCAATGAAGGTTGAAACCAGTAAGGACTACCTAGCACTTTCTCTTCAAAAGCATATTGAAAAGGGACTGGAAGAACTAAACTTACTCCATGCCAAACCCATGAACAACCCATGCACCTCTGGGCTACACCTACTCCTGGATACCAACAAAGAAGCAGAGGACTTCAAACACCTCAATTTGAGTTATAGATCCCCTATTGGAAGACTTAACTTCATATAAAACCTTTCCACACCCAGCATTAGCTATGCTGTGTCAAACCTGACCCACTTCTCAGAGAAGCCTGGGACTACCCACCGGAAAGAGCTCATCCATGCTTGGAGATACCTTCTCAAAACCATCAAATACCAAGTAGTTTTCCATGCAAAAACCACTGCCAATCACCTGTTCATCTACAGCAATTCTACCTGGGGGGAAATCCTGGTCTTGCTGCTCTCCCAAATGGGCTTCATCTTCTTGTCCAAGGGATCACCCACCTACTGGACAAGTCAAAGAAAAAGAAACATTTCTCATTCCTCAACTGAGTCAGAATTCAATGGCCCATCTGCAAGTCACCTTGAGGGTAGGTGGCTACATCATTTAATAAACAAAATCTGGCGAGAGAAAACTGAACTCCCCCTTCATCTTGTTGAAAACAAGGGATTAATGATAAAATCAAAAATTCTGGATTCAAATGACACACTAAGTACATCAACATTAATTCAAGAGTCTTCAAAATGACTAGCAAGAAAATCTAATAAAAATTAAGCTTATAAAAGCACAAAAGATTCTGCCTGATTCTTTGACAAAAGCTTCCAGCACCTTGTCTGTCAAAAGGCTGGTTAAGTATGTTGGATTCCAAAATCATCTTGTTGATGAGTTTAGGTGGCGTGTTCAATTTCTAGACTAACCTTGGTTGTGTTTCCTCACTTGAATTTGTTTTTGTTTCCTTACTTGGTAAGTTTCATTATTTTTCCTATTCATTTATTCACTTTCCTCTCTATCTAAAAACTTTATTTTTTCAACCGGAAGAACCCATCACAGATTTTCTGGATTTCATCAAGTATGTCACTTGTCATACCAGCAGCTCTCACTAACCTTGGCCTTCAGCAGACTTCACTTCTAAAGCTTCCTTTTCAAACCACTGTTTGCTTTTCATTCAACACCATCCGCCTCTTCCAGAAATCACCAGATTTGATCACCAATCTTTTCAACCTCAGCTCAACTTTGGGGGATCAGTACTATGACCTGAGCACCAAGAACTGTGAACTTGGGGTAAGAGCAAAAAAAATACTGTCAACTCAATGTCAAGACTAACAAACTTTCCTTGACCTCTATCAGTTGCACTTAAAACTTTGGAGGATAAATCTTCTATTTTTTTCCTGCGCAGCTGCTCTACTTGATCTTAAAATAGGGCATAATCTTTTCTGTAGAGCTATTGAAACTTTTTTTTAATCTCTTCATTCTTTTGTTCCTTTCAATCAAACTTGTCACTCACTGTCTGCCATGCGATTACAGCCAGGTCTAGGTTTTCCAAGCATCCATTTCTTTTACAGGATTAATTAGCGGTTTTCTAATAGAGAATTCAAGGATAACCAGTTTGATTCAAAATCACAGTTGGCATTGCATTCTGAATTGAAGTCAAATATTAATAAAATTTCAGTCAGCTTGATTCCATTTTTGACTAGCTTCCTGGAGGCAATTTTTGACATGCTGAGAAGTGAAGAGTTTGGGGAGGGTTGGTGTTTGTGATTTGAAGTGATGACAAGGTGTGTGATGCAATGGAGATAAGATTTGTATGGATTTGCTGAGGGGGAGGTTTGGATGGGTATTCTGCATGGGATGGATGGTGGATGGATTATGGCGCATAAACGGAGGATTTGATGTTTGAAATCCACCATTTCCATGAAATTTTCCATATTGAAATACACCAGTTAAGGGGTAAGTGTATTTCATAAACCTTCCATTGAAAATGGCAGATTTTGTGAAAAAGGTGGGTTTCTAATGGTGGATTTTATAACTTTGATATGCCCTAATAAATGAATGAATGAATGAATGAATGAATGGATAAATAAATAAATTATTGAATTAATGAATAAAGAAATCAAAAAAAAAATCATTAAATAAATAAATAAATAAAATGCATTATTTTTCTCACGCGTCAAACCCTTTATTTCATGCATTTTGACATTTTTGCATGGTTTCACCCCTTTGGTATTTCACGGAAAAATACTTTATTTCATGCAATTTTCAAGAATACTTTTTTTTTAAATTATGACTCCGCATCCCATGGCAGGAGCTTATAAACCCCTAAGAAAAATCTTTGGTGATTTTGGAGGCATTAGAACCCTTTCAAAAGTGCAATCAAAAAATGAAAACATTTTGTAAAAAGAAATTTTTGCATGGGTTTTTGGATCCTTATTTTGGCTATTTTAATTTTTTTTATTTTTTGGTTATTTCAGCTTCCAAAAATTTCAGCCAAAATGAAAGGAGCTTTTTAATATTTATTTCATATTTTTTTGGATGTATCCTTTCACCTAACCAAATTACTTCTAAAAAAACAAAAGATCAAAAAAATCACATTTCTCTTTGGAAATTTGCATCCTTTTATTTCCCTTTTTATTTAGTTTTTTGGGTGATTCAAGCTATCAAAAAGTTGCGCCAACAGTTAAAGATCATTCAAATATTTTCTCACAGATTTTTTGGGTGTATTATAACATCTACATCGAAAAAGCAAAAAATTCAAAAAATTCAATTTTCTCATTGGACTTTTGGATCCTTTTGTTTGCTTTTTTTATTAATTGTTTTGGGTGTTTCAAGCTGTTATAAATTTAAGGAAACTATGAAAGATATTTTCAATTTTTTTTTTAATAATTTTTGGATTTCATTTTTTACCTTTAAAAATTCCATCAAAAAACAAAACAATTCAAAAAATTCATTTTTCTCACTGGATTTTTGAATCCTTTTGTTGCCCTTTATAATAGATTTTTTTTGGTGATTCAACCTTCCATACTTTCAAAAAAACAAAAAAACATTTCATTAATGATTTTTAAAGATCATCTGCATTTATGCATAAACCTTACAAAATTCATTCAAAAAATTCAAAATAAATAACAAATATGAATACAAATATTAAAACTTATTCAACTATGATTGGTTTTATTTTTCTACTTGATTTTTGTGGAAGGAACAAAAACTCATTACCAAGATCCAAATGTCTCTAAAAAATGGTTTCCAATATTTGTAATTCTTTGTTACAAAGCTTTTCCAAAGTTGATCTAACCTGGGAGCTGGCGAATGGACTTGAAATTGAATGAGACTATATTTTTGAAATCTTCTAAAAGAATTAAGCAAATAGGAGAATATTTTCCATTAGGAGTTGGAGGGGAATTCAAAAGAATATCAGTTCAACGCATCAAAGAAGAAAAAACTCCACTGGACACTTATACATTTCATCCAGAAGGAAACCATGGCATGGAAATTTCATCCACATGTTTATGGGAGCTGGGTCATAAAGGTGGTTTAGTTGCCTCCTTGCTTCTTAGAAAATTTCACCCCAGATATCACGCAGTAATCTTGTTTCCTTGAAGATTGGGTTGGAATCAATCTCTTCCACCATTTATTTCCTGAATTTGATCCATTCCTCTGAGTTTTTCCCCAAACAAAGGGCTGCTGCTCTAAAGCCACAGTTCCCTTTCCCTATGACATCTTGAAAACTTGATATATGTGGAATGGCTGTTTTTGGGGAAAAAAATCTTTGAATTGGAACTAAAACCAAAAATCAGAATTTTTTATCACAAAAGATATGGACTAAAGATAAAACTCCCTTATTCAATTGATACTTGGTCAAATATTCCAGAAGAAGGATAAGATAATGTGCAGGAAACCTAGAGAAAAATCCCCCAAAAAACCAGAAAACAAATTCACTCACCTTCTCACTGATTTTTGGGGTTGTTTGTCCTAAGGCCTTCCTTCCAGGAGGATGGTAAGGAGCATCACCATCTTCATAGGACACCTTTTTCCTCTTGATTTTTTTCCCAGGATTTTATTCAGGAGAACCAACCTGCTTATTCACAATGGTTTCAGCACTCTGATCAAATTTTGAATGAAAATATAAATGAAAAATAATATACAAAAAATTATTCAAAAATAAAAGAAAATGAAAGCTCACCATCTTAATTAGATCCACATACGGCAGCTATTCATCTGCTTAATCTTACCCTTCATCCAAATCTGGAACCTCTTCATCTTCTGAATATTCCTCTTCAGTCAGAAATTCACTCTATGCTATAAAAATTACAAGGACTCATTAAAAAAACAACCAATGGAAGAAAAAAGAAGTATAGTTATAAAATTACCTCTTGCTCCGATTCCTCCTTCTTTTTTCCTTTCCCCTTCCCTTGGATGGTCCTCAACCTTCTTGAAACCTGAACACATAAGAAAAATAATTAATTATGAAAGTTGATTTTTTTTTTGCAATAAAATGGTGACTTAACTCTAGATTGCTATGAATTTGTTCTTTGGCCTTCCTCTCCTCTTGGGTTTTTCTGAATATTGCAAAGTCTTTCCTGACTTCGACCCATCTTTAAATGTTTTTTTGACTTTTTGATGGCTTTAATCACCCAAAAAATGAAACAAAAAGGAAAATAAAAGGATTCAAATGTCCAAAGAGAAATTTTATTTTTTTGAATTTTTATGTTTTTGGAAGGAATTGTTTAAGGTGAAAGGATACATCCAAAAATATAAAAAACAATATTTGCAAGGGGTGATGATAAATTCACAACTCCAGTTGTGTGGGAGTTGTGTAGGGCCCCACACGACCTGTGGGAGTTGTGTAGGGCCTGACACAACCTGTGGGAGTCGTGTAGGTCCCCACACAACCTGTGGGAGTTGTGTAGGGACCCTCAACGCGTTGGGGCCCATGAACTACTCCAAAAAGTTGTTCTAAACACGTGCAACCCCTGGGGGGGCCTATACCCCCCAGAATGGGCATTTTTGATTTTTTTACCCCTGTAGAACCATATCATTTATTATTTATTATTTATTATTTATTATTTATTATTTATTATTTATTATTTATTATTTATTATTTATTATTTATTATTTATTATTTATTATTTATTATTATTTATTATTTATTATTTATTATTTATTATTTATTATTTATTATTTATTATTTATTATTTATTATTTATTATTTATTATTTATTATTTATTATTTATTATTTATTATTTATTATTTATTATTTATTATTTATTATTTATTATTTATTATTTATTATTTATTATTTATTATTTATTATTTATTATTTATTATTTATTATTTATTATTTATTATTTATTATTTATTATTTATTATTTATTATTTATTATTTATTATTTATTATTTATTATTTATTATTTATTATTTATTATTTATTATTTATTATTTATTATTTATTATTTATTATTTATTATTTATTATTTATTATTTATTATTTATTATTTATTATTTATTATTTATTATTTATTATTTATTATTTATTATTTATTATTTATTATTTATTATTTATTATTTATTATTTATTATTTATTATTTATTATTTATTATTTATTATTTATTATTTATTATTTATTATTTATTATTTATTATTTATTATTTATTATTTATTATTTATTATTTATTATTTATTATTTATTATTTATTATTTATTATTTATTATTTATTATTTATTATTTATTATTTATTATTTATTATTTATTATTTATTATTTATTATTTATTATTTATTATTTATTATTTATTATTTATTATTTATTATTTATTATTTATTATTTATTATTTATTATTTATTATTTATTATTTATTATTTATTATTTATTATTTATTATTTATTATTTATTATTTATTATTTATTATTTATTATTTATTATTTATTATTTATTATTTATTATTTATTATTTATTATTTATTATTTATTATTTATTATTTATTATTTATTATTTATTATTTATTATTTGTTATTTATTATTTATTATTTATTATTTATTATTTATTATTTATTATTTATTATTTATTATTTATTATTTATTATTTATTATTTATTATTTATTATTTATTATTTATTATTTCTTATTTCTTATTTCTTATTTATTATTTATTATATATAATTTATTATTTATTATTTATGATTTATAATTCATAATTTATAATTTATTATTTATTATTCATTATTCATTATTTAGTGGAGGCTACACAACTTGATTTTAGTTTTTTAGCATGCCACACAACTCAAATGGGATGTGTAGCATTCCACATGGCCCATTTGAGTTGTGTAGCATGCCATATGGCCCATTTGAGTCGTGTAGCGTGCCACACAGCTCATTTGAGTTGTGTACACGACTCCACACAGCCCATTAAGTTGTGTACACCACTCAAAGAGTCCTAAATTTAACATTACCCATTTGAAAGCTCTTTGAATGTTTTTTGAAATTTCTGGCATCTGAAATGACCAAAAAAAAATAAAATAGCCAAAATAAGGATCCAAAAACCCATGCAAAAATTTGTTTTTACTGAATTTTTTCATTTTTTGATTGCATATTTGAAGGGTTTATTATGCCTCCAAAATTACCAAAGAATTTTTTCAATGGTTTAACAACCCCCTCTATGGCGCTGGTGAGTCAGAATTCAAAAAAATGAATTCTTGAAAATTGTGTGAAATAAAGTATTTTTGCATGATATATCAACAGGGCACAACCGTGCAACAACATCAAAATGCGTGAAATAAAGGGTTTTATGCGTGAGAAAAATAATGCACTAAATAGGGCATATCAAATTTAAGACAACCCTCCCCCATAAGCTTCAAAGTCTCAAGTCAGCTCAAGAGAGCTTATCAAATCATCCTGGTAAACTGGCTCAAAATTCTGTCAACTAAAATGCTTTCTTTGGATCCAAAAATGAAACACAAGTTGGCAGAACTCCTTCCTCTAAGGTTAATGGTTATCTCCTGATGGCCAATTAACTCAAGAATAAAACCAAAGTTAGGCTGCATCTTTCATCCAAACAGATGCAGGAGCAATTCAAGAACTCTCAAAACATGTACAAAAAAGCCCACTCAATGTCAATGTCCACTGGCTTTGGTATCACTGACTCCAATAAAGCAAAGGGAACCAACTTTGTTGTTGATAATTTGGACTACATTTTTCCTTTTTATGTTCAAATGGATGAAATATTTGGAAGGAAGGCCAATATCACCCCTTTAGCCTCTTTTGATGCCCAACAATCAGATTCAGTTGATGCTGAGGACCTGGCTGTGGATGCTCAACCTAGCAATTATGATTCCAATGAAACCTATGAGTGGCCTCAATCTGATGTGGAGAGAGATTTTCCAACATAATCAGCTCCAATCATGTCTACATCAGCATTTATCAACAATTAAAACCCTTCCTTGGACCCCTCACATCCTTCTTTGGATTGCTCTCTTCCTAGGGTGGAAGAACTCAACAACTTTGCCAATGAGGAGCAATTTATTCCTGTATTGCCACTACAATCAACATTGTTAAAAAACGTATGCACTTACCCCTGTGCTACGTATAAGTGTAATCCAAATGGGATGCACATGTGGGCCTCTGCGGCCCATTGGAAACACACACGGACCATAGCGGACCATGTGGATGTTGCGGATTTGGGGAAAATGGCCTCAAAACGGGTTAAATAGTCCCATTGGTACATGGGCCCTAACAGGCCCGGTGGGGTATATGGGAAAATACAGCCAGATGGGCTTTCATGGGCATAATTGGGCCCAAGGTTTATTTTTGACATACTTGGCCAGATGGGCTGGCCCGCCAAAGTAGTCATCTCTCACATTTCGGGCTTTGGGCGGCCCATTGGGGCCACCGCCCGGGGCTGCTGCCCATGTTGCGGCCCGCTTGGGGCCGCTTGTGTCCCTTGGTATGGCCCATGCGGGGCCCAATGGCCCGGGCGGGGCTGTTGCACGGCCGAGGGATCCCGCGCGGGCCCAGCTGGTCGCGCCGCGGGAGCAGGGGCCCGCGGCCCCAGCTCCCTCCCCTTCCCCTTGCTTGCCGTCGCAAGGGGGATGGGGGCGGGCTGGCTGGGTTGTACCAGCCAGCGACCGGCCGCAATGATGCGGTTGGTCAGGGCAGGGGGGACCTGACCACCCTCCTGCCCAGGGAAGACAACGGATCCAGCCGCAAGGAGTGCAACCAGGAGGTGGGGGGGACTTGATCACCCTCCCACCGCGGAGCAAAGTGCAAGGAGGGGTGTTCTCCCCCCCCCCCCCCCCTTTACCAAGGGGGAGGAGCAAAGGGGTTGTGGGGACTTGACCACCCCCAGCCCAACAATTCCTTGATCACACCCTGGGGTTATCAACCCCCAGGGCCCCTGGTGAGGGGATTTGACCGCCCCCAGCAGGGATTTGAAAGAAAGAGGGGGGGCGTCATGTCCGCTGATTACACCCCCCCCTAGTGAGATTGAAACCAGGCCCAGGTGAGTCCTGGGTCCCACCTGGCCCATTTGAGGGGCCAGGGGCTGGCTGCATGAGGCAACAAGCCCGTAAGCAAGGTAATAAGGATGCCAAGGCTGGTTGTAATGGACAACCAGCCAAGGGACTGAACAGCAAGGGGCTGGTTCAGCCCCGTAATGGTGGAAACACCAGAATGAACCAGAGTAGGCTGGTCGTAAGGGTTCAGGGACTGATGCCATGCAGGCTGATGTAGTCCAAACCAAGTAACAAGATCTGTAGAGACTGTAGAGCCCTTTTGGGGCGGAAAATTTTCCTTTTGGCTTGTTGTATCATGGGCTCACAAGAGGCCAATCTTTTGCGCTTAAGGAGCTCTTCTCACTGCTGTTTTTCATCATTCATTCATCATTCAATTGAATTCATCCAATGTATTGCCCCATTGTGAGAGCCCCATTAGCAACTATTGACATCCAGTTTCCAGAATTCCTTTTGCTTTAAATACTGCTCATTTGCCTAAGCTAATTGCTGGCAATAATTATAACAAACATCTGCTCAAGTAAGGGACCAAGATTGTTTCTCTTCTTTCTTGTTAATCCTGAATGATTTTGATTTTGAAAAAAGAGACACATCTGTTCCTGAATGGCCAAATACTCAAGCCAATGGGGCCTCCCACGTCCTTCTCAAAAAAGAGCAGTGATATTCCCACACAAACCTCCTCTGCAAAGGGAAAGCAAAAGGCCTCCAATTCCATCAACATCAACCCCAATAGCGCTCAAGAGAGGAGAAAAACTTTAAATTTTTCTGACGTTGAGGATATCATGGTGAAGAAAGATTTAAGTAAGTGCATTGAATTCTCCTTGTTTTCAAAATCACACTCATTCCTATTCCCCTCAAAAAAACAATGAAATCACAGATTGAATCTGAAAAACTTTAATTTGAAAAGGAGAAGTGGAATCTTCAACTGGTGATGTATTGTCAAAAGCAGAAAGCTGAGAGTTTGGCTCATCAAAAAAGTTGTATGTTGAGTGGAATATGAAACAAGCTGAGCTGCAGTATCAAAAAGAGGAAAAGGATAAGGATTGAGAGGAAGACCAACTCCAAAAGGAGAGGGAAAGCCTAGCCATGGGAAAAAATGATAGGTTATCTTCAGCCATGGCATGTATTGGTAGCAGTATAACTTTTGATGAAATAAAGGAAATTACTCAATTGATTGGCATGTAAAATATTTTCTTTGGTAAAAATTTTAAAAATAAAAAAACTTACTTAAAACAATGTTTGAGCCTATTTTAAACCCTACCAATGAAAAAATGGTTTTTATTTCTATTTATATTTTTTTTTAAAGAAGATATTTGACATCTTGTCAAGTCTTTGCAAGTGTTGAGAGTTGTCTTGTTAATTTGCAAAGAAATAGAAATCTTGGTATGGGCAGAAGTATCCACTGCAGGAAAAGTGAAGTGAAGGGTATAAATCCAACGGTGGTAGTTTTTGTCAAGAACAAACCACCTTTTCTTTAAACCCATCTTCATTTACTTCCAAAGAAATTCCAGAATCTCTTATTTGAGCCCTCTGCTTTCCACCTCTCTTTATGTTTTTCAATCACTCTCCTTCCATCTTGATCCCTCCCATGCACCTAGAGGGGGAGGCTGGTGGCAACCAAGCAAGAGGGGGGGCAGCAGAAACAGATCAAGAGGGGGAGGCTGGTGGCAACCAAGAAAGAGGAGGGGGCGGGCCAGGGAGCAAGTGAGAGGGGGGTGCCAGCGGTGCCCAAGCAAGAGGGGGAGGCCAGTGGCAACCAAGCAAGAGGGGGGGTTGGGCCAGGGAGCAAGTGAGAGGGGGGGCCTGCAAGTGAGTGGGAGGGGGGGCCAGCAAGTGAGCAAGAGGAGGGGCAGAAAGTTAGCAAGAGGGGGGGCAGCAAGAAAGTGAGAGAGGGAGACCAAGAGGAGGGAGGGGCCAATTCAGCAGGAATGGGTGAGAGGGAGGGGAAAGGAGGATGAGGAGGAGGGGGGGAGCTTACCTGGGGTGCCAACCAAAGGAGGAGGGGAGGTGATGGTGAGGTGGAGGTGGAGGTGAGGTGGAGGTGATGAGGTGGTGGTGGTGGGTGAGGAAGAGGAAGTGGACCAGTGGTTTGGTGGGGTGAGGTGGTTTGTAATTTGGTTTTTTTCTAAGTCCACCAAAAAAAAAAATAAAAAAATAAAAAAAAATGAAAATAAAAATAAAAATAAAAAAATAAAAATAAAATAAAATAAAATAAAAATAAAAAAATAAAAAAATAAAAAAAAAGTAAAAAATAAAAAATAAAAAAATAAAAAAAATTAAAAAAAAAACCAGAGTCAGCTTAGGATTCTTGGTTAAACAACCAAAACCAAAAAAATTCTGTGAATTTTTTTTACCTATTTAAAAACCAAATCCTACTCATCAAAGTGAGAAAGTGTGTGGGGTAGAATCCACTCTCTCATAGCCAAAGATGAGGTAGAAGATGAGACTGGGGTGACTTGAGGAGGGTCAGGAATATCCTCTTCAAATATTTTCTCCCGTTCATCTATGATTTTTACCAGGAGTTTGTGAAGGATTACACAACTGATGATCCAGTTGATGAGGATCTTCATGTCCTTGGAATTTTTTAGCTGGTTGTGCATCTCCTGCCAGCTTGCCCATCTTCCTTTCAGGATTCCTATGGCATGCTCAATCCAAACTTGGGATTGGGAAAGATAATAGTTGAAATTGGTTTTGGCTTTATCATTGGTTGAAACATTGTTTTATGCTGGAACCACATATTTCCCACTACCATAAGCTGAATCAGCCAAAAGGTATTGATATTTCTCAAATTAATTATCTGTTTTTTGGGAAATCCGCATCTGATTGAAAACATATGAATTGTGAAAAGAACCTGGAAGGCCAGCATGGAGGAATATGAAATTCTTCTTTTTGTCACAAAAAAGGTGAAGTGACACAGAGTATCTATGAAAAAAAATGAACCATATTGTGTCAGTTTGTTATCAAAGGTTTTATCAAAGGATTTGGAAAATAAATGAATAAATTTCTGTTTTTTCCAATCAAAATAGTGGTTGCCATATAGCTTGGTTTTTTGACTCAAGGGGATGGTGCTTCCATCAAAAAAACCAATGCAACTGGGAAAGCCTTTGGTCTCCATTACTTGAGATATTTCCTTGCGCTATTCCTTGGTTTGCCAACAAAGGACTGATTGATGGAAAGATAGGATAGCAATCATGACTCTTTTGGTGTATAAGTCAATGGTTCCATAACTGACTGAGAATAGATTTTCTAATTAATGAATTGCTGCTACATTTCCATTTTATCACAATCTAAAAAGAGAAATAGCCAGTTGGATAGCTGGATTGCGTTGAGGATTCTGCGAATTTTTCTGGAAGATTTGGTGGTCTTCAATCATCTCCAGAAGTTTTATGAATGAAGGCAATAAAGTTTGGAACAGTTGCTTGAAGCTTAAGTCAGGGAGTAGATGAAGCTTTTTCCTTTGATAAATAGGGTTGTGGAGAGTGTGCCTTTTTGGAACTATGTATTGCTTTTCCAACAGAGAATTCAAAGCTTACAAAGTTGATTCCAAATTGGAGTCTGAATCAGAGTCTGAATCAGAGCCAAATAATAAAAAAATTTGAGTCAGCTTTTTTGTGTTTTCAACTTGCTGCTGGGAAGTTTGATTGGACATGTTGAGAAAGATGATGATGGGATTTGTGTGAAGCAATGGAGATGTGAAGTGATGTAGATGAGATGTGTGTGATTCCATGGAGATAGGATTGGTATTGATTTTCTGAGGTGGAGGTGTGGATGGGTGCTTTTCATGCAATTGGATGTGTCTGATGTGATGGAGATGTGAAGCAATGGAGGTGAGATTTGTGTGATGCCATGGAGATGGGATTGGTATGGATTTTCTGAGGTAGAGATTTGGATGGGTGTGATGCATGCAATGGATGGTGGATGGGCAATAATGGCTGGTTTGATGTTTTAAACTTGCCATGTTCATGAAACTTGCCAGTTTGAAATACACCAGTTAGGGGGTATGTATATTTCAGAAACCCAGATTAAAAATGGCAGGTTTGGTCAAAAAAATGGCGGGTTTCCCATGGCAGTATTGTCAACTTTGATAAGCCCTAATAAATAAATAAATAAAGGGTGATGATAGATTCACAACTCCCACTCGTGTCAGAGTTGTGTGGGGCCCCAAAAAACCCAATCAATTCTGGGTGGCCCATACACGTGTCAAAGGGGTTGTTCCAAGCACATTTTTTTCTTATATATCTATCTATTTATTTTTTTTTATTTATTTATTTCTTGATTTATTTATTATTTAATTAATTAATTATTTATTTATTTATTCATTTATTTATTTATTCATTTTATTTATTTATTGATTTATTTATTTATTACTCAATTAATTAATCAATTAATTCATTTATCAAATAATTTATTTATTTATTTATTTTAACCAGAAAATGAACATATTTGGATTTTCTGGTTGATTTCTGTTTTTTTTTGAATTTTTATTCAATTTATTTTTCTTTTTTATTTTAGCCATGCCACACGACTACATTTGAGTTCTTTAGAGCCCCACACAGCCCAAATGTTGTTTTGTGGCCCCCACATGGTGTTCCAGTGCCGTGTGGCCTACAGCCCAACCCATTTGGGCCATGTGGGGCTCTACACGGCTCAAATGTAAGTTTGTAGCCGTGCCACACAACCCAAATGAGTTGTGTACACAAATAATTTGAGTCATGAATTTATCATTGCCCATAAATAAATAAATAAATATTGTGAACAGCGTTTCACACCTCAGATGAGTTGTGAACAGCTGTTAACGACCCAGATGGGCTGCAAACCACACCACGCGACCCATTTTGAGGTATGAACAGGTTGTGTAGGGTTGAAAATTTAACATTATCCTGTGAAAAAATTGGGAAAAAATAAACAAATCATTCAACCCAAATCAATCTCTATTACTTTCCTTCTTGGATGTGTAGGCCTTTTAGGAGGAAATAAAATTCTTAAACCAAGTTCTAATTTATTATGAATCAAATACTCCCATCTTTGTGATTCCTTTCTATCAAAAGCCTTTGAAAGAGGATATAATTTTGGATCTGGCAAAAGTTCAGAATTCTAGCAGAAAGAATGTGCTTTAAACATTCCAAAATGCTTAACCATATGGGAGGTGTTCAAGAATTGGCAGTTGGAGTGGAATTAAGGGGCAAATAATGTGATGCCATTGACTTGATAAAAGTACCACTGGTCTTTTGTATTTATCTTCCAGCAGGAAACCAGGGAAAGAAAATTTCATAAATTAACCTTGAGGGGCAGGTCCAGAAGGGTGGTTGAGATGTTTTCCTTCTTTGACAAAATTTTCATCCCACACTTGATCCATGAAATTTTCATCCTTGAAGAGAGATTCTGATTCCATTTACTTTGAATTTTGAGTTTTAGATAGAGTATATATAGGAGAAAGATCAATAATTTGGGAGAAAATGAGATTTTGGATACTTGAGATTGGAATTAAAAATGTTTTTTACTTATTTTTTGATGTTGGGTTGATTTTTAAATGATTAAAAAAACAAAAAATTGAGAAAATGATGGTGAGGAGTAATTTTTTTTGGATGTTTGATTAAAAGTATGGATTAAGGGGCGTTTATTTGGCAGGGGTGGACTGTTGAATGGGATTGGTTGAGCTTTTTTGATTAGTGATGTGTGATTGGTTGATTGGTGTTGAGTTGTGATGATTGGTGATGATGAGTGATGATTGGTGTGGTGTGGTGTGGATTCTGGATGTTGAAAGGTGATTTTATGGTTGAGGAGAAGGCTGGATCGCCCCAAGAGGTGAGGAGGGGGCACAAAATCATTCAAAATCATATTTAATATCAGATTATTCATATTGAAGAGCCCAAAAATGTTGACCTGCCACAGAAAGGGGTCTGAAAATGGTGATTTGAGGTTAGTCATTTGAGGGCTAAAAGAAGGTGAAAAAAATATGAAACAAATAAATCATTGTGGCATTTCAGGTGCATTTGAAAAATATGAACTCAAATTGTCCATAAAAATAATCCAAATAGTCTGAGAAATGGAAAAGACACCCCAAAACAGACATTTTATGTTATTTTTGTAGATGCATCAACTATTTGGAGATAAATGATTGATCCTAAAAGTCTCCAAGTAATTTTTTGTGCCCTTTTCAATTCCCAGTTAAAGAATGCAAGCCAAAATTGGGAAAATTATTTTAAAAGATAAGGATAAAAGAATGAAAAGAATGTCTTGTTTTCTCTGTTAATCCCATTTTCAGGTGGCAAAATGAAGTAGCAAAAATCTTGAAAAATCATATCTGGATTTCCTGTCATAATTGGAATTTTTTTTCCTTCAGATTTTCCAAAATAATTAAAAAATAATTATTGAAAAAATCAAGAATATTTACAATGCAACTTTTTTTTCATTTTTTGATTATAATTTTGGAGGCCTTTAAATTGACCGAAAACTCTCAGAAATGTATTTGAGAGATTTGAGATGTCCCTCTACCATTTTTTTTTTGAAGCTTCAAAAAACTGGGCAAATTCAAGGAAAGCTGTGTGGATGGGGGTTGTTTTGGGGAAATCAAAACCATGCAAAAATAATGATTTGTGGCATGAAAAAAATAATGCCCATAGATTTATAACTGACTAATTTTGTTTTAAATTAAATTTTGAAGTTTCAAAAACAACCATTTGTGTGAAATAGAGGTTCAATCCCTGAAAATTCCATGGAACTTTGAAATAACTAGTACCATTCAGAAGAATTGTTTTATAATAATAGTCATCAATATCAATATAAGTACAAAAGTGAAACTAAATATTTAATTATTTCACTCAAGCACTAGGCAACAGACCACATAAGGCAAAAGGGTGATGGGAAATTCACAAATCCCAGCTGTGTTGGAGTTGTGTAGGGCCCCACACAACCCAATCAACTCCTGGGGTCCTATACACGCGTCAAATGGGTCTTCCCAAGAACAATTCATTTATTTATTTATCTAGCTATTTATTTATTTTTATTTATTTATTTATTTATTTATGAATCATTTATCTATTTAGGTTGATGTTAAATACATGACTCTTTCAGTTGTGTACACAACTCAAATGGGCCCTGTGGCATGCTACACAACTCAAATGGGCCATGTGGCATGCTAACAAACTCAAATGGGCCATGTAGCATTCCCAAATCTAGTTGTGTTCCATTCCACACAACTAAAAGAATTGCAAACTTCAAAAAAAATAAAAAAAAAAAAAAAAAAAAAAAAAACAGAAATCAACCAAAAAATCAAAAAAGTTTGATTTTTTGGTTTAAAAAAAATAAAAATATAAAATATAAAATATAAAATATAAAATATAAAATATAAAATATAAAATATAAAATATAAAATATAAAATATAAAATATAAAATATAAAATATAAAATATAAAATATAAAATATAAAATATAAAATATAAAATATAAAATATAAAATATAAAATATAAAATATAAAATATAAAATATAAAATATAAAATATAAAATATAAAATATAAAATATAAAATATAAAATATAAAATATAAAATATAAAATATAAAATATAAAATATAAAATATAAAATATAAAATATAAAATATAAAATATAAAATATAAAATATAAAATATAAAATATAAAATATAAAATATAAAATATAAAATATAAAATATAAAATATAAAATATAAAATATAAAATATAAAATATAAAATATAAAATATAAAATATAAAATATAAAATATAAAATATAAAATATAAATATAAAATATAAAATATAAAATATAAAATATAAAATATAAAATATAAAATATAAAATATAAAATATAAAATATAAAATATAAAATATAAAATATAAAATATAAAATATAAAATATAAAATATAAAATATAAAATATAAAATATAAAATATAAAATATAAAATATAAAATATAAAATATAAAATATAAAATATAAAATATAAAATATAAAACGAAATAAAAATAACCAAATTCTTGAACAACCCTGGGGGGTTGTATACCCCTGTACACAGGTCTAAATGGTTGTGTACAGGGGTAAAAAAATTAAAAATGCCCATTATGGGGGGTATATTCCCCCTCAGGGGTTGCGTGTGTTTGGAACAACCCTTTGGAGTAGTATATGGGCCCCCACGCGTTGAGGGGCTGTACACAACTACCACAGGTCCTGTGGGTCCCTACCCGACTCCCAAAGGTTTTGTGGGGCCCTACACAACTCCCACATGGTTTGAGCTGTAAATTTATTATCACCCATCTATTTATTCATTTATTTCTTGATTTCTTGATTTATTTATTTATTAATTCATTTATTTGTTCATTTACCAATTGATTAATTTATTTATTTATTGTAACCAAAATATTAACATATGGGTAATTTTAAATTCACGGCTCATTGAGCCGTGGACACAGTTCAAAGTGAGCCTGGGACATGGTTCAAAGTGAGCCATGTGGCATTCCACACGGTCCAATCCAAGCTTTTTACAACCCCCCATGGCTCAAAGAGCCACGTGGCCGACCTAGCCTGATCCAACAGCATGTTGGATTCCAAACAACTACATTCAATCCGTGTGGAGTTGTAAAAGGCTCAAATTTAGTCTTGTGGCATCCAAAATGCCACCAGACCCCGGTGAGCCAAAAAAAAGAAAAATGGAGTGAAAGGGCACCAAAATAACCCATGAATCATATAAACCTTCCAAAAAACAGGAATCAACCAAAAAATCAAATAAATCAAAAAATGGTGATTTTTTGGTTATAAAAAACAAAAAAAATAAATAGAAAATAAATAGAAAATAAATAGAAAATAAATAGAAAATAAATAAATAAAAAAAAATAAAAAAACTGGGACTATGAAATGGACTAGCCCTAAAGTAAAAAGACCCAAAAAAACACAAGTAACTTGAAAAGCCCTAAAGTAAAAACACCAAAAAAAAAAAGACAAGTAACATGACAAGCCCTAAAGTATAAACACAAAAAAAATTAAAGTAACTTGAATTTTCACTTTACTTTCACTTTGGTTTCACTTCAAAGTAACTTTGAAATCACTAGGTGTGGAACAAAAGTCCCACACAGTATGTGTTGATCCCAAATTTGGGTTGACGGAACCCAAGGGTGGTTCAGGGGGTGCCCAAAATCCTGGCACAACTTCCAGGGGGTCGCGCACCCCCAAAAACAATGTTTTTGGGCCGTGTATGGGAGTACACGCCTCAAAATCGCCATTTTTGGGAGTAAATGGCTCCTATACAACCCCCTGGGGGTTGCATGTGTTTGTAACAGCCCTTTCTAGTCGTCTATGGGCCCCCACAGCTCATTTGAGCTGTGTAGGGCCCTACAAGACTCCCACACAACTGGAGTCATGAATTTAAAATCACCCTGACCAAAATATTAACATATTGTTGATTTTTTGGTTGATTTCTGTTTTTTTTTGTATTTTTATTCACTTTATTTTGCTTTTTTATTTTTTTTATTTTGGCCCACAACACTTGTAGTTTTGTGGGGGCTACAGGACTAAAATCAAGTCGTGTAGAGCCCACACATCTCAATTTTAGTCTTTTAGCGTGCCACACGGCCTGTTTGAATCATGAATTTATCATTGCCCAAGACTAAAATTCCAAAAAAAAATCAGAATATAAATGAAGAAAAAAATGCATCTTTAAAATAGACTTTGATTAAGTTGGAATGAGATTTAACACCAATCTCCTGAAAAGTGTTTTTCTGTCTTCTCAAGGAAAAATATTCATCATAGACTTTGTGCAGCAGCTTGGTTGATGCTCTACTCCTACAAAGACAGAAATCAATTTTATGGTTTAAAAAAAAAGAGTATCTAAAATATTTTGAATTATGTCAATTGAAAAACTTTGTTTATAAAAGATAAATTTCCCTGTGAACAATTGATCTTGATGGGATAGATTGTGTAGGAAATGAGGAAAATGGAATTCAAATTGGATTCATTTTTGAATAATTCAAAATATATCAATCCTGGAATCATTTTCCATTTCAAATTCAGGGAAATATCCTTTTTGGTTTTCCTTTTTCCAATCCAAAAAAAATATTTTATCAGCATAAAAAAATCAACAACAAATATTTTTATTTTCAAGAGGAAAATTTTTTTATCATCATGAAACACCAAGGGAATAATGCAGGCACATGCTAGCATGTGCCACCCTTTAAAAATGTTTCATCTTGGTAACAACTGCGTTGTGACTCTGTCCTCATTCATGCAGTCTATCCCAATAAATCCCAAATACCCACCCCAAAATTTCAGTTCAAATATTCTATAACCAATGTTAAATCAGATATCATTCATGCTTGAAAGGAGGTTCAATTTCAAATCAAGGTTTCTTTGAAATTTATAATATATTTTGGTGATGTATGATCAAAAAATCAGTTTGATATAGATTATACCAATTTCTTTGAATTTTTCATTCTTGTAATTTCATTAAAAATGTTCAATTATTCTCCCAAAATAACTCAAAGTTAAATAATTAAATGAATCTTGAGAGGATGTGAATTCTGAAAATCTGGACCTTGAAATTGGTGAAAAAACCCCACTTCAGCAGGATCCTTATTCATTTCAAAAACAAAATTCTATCTTTTTTTCAAACCTGTTCTTTGACCTTATATAATCACAAGGATGGGCCTGTATATGCGTCAAAAGCTCAATGAAAAACCCAGTATTGCAAGAATATTTACTGATGGCTTTAAACTTTGAAAGAGTTTTGCATAAGCTCATTATTACCAAAAAAAATTATGATAATTAGATTTTAATTAGAGATTTTATTCATGCTACAAGAATATTCCTAAACTTTTACAAATTTTTAAGGGGCTTTTTACCCATTTTTTTGGCTGATAGTGAATACAAAAATCACTCTTGTTTCTTTTTTTCCTTGATGTTCAGGACTGTAAACATTAAATTTCAGAAAAATTAATCAAATAAGGTCATTATTTAACTGAAAAATGAAAATATTATTTTTCCTGGAATTCTTAAAAAAGCACGATGTTTTCAAATTAATAAAAATATAGTTTATTGGTTACTCTTGTTTGCTTAGTATGAAAATCTGAAGCATTATCTTCAAATAATTCATAATGGAAGTGGAGAAAAATAATTGGTGAGTCAGTAAGATAAAAGAATCTATTAGGTCTTTCCAATTGGTGTTCCCCATGCTGATATTCCACTTTGGTCAAATCATTTTAAAAAATCAATCCATTAAGAGAATTTGCAAGCTTTTATTATTTACCTGGCCTCCTGATTTCACCACATCTTTCTTTGGTGGATATATTCTCATTATGGGTTTTAATGTTTTGTTGGTTTTTTCATTGAATTCACAGAATCTGCTTTTTATTGAATAAATCTTAAAAATTCTCACCTAGAAAAAAACAGAGGCACACGCTAGCATGTGCCTTCCTGTAATTTTATTGTTACTGAAATGAATAACTCTGGTCTAAATGGACTCTAAGGAAACCATATCTTCAAAATAAACAAAATTTAACTCTTTCCCAGTCAACATCAAATTAAGTTCCAATTCTGATACAATGCACATGCATCCCAGGTTCAACAAAGGAAATTAGCTTCAAATTTGAAGGCAATTCAATTAAACAAATTTAAAAGTAAGATGATAAAAAATGAAGCATAATTATAAAAACTAATCATTTTGGTTGTGTCCATGACAGGCCCTTGAATTTCCTCTATCATACCAGAAAGATTCAACTGGTTTTTGATTTTATCCTGTTCTTTGAATTTACTGACCAATTACTCAATTTTAGCATTTACAAGACCAGATGGGGGATCAATTAGCTGCTTTAATTGAGACAGTAAGATGATTTTTAAATTTTCTATTCAAAATTATTCATGGAACCTATCATTTATCAAAATATCTTCCAGCTGAAAACATTCAGAAGTTTATTTTAACTTGCTCATGTATTAAAAACTTCAACAAGCTTAAATAATGTTTACAGGAACAATCCAACAGAAAAACAAAACCAACCTGACTCTTAACCAGTTGAATGCTTGTTCAATGCTTGTAAAACCTCAGTCCACTTGGACTTTCATCCTGAGCCTATTTGATATTTTTCTGCTTTTTTTGGCCAGCTGTTTTTGTTTTCCCTTTTTCTCTATAACAATGTATAACATAATTCATTTGTGTCTTTTAATCTAGGTTTTTTTTAAACAATAAAAAATTTATAGCAGGGAACCAGCTGGAATAAAACCAAAAAAAAAGACTTTTGGAATAATGTTTCATCCCAAAACCCACAACTCGATTTGTTTGGAGTTGTTGTTGTACAAAAATCTTATTTACGATTAATTCTGATCAAAAATGGGGCAATCTTTAAAGCTTCAGTTTTTTAATCACTTGAACCAACCAGGTCAAGGACACATTCTTACATGAAAAAATTGAAAAGCAGTGAAACTTTAAGTTTTCAAAACAACTTGAATTCATTCAAAATGCTGCCACACAAAAAGATTTCAGATTGTTCATTGTTCAATAGAAGGTTGTTTGGGATATTTTTTTGGTTTTATGGCTTCTAAAGTATTTCTGAATACATTTTATTGAACTGGAGTATGATTTATTTGCAGAAAAATTTTTTGATCAAATTTGGAAGAAGGTGTTGGATTCATGCAAAAGGAAAGTGTTTATTCACATGCAATTTTCTCTTGTCAATAATAAATGCATATAGTGTCCCCCAGAACTTTGCAAAAAGGTCTGGGGGAAATTTCTGTCTGTATCTTGAAAATTTTCAGAATTAATTCATATTGGGCATCTTTTAAGCAGAAGATTAAACATCAAATACCATATTTTCATCATGGATGATTCCATCAACCCTGTATTTTAATTTTATCTTGAAGGGGCTTCAACTAAATTGCCAAAATTTTAAATACCTTGAATCTGTGTCCCCCCTATTTGAAGAGGAAAGCTGTAATTTTTTTGTCTGAATTATATCTACCTGTAAAAAATTTAAGAGAAATTTCAATAAAAGTGATAGGTGCATACTAAACAAACCAAATTCCACTCATAAGAAATTCTAGATCATTCATCAGTTGGATTGAAATTTACCAAGGTTTATTGAAGGGGAGAAGCCAGAAGTTTTCAATAGTTGAATGTTTAAAAATGATATTAGAAAAATTTAGCAATGATTTAGTCTAAAAGATCCCTGTGCAAGATGTTTAAAAATATATTCCTGTACAAAGCGGATGCTGTGGATTCAATGAAAAAACATCACATCAGATTACCCTCTATCATGAGAATATCTCCAACAAATAAATCTGCAAAAAAATCTTGAGTTCAGTTAAATGATCAAAGCTTCAAAATTCTCCTAATAAATTTATTTTCTACAATGGTATAACTAAACAAGAATATCAGCCAGGGGAACAAAAATTGGAAATAAATTATAGATTAGTTTTAGCTTACTGACTTACTGATTATTTTTCTCCACTTCTGTTGTGGGGCCTTTGAAGCTAATGCTTCATGTTTGCATAAAAAGCCAAAAAAGAGTAACCAATAAAAAAATAACTTTATTTAATTTGAAAAAATTGTGCTTTTTCAAGAATTCCAGCTAAAATAATGCTTTTACTTTTCATTTAAAGCATGCCCTTCTTTTATCAATTAATGGTAAATTCTACGCTGAAAGTCCTGAAAATGATGGAAACCCAGAAACACAAGTGACAGTGTGGTTCACTATCAACCAATAACATGGGTAAAAAGGCCCCAGAAAATTTTAAAAAATTGAGGAATCTTCTTTTATTATGAAAAATAGCTAATTAAACTCCCAATATAATATTTTCTTGGGAATAATAGTCAGATGAGAAACTCTTTCAAAGATTCAAGCCTTCAGTAAATATTCTTTCAATATTGGGGTTTTTATCAAATTTTTGACGCTAAAGAAGGCCCATCCTTGTGATTATATTAGTTCAAATAACAGTTTTGAAAGCAAGATAGAATTTCATTTTTGAAATGAATAAGGATAAAGCTGGAGTTGGTTTTCTTTCCCAATGTCAAGGTCAAGATTTTCAGAAGCAACATTCTGCAAATGTTGATTGATTTATTTAACTTTGAATGTTTTTGGGAAAATACTTGAAATCTTATAATTAATTTCAGAGAATGAAAAAATTTCAAAAGGAGAATTGGTAGATTTTATATCAAACCAATTTTTTGATCATACATCACCAAAATATATTACAAATTTTGAAGAAACCTTAATTTAAAATTGAACCTCCTTTCAAGCATGAATAATATTTTATAAAATAATATTTCTGTTCCTCAAGAGATAATATATTTTAAAAACAGAAAACTAAAAACATAGGAGGCAGGAAAAAGAAAAGAAACATTAGGGAGTATCAGAGTTAAGCAAACCCGCCATTTTTTAATGGCGGGTTTCAAACCAAACCTGCCATTAAAAATCAAAAAATCCCACTTATTTCACATCAGACATGTCAGAGTTAACCGGAAATAAGTGGGTTTTTCAAATAAAGTATTTAAATGCTTCCACCACCTGTCCACATCATCCACCCCTGGCTTCCCACCTCCTTCTAACTCCAACCTCATTGGAAAAAAAATTGATTCATTGCTCTTCATCTGTTCATCACTATCCTCCTCACTTCATCACTCTCATCACTTTATTGCTTTCATCAAAACCAGCTAACTCCCATTGGATCACTTTCCTCATCACTTCATCACTCCCATTGCTTTATCCCTCTTTTCACTTCCTCACTCTCATCTCTTCCTATTCTCTTTGGTTCATCAATCTCATCCTCTCATCAGATCATCACTCTCACCACTTAAACACTCTCATAGCCCTTCATCACTTCATCCCTCTTACTATTTTTAAATGGCCCCCAGCAATCCTCCACCCGCAAGTCCACTAAACAATCCAATGGACCAAAGCAAACATCCCCCAGTAACTCAACATCCAACAATCCTCCCCCATCAGCTTCCAAAGGCTCAATTCATCTCAAGAGAGCTGATCACATCATCCTGTTAAACTGGCTCAAAATTCCATCCAACTACAATGCTTGCTTTGGATTGGAAAATGAAAACCCGCGTTGGCCAACCTCCATCCTCTAAGGTCAATGGTTATCTCCTGATGGCCAATGAACTCAAGAACAAAACAAAAAGTAGGATGAATCTTTCATTGAAACAGATGAGGGAGTGATTCAAGAATTATCAAGGCAAGTACAAAAAGGCCCACTCCATGTCAATGCCCACTGGCTTTGTTGTAACCAACTCTGGAAAAGCCCAGGGAATCAACTTGGTGGTTGATAAGTTGGACTCCATTTGTCCTTTTTATATTCAGATGGATGAAATCTTTGGAAAGAAGGCCAACATCACCCCTTTAGCTGCTTTTGATGCCCAAGAATCCAATTCAGTCCATGCTGAGGATTTGGCTGGGGATTCTCAGCCTGGTAATGGTGATCCTGAAGAAACCTTTTCCTTGGAGTGGCCCCCATCTGATGCCAAGGAGGATATTTAAACACAATCAGCTCCAATCATGCGTACTTCCGTGTTCATTGGGGAGTCAAACCCAACCTTGGACCCCTCCCCTCCTTATTTCAATCTCTCTCTTCCTGGGGTGGAAGAACTGGAGAACTTGGCCAATGAGGAGGATTTCATTCCTATATCACCATTGCCATTGACATCTGCTCAAGTAAGGAACCAAATTTTTTTATCTTCCATCCAGTTAATCCTGACTGATTTAGATTCAAAAGAAACTTGCTCATCCATTCCTGAATGACCAAACACTCAAGCCAATGGGGCCTCCAACACCCCCTTCAAATGATAGCAATGATGTTCCCACACAAACCCCCTCTGCAAAGGGAAAGTGAAAGGCCCCCAATTCAATCAACATCAACCCCAATATTATTCAAAAGAGGATGAACACTTTAAATTTTTTGGTCTTTGAGGAGATCATGGAGAAGCAAGATTCAAGTAAGCCCATCGGATTCTCCTTGCTGTCAAATCTAGCTCATTCCTATCCCCCTCTGAAAAACAGTGAAATTGCAAATTTAATCTGAAAAACTTCAGTTTGAAAAGGAGAAGTGGGATTTTCAACTGGCTATTGATTTTCAAAAGCAGAAAGCCAAGAGTTTGGCGCATCAGCAAAAATGGGATGCTGAGTGGAAGTTGAAACAGGCTGAGCTAGAATTTCAAAAAGAGGGAAACAAGAAGGATTGACAGCAAGTGCAACTGCAAATGGAGAGGGAACAACTGGCACCAGAAAAAAAGGATAAGTGGTCAATAGCCATGGCATGCATTGGCAGCAGTAGAACAGTAGATGAATTAAAGCAGATTACTAAAATGTTGTGCTTGTAAATATATTTGCTTTGATGAAAAACTTAAAAAGAAAGAAAAAATCATTTTTGATTATAACAATGCTTAAGACTATTTTCAACCCCGCCAATAAAAAAATATTATTTTCTTTTTATTTATATTTTTTTTCTGGAGTATATTTTCCCACTCCCCAAGTCCCTGAAAGTTTTTCTAGTTGTTTCTTTTATTTGCATTGACATTTCCATTCTTGTATGAGTGGCAGTCTCCACAGCAGGAAAAGTAAAGTGCTTGTACTTATTTGCTGCCCAAACCATTTTCACTACACCTTTTTGCTTGAAATCAATTCCAAACCCCAGGTCAGGAAAAAAAATGGCCGTCTGATACTCCATATTTGTCTGTAGGATAAACATTGGATTATTTTGAAAATCAGTTGGTCATGTACTGGAAGCTTAGACCAAAACAGATCATCCTTTGCTATTTGGTCTGGATTCACATTGTTTCTCCTTGCATATATTCCTATTTAAAAATATGGTTGGATTGAAATCAGTCAGCAAAGACATGATTAGCAATTTTGTTGTGATTCCCAATTACCTGCAGAATATCCTTGGTCAGTGCCCTGAAAAAAGCCAATTCCAACCATAGATCCAGTTTTAGCGTTTTTGTTGGTTTTGTTCAGGCTCTGTTGATTATTTGCCATCACATAGAGATCTTGTAACATCTCTTAAAATTGAGTTTCCAGCAATTTATATGGTCTTTGATGCAAGGAATGATACTTGAGCACCACGTAGGGTTGGTAATTTCTGTTGCAAACCACTTGTAGATTTACTGGTGGGCCTACATTTGGTACTACCACTTGGCATGGACTGAGACCCCCTTTCAGGGTGATGAAGTAGATTGACTCAGATACACACTCCTTCTTGCAATAATAATTCTCAGCTTTACAATGCTTTTTGTGTGCTCTGGATGAGCATGGGATAGAAATCATTAAGGGTTTTGGTGGTTGCCTAAGAACAGAACAATCTTGGCTTGATTCCTGATGATGCTTTTGATTCAAGGGCTCATCCTCACTACAAACATCTCCTCAAAAGCACCAACAGGAATACAAGTGAAAAGGCTTGAGATAAAAGCAAAAGGTCAAAGTCAATAATATGAAAACTTTGATGATGATGAAAGAACCATACATGTTGCTAAGTTTAACCACTTTTGAACACTCATCATTGTTATTCATTTTCAATTGCCACAGGTGAGCTTGAGGTTGGGTGAAGGCATTGGAGTTGACTTGATCCATGGTAAACTTTTAAAGATGATGATGAGGATGTGATGAATGGTTTAGAGATGGGTTCAAGGAAAATAAGGAATCAATCAAGGATCAGTGGATGATGAGTTCATTTCTTCATTGCTGCTTACATTCATGATGAATACAAGGTAGATGGTTTTGAGATTAATATGTAATGATCAAATTTGAGTAGAGTGGTTTGAAACAGAAGTCTTGATTGGAAGAGGAAGAAAATTATGGTGAGGGAAGAGAAGGATTGAAGTCAGTGTGTGATTGGTGATGATGAATGAGAAAAAAATTGAAAGTAGTTTGATGAAGCCTTACACTTGAAATGGATTGATGATCAGGATAAAGTTTAAGAGGAGGTTGGAGGCAATGGGTAGGAGGAAGAGGCCAATGGGTTGTTTGCTTTGGATGACAGGTTGATTTTTGTAGATTTGGATGATTGGGTGCTTGAGAGTTGATTTAATCAGTGAAGAAGATGGAAGAACATAAAATTGATCAGCTAGTTGTTCAAATTATCAAAAGTTGAAAAGCTGGATTGAAACTTACCTGGATGGATGTGGTGGGTGATTTCTGGAGGGCTGGCGTCAAGTAGGGCGCTGGATTGTTTGCAGGTGAGGGGAAAAAACAGGTTTTTGGTTTGCAAGCACTTTTTTTTTTGCTTGCAAATTGACAAGTAGCAAGCCTTGCTGAAGCAATTCAGCACGTTTGCAACGTTTGCAAACTCGCTTATGCGTTTGCTGATGCCTTCGCGGCAAACAGCAAGACCGGGCAAGCGCCAGGGCTAATCAAGGTCCACAGACCTCTCCCAGGGCCATGGCATCCTGGGAGAAGGCAATAGCAATCGCGTTTGGCAACGCGATTGCTAGGAAGGCGCGGTTTGCCTGCGCGCTTTTCTCAGAAGCAAAGCAAACAAAAATTGACATTGAAAACAGCCTCCAGGCCTGATTTTTTGCTCCCCCGGGGCCTGGAGCGCGTGGGCCCATGAGGACCTTTACCATGGGAAGCCCAGGGCAAGTGCCTCTGGGCTTTGGCCTTATTGGAAGGGCAAAACCACCAGTAAGTTTGAGTGTGGTTCATTCCAAAAAAAGTACTTGGCATGGGTCTACCATGCCATGGGTTGGTGTTTGGTGGGGGTAATGATTCAAGCCAAAAGATAGGGGTATGTCTTGCATGAGAATGATTCTTCAATTTAAGCATAGTTCTCATGCAATACATACCCCCAACATTGTTTTCATGAGGATGATGGGAGATGGGAAAATTCAGATGATAGTTTGGAATTTGAATAAGAATCTTTTGAGTTCTTCAAAATAATAATTTGAGACTAATTTGGTATAATTCCTGATCACAGAAAACAGGTGTAGCAATGGATTGTCTAAGTCCACCCCAATAAATGAGAAAAAAAACAAGTGAGTCAGCCAATGAAGCTTGGGTGAACAACGAAAACCAAAAAATTTTTTTGAAGGGATTTTTTACCTAATTCATAATCAAACATTACTCATCAAAGAAAGCAAGGGTAAGAGGAAGAATCCATTCTCTCATAGAAGAAGATGAGGGAAAAGATGAGAAAGGGATGACTTGAGGAGGATCTGGAATATCATCTTCAAATATTTTGTCCCATTCATCTTTCATGTTGGCCAAAAGATTGTGAAGGATTACACAAGTGATGATTCAGTTGATGAGTAACTTCATATCTTTGAAATTTTAAAGCTGGTTTTGCATTTCCCTTAAGCTGGCCCATCTTCCTTTGAGGACTCCTATGGCATTCTCAATCCAAACTTGTGATTGGGAAAGATGATATTTGAAATCAGTTTTTCCTTGATTGTTGGACAAAACATTCCAGTATGCTGGAACCACATGTTTCCCACTAGCATAAGTTGAATCAGCCAGAAGTTATTGATTGTGGTCAAAGTAGTTCTCTGGTTTTTGGGAAATCCCCATCCAATTGAACACGTATGAATCATGACAAGAACCTGGAGGGCCAGCATGGAGGGATATGAACTTCTTGTTGTTAGCACAAACATGTTTTAGTGCCACAGAGTATCTAAACAAGCAGAAAAAACATATTTTTTCATTTTGTGATCAAAGGTGGTATCAAAGTGATTGGAAAAGATATGAATCCATTGCCTTTTTTTCCAATCAAAATAGTGGTTGCCATCTCACTTGGGTTTTTTACTCAAGGGGATGGTGGTTCCATCAACAAAACCAATGCAACCAGGAAATCCTTTGGTTTCCATTACTTGAGATATCTCCTTGCATTCTTCTTTTGTTGGCCAAGAAAGGACTGAGAGACGGAAAGATAGGATAGAAACCATGACTCTTTTGGTGTATGAGTCAATGGTTCCATATCCAACTGAGAATAGATTTTCTAATTGATGAATTGCTGCTCCATTTCCATTTGATCTCAATCTACAAAGAGTAACAGCCATTTGGATAGCTGGATTGTTTTGAGGATTCCAAGAATCATTCTGGAAGATGTGGTGGTCTTCAATCATCTCCAAAAGTTTTATGAATGAAGGCAATAGAGTTTGTAACAGTTGCCGGAAGCTTAGGTTGGGGAGGAGATGAAGCTTTTGCCTTTCATACATAGGGTTGTGGAGAGTTTGTCTTCTTGGAACCATTTATGGCTGTTTAAATAGATCATTCAAAGCCAACCAAGTTGATTCCAAATTGGAGTTTGAATTGGAGTCGGAATGGCAGTCAAATACTAACAAAAGTTCAGTCAGCTTTTTTGTATTTTCAACTTTCTGCCAAGAAGTTTGATGGGAAATGATGAGAAAGATGGTGATTTGATGTGGGGTGAGGAGATGATGATGGTATTTGTGTGAATATGGAGATGTGAAGCAACAGAGATGTGAAGCAATAGAGATGTGAAGCAACAGAGATGTGAAGTGATGGAGATGTGAAGCAAAGGAGATGAGATTTGTGTGATGTGATGGAGATGGGACCAATAAGTATTTGCTGATGTGGATGGGTGTTTTAGATTTGATGGATGGTGGATGGATGATGACGCAGAAATGGTGGGTTTAATGGGGGGTTTGATGTTTGAAGTCTGCCATTTTCATGAAACCCACCATTTTGAAATACACCATTTAGGGGGTATGTGTATTTCAGAAACCCGCCCTTAAAAATTGCGGGTTTGGTAAAAAAAATGGAGGGTTTCTAATGGCAGGCTTGCTAACTCTGATACCCTCTATTGTGAGGTGACTGTTGAGAAGCAATAAGAGACAGAAACCATACCCAAGCTGATGGAAAATGACAAGGGATCAGAAACAACACAGAAGAGAGGTTCTATTGACACTATGAAGAGGGCCCACCACCCACGCTAAGATTGAGAAGGACTTGAAAAGGGAAAGACTAAAAGATAGAAGTCAGAGTCTGTCTCAGTCATGATGAAGGCAAGAATAGTCGCACCAAATTTTACAATTTCTTGTACTTTCTGATTGCTTGATCTGTTGGATCTTTTGATGTTTTGGATTGCAAGACCAAATTTGAGAGTTGAAAGCATAGAAAGCCCGTAAAGAGAGAAGTCCTTGGGATCAATTAGTCTGGGGAGTATAAATAGGTGGAGAGCCAGTTGTGATGCATATGAAACAATGGGCTACCCTTGTGAGAGTGGTCCGGCATTTGACTAGAATGTGTGAGTACGTGAGACCTTCATGAGTGAAAATTAGAAGTAAGTAGAACAAGAGATTAAACAGGATAAAATAAAAAAAGAGATAAAACAGAAAGTAAGAAGAAAGGATGATAGAATAATAACATTAAGAGATGAAAGGATATGGTCCAATATAAGGCCAAAAGACCTGGAGTACGGTGATGTTTCAAAACCCCCCATAATTCAGTGCAACTCAGCCTTGAGACACTTTGACGTTGTGGTGTTGTATTTATAACCTTGGATTGGGAGTTGCCTTGCAGGCTGCGCGCTCAGCAGTTGGGTAGGTTGGGCTCAGCATTTGGGGTGCGCGCAGTCTCAGCAGTGCCTGCTGCGGGCTCAGCAGCAGCAGATGAGGGCTCAGCAGCAGCGGATGAGGGCTCAGCAGCAGCAGATGAGGGCTCAGCAGCAGCGGATGAGGGCTCAGCAGCAGCAGATGAGGGATCAGCAGCAGGGATTGCGGGGCTTGGCACCAGGTGCGGGTCAGGCCTACTCTGGGGGGCGCCGGGCCGCAACCTGCCCAGGGAACGCGGACCAAGTGATGGAGCCGGCCCAACCAAGCTTGCGGGTGGCTAGTCCAGAAGGCAGGGGCAGGGGGATCAGGGGTTATACGCTCTGGGGAGGTTCGCGCGGGCCAACTCACGGATTGCGGGATCCAAGGTTTGTGTGGGCATAAGTAGGGGCTGACTCACGGATTGTGGGATCCGCAGATGCGCGCAGATGGATAAAACCCGGGGGGCTCCAAGTAGGGTGTGGCGGAAGGCTGCGCCATGAGAAGGACAAACCGGAAGTATGTGATATCAAAGGGGAGGTTTTTAGACGGGGTGGGTGGTATGGGGTAGGGTTAGGGTGGAGCTAGGGTTCTGTACTTAGGGTCATATTTCATCTATCTTGTTGCTTGTGATTGTACCTAGGTTAGGGTTGAGAGGGAGGACTCAAAATACCTCACTCTTGACTCCAGGTTGGATAGAGGGGGATCATATCACATAATCACCCTCTCTATTTTCTGAAAACTCATTGCATCCAATCCCCTTACAGACACTTAGACCAATAACTTCCGGAACCTGAGGAAAACTTTGAGGGGTACCACCTCTCTTGTTTCCACAACGTAAGTATCTCTAGCGCTTGTTTGTTGGTAGCCTTGGTGAGTGCATCAGAAACCATGCAGTCCGTTGTAATGAGGTCAACGTGAATGTTGTCAGAGGACAAATTATTGCGCAGCCACTTATTTTCATGTCAATATATTTTGTTTTTGAGTTCAAGCCAAAGTGATGAATCTTATCTACTAGTCCTCTGTTGTCCACCAGGAATTTTGAGGTTTGTGCTGGAGGTCTTTTCCACAGTTCACCAATAATTGAGTGTATCCAGAGCAATTCCCTTGCCCCGGCCATTAGAGCATTCAGTTCTGCCTCTGTGGAGGAGAGGGTTATGTTCCCCTGTTTTCTGCTCTTCCAGGAAATTGGAGCAGACTTCCAAAACAAAATTTAGCCTTTCTGAGACCTGCGGGTGTGAGGATCATCCGCCCAGTTTGAGTCTGTGTATACGGTCAGTGAGTCTGATCCATTTCTTGGATGAAGAGAGAGAGCAAAAGAAGAAGTCCCAGCAAGGTACTTCCAGATGTGTTGCATCTCTTTCCTGTGACACATTCCCGGTGTTTGGTTGAATTGAGAGAGAATTGAGGCTGCTGCTGAGATGTTGGGTTGGGTTCTACAGGAAAGGTAGTTGATAATCCCGGTATACTTCCTGAAGTTCACGCCAAGGCTGGAAAACTCTGCCTGTTTGTCCAGAGAGGCCGGAACCAGCTGAAAACCTGGAGTTAGAGGAGTTTGGACCGGCCTACAGTCTGACAGATCTAGCTCTCTCAATGTATAATCATTGAGCTTTTTCTGACTAAGCATAATTTTATCCTTGACCTTGCTGAAGTCCATTCCAAGAATTGTGTCAGTTTTGTGCCCTGATGACTGTGCAAACTTGCGTAAGAACTATTGTTCAAACCAATCTACCTCCCCGCACACAAAAAGATTATCTA
This sequence comes from Puccinia polysora, assembly GCA_025617555.3. Taxonomy (NCBI): domain Eukaryota; kingdom Fungi; phylum Basidiomycota; class Pucciniomycetes; order Pucciniales; family Pucciniaceae; genus Puccinia; species Puccinia polysora. Next base: position 2,783,489 of record CM062647.1, on the reverse strand, counting down.
CGTGGAAGAACACAGAGGAGCATTTTTTGTCATGAGTGTAGAGACACAGGTCCGCATTGGATTGATTAAAGCCAATGTCTCTCAACCATTCAGTGAGTTTTCTGTGCCGATTGGCCAGAGCCTGACATAGACCATAGAGGGACTTTTTTAACCTAAGAAACCTTTAAAATTGCTTGCTTTCCTTGGGCTTAAGTATGTAGATTTCTTCTTCAAGAGGGGCAAACAAGAATGCTGCCTTAATGTCAAATTGTCAAATTTCTAGATTCAGGTCCAAACCATTTAGCAATAGAAGTAAGAGCTTCATGAACTTTCCAGTCAGTGCATAGGTGTTGCCAAAATCTACTCCGGCCGCCTGTAGATTTCCCATGATGCATAGTCAAGACTTCTTCTTTTCAGGAGAAATACTTGTAGCTGGTTTGATCTTGTCCACCCACATGGTTCTGAGATACCGCTTGGGTTCAAAATCCACATCTTTGCATACGCCTTGGGATTCAATCTGTTTCAGCTCAACCTCTCTTTCCTTGGAGTAGTTGAGAGAGGCATTTGTAACAACAGAACTGTATGAGTACTTTTGAGGTTTAACAGATGGAACCCGCTCACGCAAGTTATATCTTGGAGTTGATACTTCCTGATTGTTTTCCCCATGATTGAGAGGTCCAACGGGTGTAATCAGTTCAGTGGGGATGACCAAACTGGCTGGTTTCACTGTTGGAGGCCTGGAGAGAGGATCAATTGATTTGACTGTGTTGCCTTTTTTTGATTCTTCCAAGTCAACCCAGAGAGATTCATCGCACCAATCTCCTATCACCACATCATTTTCAAACCTCTTGAGATTAGCCTCATAATCCAATACCATTATGTGTTTAGTTTCAACCACTTTATTGTCCAACGTCAGAATCTTGTAGGAGAGTAGGTCTTCATTGTAGCCAATTAGACAACCAAAGAGACCTCGTGGTTCTAGTTTGGAGAAGGGCGGCCTGTCTTTCACAATGTAGCTGACCAGGTTGCCAAGAGAATGAAAGTAGTTGATGTCTAATACCTTTCCTTTAAAGATTTCATATGGAGATTTCTTTGAATTGTGAGAAGGGAATTTATTGATTGCTAAGGCACATGACTGGATAATAACTTTCCAGAAACGCTTTTTGAGTTGGGAGTCAAACAAAACCGTTCTCAGAAATTCCAGTATGAGTCAATTGAAAAGTTCTACTAATCTGTTCTGTTGTGGAGAGTATGCGTCAGAGAATCTCTGCCTGATGTTATTATCCCTACAGTAGTTTGCAAGTTTGTGGTTCCAGAACTCAGTTCCACGATCTGAGTGAAGAATCATAGGGCTATAGTTGAATCTCTTGGATTCAAAGTCTATGAGAAATTGAAGAGTACTCGCCACATCAACCTTGCCTTTTATGGGAATGACCGTGAAGTATCTGGTGCAGCTTTCCACCACGGTTAAGAAGTACAAATCCTGTTGATGCTCATAGGATGAATGGGTCCCACCAATTTTCAGTGGGGTTCTTGAAATGGCCTTTTGGCTTGTGGATGTTTGTTATTTAATGGTGCTTGACTTATCTTGCTGATGGCACAGGCTTCACAAACCGTTGATTTTTTTACTTGTAGCCCCATTTTTTGTCAAATTCTCCCATAGCTAGCGTGTCCAAGTACTTTATGGATTAGTTCATCTCGACTCAGAAGTGAAACTTTCTCAGAACTTGGTTTGAAAAATTGAAGTATGGGTATATTGCAATCATAGGAGCTTACTTTCTTCCAGTTATCCTTTTGGATTAAAACATCATTTGTTCTGAAATCAACTTTGAAGCCATCCAGTACAAGACTTCTCAGGGATAGCAGGTTAGCTTTAGACTTGGGAGAAAACAGTATGTCTGAGAGAACAATATCCCTATTCTGATCATCTGACAAATTAATTGACCCAACTCCATCATATTGCAAAGCGTTCCTTCCCAACCTTTTTGAGATGAATCTGGTTAGTGATTGGTCTAAATGCAAGAACAATTTGATATCAGATACAATGTGTCTTGATGATCCAGAATCTACTACAAAACAGGCAGAAGAGAAAATCAGGCTTGTGTGAAAGGAGCTAACTGAGGTTCCATCTGTGACAGATTCCACTCCCACTTTCTTCTTTTTTTTAAAGGAGGGTCTGAGGTGCGGGTACAACTTCCAGAATCTGCCCTCAGGATGAGCTGATCTTGAATTGTGCCACTTGTTGTCACATGGTTTGATGCTAGTGGTGAGAGGTGACTGAGTTGGTGCTTTCCTCTTGTCTGTCTGAGGAAGCTTCTTTGTTCAAAAACCTGTTGTTGTGGAACATTTGCAGGTGGTCTAGAACCTGATCTGGCGTGATATCTTTATCTGAGTGGTGATTTGCTGAACAACCGTGTCCATGCTAGGGGGTAGCTTCTCTAAAATGAGGTAGGCAATAATATCTGTCAGTAGATCAATCCCAACCTTGTGCAGCCTGGACATAGCGGTTTTGCTGTCCAGGATGAAGCCAGGTATATTTTAAACGGAAAAAGGAGTTTGTAGAAATTCCTTGAAAATCCTGGAACGGTTAGACGCATGATTGGATTAAAAGTACTTGTTTATATCTTTCCAAATCTGATTTGCATCCTTTTTGTTGGCAGGCGTAATGATGTTTTCTTGGACTGTTGTGTCCAGTTTGGAAGTCAATATGGTTTGGATTTGTACATTTTCTACGTGGGTGAGTCCTATTGGATTTCCATTGGCATCCATTCTTTTCCTTGTAAGTTTTGCCTAGAGGTCCTCCTGTAGGTCCATCATGTTGACTACTTGGTTCTGCCATATTGAGAAGTTGTCTGGTGTGAGTAAGGGAATGGCCTCTAAAGCCGTCTTGAGAATTGTGGCGGTAAGAGAATCTGTCATTGTTGTATTTTATGGTTGATTGAGGCTGACGGCAGTTATTGATTTGACTGTTAATTGTGATAAAATAATATTTCCGTTCCTCAAGATATAATATATTTCAAAACCAGAAAACTAAAAACATTGGAGTCAGGACAAATAGACTCAACATTGTGAGGTGACTTTTGAGAAGCAATAAGAGACAGAAACCATACCCAAGGTGATGTAAAATGACAAGAGAGCAGAAATGACACAAAAGAGAGGTTCTATCAACACTATGAAGACGGCGCACCACCCACGCTAAGATTGAGAAGGACGTGACAAGGGAAAGGCTAAAAGAGAGAAGTAAGAGTCTGTCTCAGTCATGATGAAGGCAAGAATAGTCGCACCAAATTATCGTGAGTCCCCTGCTATGTCTGGTACTTTCTGATTGCTTGATCTGTTGGATCTGTTGATTTTTTGTATTGGAAGACCAAATTTGAGAGTTGAAAGCATATAAAGCCTGGCAACAGAGAAGTCCTTGGGATTGATGAGTCTGTGGAGTATAAATAGGTAGAGAGACAGTTGTGATGCATATGCAACAATGGGCTACCCTTGTGAGAGTGGTCCAGAGTTTGACTAGAATGTGTGAGTATGTGAGACCTTCATGAGTGAAAATTAGAAGTAAGTAGAACAAGAGATAAAACAGAAAATAAGAAGAAAGGATTATAGAATAATAAGATGAAGAGATGAGAGGATATGGTCCAATATAAGGCCAACAGATCTGGATTACGGTGATTTTTCAAAAATATTTGATTTCACATCTTTTATAGAATACTTCAAAAGAATTTGTGGTGTGGGTATTTTGAAGCTATTTGGATAAATTATTGAATTAGGACAGAGTGAAACCCCATTTGTAACCAAGTTGAAAAAACATTTTACACAGTGAAACATGCTAGCATGTGGGTCCATTTTTCCCCTAATGTCTTTCACAGTTTTTTTTTACACTAAAATATTGCTAAATTTGTCAAATATCACTTTTAAACATTCAATTATTCAAATTTTCTGGCTGCTACCCTTCAACAAACCTTGGTAAATTTCATTCCAACTTATTAATGGTATAGAATCTTTTATGAGGGGAATTTGGTTTTTTTAGTAGGAAACTATTGCTTTCCCTTTTTATGTCTCTTAACTTTTCTACAGGTAGATATAATTCGGAAAAGAAGATTTCAGATTTTCTCTGGGAAAAGGGAGAACACAGATCCAAGGTATTTAAACTTTTGGCAATTGAGTTGTAGCCCCTTCAAGATATGATTAAAACCTAGGGTTTCTGGAGTTATCAATGTTGAAAATATTGGATTTTGTGTTTAATTGTATGTTTGAAAGATGCCCAATATGGATTAATTCCAAAAAATTTTGAATATACAGACCAAAATGTCCCCCAGACCTTTGTGCAAAGTTCTGGGGGACACTCTATGCATTTAGGATTGAAAATAAAAAATTGCATGAATGTACACACTGCCCTTATGCATGGCTCCAACACCTTCTTCCAAATTTTATTTCAATTTCTTTCTTCCAATAAATCATACTTTTGTTAAATCAAAATTATTTGGAAAAACTGTGGCAGACGTAAAACCAAATAAATATCCCAAAGCTAATATTGAGAAATTGGAAATCTGAAATATTTATAGGTGGTGGTATTCTGAATGAATTCAATTTTTTTAAAAAACTTTAAATTGAATTGGTGTCCAATTTTTTCATGTTAAAATGTGTCCTTGATCTGGTTGGGTTAATTGATCAAAAAAACTGATGTTCTAAGGATCCCCTTCATTTTTGATCAGAATTAATCATAAGTAATATTTCTCCTGCCCAAAGAAAACTCCAAAGAAATCCAATTTTTGGTTTTGGGATGAAATCTTAATCCAGAAGTCTTTCTGGTTGGTTTGACTCTAGATGGTGCCACTCTATACATTTTTTTATTGTTTCATGAAGCCTTGGCACACAAAAAACTGGTTTAAAGAGATCAATGAATGATTGTATAAATTGGCTTAGAAAATAATGGAAAACAAAAAGAGCTGTCAGAAAAACATAAAAAAGATCAAACAGGCTTGGGATGAAACTTCAAGTGGACTGAGATTGTTCAAGAATTGAAAAAGAGTTCCACTGGTTGAGAGTCAGTTTTGTTCTTTTTATTTTTAATTTTTCTTTTGGATTATTTGTTTCAAATTTTTTTCAGCTTGGTGAAATTTTAAAAAGTGAGCAAGTCAAAATTGATTTCTTGATGTTTTCAGCTGGAAGATATTTTTATAAATTATAGGTTCCATGAATAAGTTTGAATAGTGAATTTCAAAATCATCTTCCTGTCTGCATTAAAGCAGTACATTGATCTCCCATCTGGTCTTTTCAATTTTAAAATTGATTAATTGGTCATTAAATCAAAAGAAAAGGATAAATTCAAAAACCAGTTAGATCTTTCTGGAATGATAGAAGAAATTCAAGGCCCTTTATGGAAACAACAATTATTATTAGTTTTCATAATTATGCTTCATTTTTTATTTTCTGCCTTTTAAATATGCTTAATTTAATTTCCTTGAAATTTGAATCTAATTTCCTTTTTTGAAAGTGGGATGGATGCGCATTTTATCAGAATTATTACTGAATTTGATGTTGGCTAAGAAAGAGTTACATTTTTTATTTAGGAGATATGGTGTGCTTAACCTCCAATTACACCAGAGTTATTTCTTTCAGTAACACCAATATTAAAGGGAGGCACATTCCAGAATGTGCCTTCATTTTCACCTTGGTGAAAAATCTTTTAAAATGAATCCTGATTTTCTTATGCCTATCCTTATCTTCAAAAATACCATATTCCCCATTTTTTAAAGAAAGGGTACCAGATTTTTAGAAAGAATTTGCAGAAAATCTTAATGGAAGTCAAAATATTTATTTCAGCCAGCTACTATGCCAGAGCCAGCTGAAAAAAAGTATCACAAAAACACTAAAAATAACAATAAAAAATAAATTAAAAGTAAAGAATAAATTAAAAGTAAAGAATAAATTAAAAGTAAAGAATAAATTAAAAGTAAAGAATAAATTAAAAGTAAAGAATAAATTAAAATTGAATAATAAATTAAAAGTAAACAATAAATTCAAATTAAAGGATAAATTAACAGTAAAGAATAAAATAAAAATAAAGAATTATATAAAAATAAATAACTAAATTACAATAAACATACACATTGAAAAAATAATGATAAATCCCAAAATATTCTTACAGAAATGAAATCCCCAGCCAAAATTAGGTAGGGTCACTTCCCAATCCCACCTTTGAAATACTACTCGTTGGCACTTCAATCAAATATATGGTAGGTCATGCTCATCTGGACACCCACCCAAATTAGCCAATTTTTTGCTAAAGCATGCTGGGCACCGCCTAAAGCGCCTTTGAAATCCCCTAAAGCCTGCTTGGCATATATCCAAGTGCAACTTAGCAAATATCCAAGTGCAACCTGGCAAACAGCCAAGTTTTTGTGGGTTGGGTCAAACTTTGACTTGGCAAACACCCAAGACAATCAGCCATGCCCTCAAAATCATGGATTAGGGGCATTTTTTTATTTTTTTAATTCTTTTCTTTGATAATATCTATTATGTATGTACTACAATTGGAATTGGTAAATCCTTCTGCATTCGTTACTCAACACTTTCTTGAGCCCACCTCACTTCCCAATCCCTTCATCCAATAATCAAGTCAAGCTGGTCTCAATTAGCTCATTTTCATCCATTCCAATCAGAACTTTGGATACTTTTTTCTTTTTTCTTTGTAGATTTCAAAACACATACAATTTAATTATATTTCAAACAAATCAAGCTCCATATATTTGAGTCTTCTCAGGTGCTCACATTTCTCTCTTCATGTCTCAAGGGTGTGAGGTGAATGAAAAACCAAGGGGGAGAGCAAGGGGGTGTTCCAACAGCTTTGCCTTGGCCAATTAGAGCTTGGCTGTGTGCCAAGATCTGAAGCACAAAATTATGTGGAAATCAAGCCTTCTGGGAACAATCCAAAGCCTTCTGTTCACTTTTCCAAGCAGTATTTTGGATTAGGCCTAGACAAGCTTGAAATACCATACCAAAAACACCACAACCCAACTTGGCCCACTTCTTGGCCAATTTAAAATTTCACATGCAAAATCACATGTGTGTGTGTTTCCTGACTAAAATCATCTCATAAATTTATCTTTGTGTATACTTCAGGATTTATTGACTAGAAAAAGTTTTTTCAAAATTCCTGTATGCAGCTGTGTGGAACACTACTGTCCTAAAAAATGCAGGAAGACCAATGATCTCAAAGCCCTGCATGCATCCACATCCAAGCAAGGCCATGGAAATAACAGAGACTGAAATATACACTTTAAGCTTTCAGAGCTACAATCATCATGAAAAACCCTGGCAAGAGTGTTAGAACAGGCATTAGAAATACATGCATATTTTATATGCATTTAAATCCATCAGAAATTTCAACAAACACCTGAGATAAGTTATAAATTACATAAAGCATATGAAACAATCTCTCAGATTATCATCTGACACATTTGGCCAAAATCACAAAAATGGCCAAAAGCCACTTTCAAAGACTTCTCAAACCTGAAAATGTGATAACTGAACAGGCTACATAGTGTAAAAATTTCTAGAAAATTATATTTAATTAATTGAATTTATTTCAAACATTAAATAAATAGAAACACCTCTGCCAACAAGGGTTCTACATGGATCACAGGCCCATTTCCCCTGTCATTCTCATGCAAAAAATGCAATGAATATTATTTTTCTTGACATTTGACATGGCTTTCTTCTGTACTACACCACTAAAAGAATAATGTGTGTCATGCATTAATTCACTTCTGGCCCAAAAAGATGATGGCTTCCCCTCAATCTACCCTGTTAAAAATCAAGAGGAGCCCTGAAAACTGAAAAAGGGATAAATAAAAGCCTCTCTTGAATTTATTCCCTGCAGAGACTCATTATTTTATTCATCCAGACTGTCCCATCAAAGAATGATATAATTATGAAAAATTATTAAGTGATCAACAGCTTTAGTCTTGCCTTTCTTTGAGCTTTCAAACCCTTATAACTCAACTTTTGTACCATTGCAAGTCCTCAAATAGTCATAATAGGCTCACAACTTACCCTTTAGTTAGTTATTTCAGGTAAACTGGTATTAACAATTGACTAACTGAGTTATACCTCTCTCCTTTGTTTCCTTTGCTAGCCAGGCACAGCCCCACCACATATCTTCTGGGTAATAACTCCTCTTCCAAACTTTTTGAAGGTACCAGGTGCATTGATTATGAGTTTAATACCCTGAAGAGAGTTTTTAGAGATTGCCTGTTTTAACTTTGTCCCCTTGTCTTATGTATTTAATAATTAATTTATTGTTTAATCTACAATTTATTCAACTGAACCGTCTCCCTGCTCTTTTTCTATCCATATATTTAATAATTATTGCTGCATTTATTTCAATAATATATTTATTTTACCTCTATCACCTGTAGCAGCTAAAGATGTCAAGGTTCCTGGAATCTATTAGGCAAACAATTTGAGAGTAGGGAGTTTAAAATGTAGGAAGCAGGAAGAAAAAGGATTAAAATTGTAAAATATGGTTGAAGTGATAAAAAGTGATTTTCACTGGCAGAAAGGTTGTCTTGTAAATCATAAATTTGTTCCTCTCAACATTTAAAAATATTGGTAAATAAATTGAAAGGTTTGATTATCAAGAAATTTCACATATTTTGGTATAAAGATTTATAATGATCTTTGTTTCAGTTATATTGATCAACATAAAATTGCTAATGTTAAATTCACAGCTACAGAGCTGTGTACACGTCTCTGTGTTGGAGTTGATGATCAGATCATGGACTCTTACTCAACTTGGAAAGTTGAGGACCAAAGTTGAAAGAAACAAAGTCAATGAGTTAATTGCAAGGTCCTGGAAAAGACCAGTTTAAATAGACAACTAGAGAGCCCCTCACAGGGGGCCTAAGAGCTTGATGACTAATCAACCAAGGAAGAAACAATAAATGAAAAATCAATGATTTAATAGAGCACTAGGTGACATGTAGTAATAGGATTCTGTGACAGAAGGGATCAAGGCTAGCAGAAGAAGACATTATACTCCAACACACCCCCTTGCTGGTAGGCTTGAGACTGGGTGAGAAGGCAAGGAGGTATGACAACACAGGCTAACAAAATAATGATAAAAAAGGACAACATTGGGCACAAAAAATGATGGATCAATAGGCTTTCAATCACAACTTCAGGTGGTGAATGGCAAAACTAGTGAGGTAGCAGTTGCATTGCAATTGTAAGGTTGATACTTGAGAGGCAGTCAGGGGGACATCCACAACCAAGCAACAGTTGAGGACAGGGGGCCATTCAAAGTCGCAATTGACAGAGAGAGAGAAGGTTGCGGGTGGTGCCGAGACTGATATTGAATGATTGGAAGCCACGAACTGGAAAAGATTGAGTGATTTCCAATACAACGATAGGCTTAAGGATAAGTATCAACTCAAGTCGCAAATGGTGCGGGCGGAGTCACAGGTGAGGTTGGATCAAAAAACACAGTTGGTACGAGTTTGTTGTAATGGAGGTGCAATCAAAGTTGCGGGCAAATTTGAAGACAAGGAGCAAGGTGTGATTGATGCCGCAACCAATAACATTGAAGAGTGCCACATGATGTCACAAAGGAGCGAAGTTGAAGATGAGGGTGATCGAGGTTGCAGGATCAGAAATGCGAGCTAAGTCACAGACCAACGGGAAGCGAGTCAAGTCGCATAACAAAAACGCGAGATGAGTGATGTTGAGACTGATCGCGTTGAGGAGTCCGGACAGAGTTGCAAGGAGAGTGCGAGCAATATTTCAAGTTGAGTGTGAGCATGGTTGCGAGAGAAACAGACAGTTGAAAAGGGGGAAGTCAACTGGTGATTTTGAGGGATCAATCAAACCACAGGTTGTAAGATGATATGAGCAAGGAGCGAATAGACAGGTGATCAAAGCCTGGAGGAGGAGGCCATTGGCAATCAATGATGAGGGTTGATGGTGAACTGTTGGTGATGTTTCGAGAGTCGTCACATAGGTCGGAAACCGGACCAGCTTGAGGTTCATCCTCATCTTCATCCTCATCTCACCCCCTCAAATCAATGGGATTAAATGATTTGATTGACCAGTCCAGGCAGTTCATGAATGTTGGTTGAGTGAGCAATATTGGAGTTGAATGGGAGGTTAACCATCAAGAAGCCTAAATGAAAAGGTTCCAATGTGAATAGTGAAGATTGTAGAGCGCAAGATTGAAGGAAGAGAGCCAACCAAAGTGGTGGCTGTTATTGATAGATTGACCAATCCAAGCAGCTAGGTACAAGCCAAGAACAATGAGCCAAGCATGATGAGTGTTGACCGGGCAGACCCAGACCAGGATGAAAAGGTAAAGGATGAAATTGATTATTTGTGATTGTAGGAGGGAGCAACCAGACTAGAACCTTGACCAAGCCACTTGACCAAGCCAAAGTGACTTGTTGGATCGTAGAATGGTCTTTGGTCTGATCAGGAGCATCAAAGTGGATGGATGGGATGAGCTTAATAGTCAAGCTTGGGAAATACAGTTATGTTGAAGAATCAAGTTTGGAGACACAAAACCACACGGCGTCTTGCAGGGATAGGAATTGAAAGCAAACAGAGAGTGTTGGAGTGCATCAGCCCAGTACGACTTTGGCAGATGGGAGGATGAGAGAGAAAATTGTATCATATTCAGGATGGTTTGGTTGGACCTTTTGGCAACTCCATTCAATTGAGGGGAGTGGGGTGGTCCGGGGTTGTGGCAAACTCCTCTGGATGAAAGGAATTCCTGAAGGTTGCTGCTCATGTACTCGCCGCCGTTATTGGTACGCAGGGACAGAACAGGATAATGGAACTGGGTTTTGAAGAACAAGATGAATGATTTGATGGAGGTCGCGGCGTCTGATTTGGACCATAGGGGGTAGGCAAAGAGCGCTTTTGAGCAGTCATTGATGAAGGTGATGAAGTACTGGAAGCCTTCTCTGGAGTTTACCTTGAAACTGCATAGATTGGAATGTATAATTTTGCCCGGAGCATTAGAGCGATAGCTTAGCCTTGAGTGGAATGGGGTTCTTGACATTTTGGACTGGATGCACGTTGTGCACTGCTGGACGACTAATTCTTTGTTGGATTTTGGAGTGATCCTGGCTGACTTGAGGAGCTTCTTAAGAGATTTCAGGTTGAGGTGAGAAAACCTACAATGGTATCCAAAAAGACTGTTGTCAGGGATGTTTGAAAAGGTTGAAAGAGCTGATTCCCAATGGCTCACAAATTTACGTGGAAGGTAGCAAAGGATCCCCTTTCTGTATCCTTGAAGAGTGACCGGGGAATGCTCATCTTGGATTTGACGTTGATGAGTCTTGCAACCCAAGGAGGTGAACAAAACTTGATAACCGGCATTGCAGATACTTGAAATAGACATGAGAGGCTCATGCAGGTTTGGCACCAGAAGTACCTTGATCATTCTGACTGGTAAGGACATGGATCCTTCTTTTGTCAAGGTTATGGATGATCCATTGGCTAATTGAATGGTGGTCAACTTTGGTTTTTGAGAGTTAAGTTGCCAGGCGTGAGGAGTCATGGAGAGTGAACAACCTGATTCAAGATTGAAATCCGCATTCTCAGGCGAGTTTGTATGAGCAAGGTTACAGGACGCATATCCTGCGTGAATCACAATTTCAGAATTGGAGAAATTGTCGTCTGCATTTTCATAGGTGTTTTGGTCTGTTTTAGTCATGTTGGCTTTATGATTGCTTGAGGTTGCCGGTTTATTTTGGGTTTGCTGCTTGTTTCTTTTTGAGATAGAAAGAGCTTCAAGTACCTTGGGACATCTTGAGAAAGAGTTCCCCTTGGTTTTACAGTTGGTACAATAGTATATTTTTGGTTGGTTTTGCACGTTGTCATCTTGTCAATGTTGTGGTCTGTGATTACTCAACGTGGATTATTTTGCAAAACTTGCAGCTTGAAAATCTTTGCTTCTGGTCTGTCTTCTCAAGTGTTCCTGTTTGAGAGCGTTAACAAGTTTAGATGATGGGACAGATTCCTCATTCATCATGCTCAATACGCATCCTAGCCAATTGTCTGGGAGTGATAGTAGGATGGCGGTAGATTGAAGATCATTGGCTGTAAGAGGATTGTTGGGTGTGATCAGAGAGGCAAGTTTCTCGCCGTATGAGGTGATTTCTGAGAGATGTGCAGTCATCTCTTTATCGTTTAGTTTTGTAAGAAGGAGTTTCCTCAACCAGTACATTTGGCCTTTGGAGGAATTGTCTTGGTGGGCGTCTTGCAGGGCGTTCCACATTCCTATGGCACTTTCTTTGTGTTTTTGTATAAACTGAAAATTGGTAGGATTGATTGATGTTGATATGACAGAACACACAGCTAGGTTATCTCGGGTCCAGGTTTCTGGGTTAGCCTTGGATGTGTTGTTAGAGAGTAGATATCCTACGCCAGTTGCTTGGAAATGGATTCATAGAATCATGGACCAGTCGAGATAGTTTGAATCAGATCCAGGAGAGCTGAGAGGGAGGAAAAGGGCATTTTGAGCACCGGGTGACCATTATGGCCGTCTTCCATGTTTAACAGATGTATTGACACAACTTGTGCCGGATCCTTCTATGACAAGTGGTTCGTTTTGCAGACTGTGTTATATTGCAACTCTGGGCTCATAACCTGTTGAGCTGAGGAAATGCAGAGTTGAGAATGGAATAGAAGGATTAGATTTCATATAGCCGGTCCAGGAAGTTCATGAATGTTGGTCGAGTGAGCAATATTGGAGTTGAATGGGAGGTTAACCATCAAGAAACCTAAATGAAAAGGTTCCAGTGTGAAGAGTGAAGATTGTAGAGCGCAAGATTGAAGGAAGAGAGCCGACCAAAGTGGTGGCCGTTATTGATAGATTGACCAATCCAAGCAGCTAGGTACAAGCCAAGAACAATGAGCCAAGCATGATGAGTGTTGACCGGGCAGACCCAGACCAGGATGAAAAGGTAAAGGATGAAATTGATTATTTGTGATTGTAGGAGGGAGCAACCAGACTAGAACCTTGACCAAGCCACTTGACCAAGCCAAAGTGACTTGTTGGATCATAGAATGGTCTTTGGTCTGATCAGGAGCATCAAAGTGGATGGATGGGATGAGCTTAATAGTCAAGCTCATCCTCATCTCACCCCCTCCCCAAGAGAGTTGAAGACCGGTAATTGGGATAAGACTTTTGCAGGCGGACCGATTGAAGAAAAAGAGTGGGAAGGACAAAAGATAAAGGGATGGCAAGGACAAAGAATTGGGGCTTGAGGTCTTGACCAAGCAAGGAAAGGAGGGCATTTGGAGGTTGCAGGATCAATATGATGGACAATTGAGGTTGCCAGATTGAGTTGGAGAGCAATCAAGATGTAGGGAACATCACAATTGACTGGATGAAGATGACGGTGATGGCATTGGATGATCAAGGAACTAAGGGATCAAGCCTGAGGTAACAGCGGGGTTGAAGTAAGGGTGAATAAGACCAATGAAGGTCACTAATTGAGGGTGATCAATAGGATCAGTTGGATGAGAAGGTAGATACAGTCAGTAATAGAAAGACAGTAGTGCTACTTGGGAAGACCATAGAGGTGACTAATTGAGGTGATCAATAGGATCAGTTTGGATAAGAAGGCAGATACAATCAGTAATAGGAAGACCGTAGAGCTACCGGTGTTGAGGGATTACCAACAAAGGTCACTGAATAAAGAGTAGATGCAATTAAAAATAGGATAATTGGAGAGCTACCACACAGAGAGCATTTACTTGAAGCAAAACAGAGACAGCACAATAGGTGGTGCTCTGGGCTCATAACCTGTTGGAGTCAATGATCAGATCATGGACTCTTACTCAACTTGGAAAGTTGAGGACCAAAGTTGAAAGAAAAAAAAGTCAATGAGTTAATTTCAAGGTCCTGGGAAAGACCAGTTTAAATAGACAACTAGAGAGCCCCTCACAGGGGGCCTAAGAACTTGATAACTAATCAACCAAGGAAGAAACAATAAATGAAAAATCAATGAGTTAATAGAGCACTAGGTGACATGTAGTAATAGGATTCTGTGACAGAAGGGATCAAGGCTAGCAGAAGAAGACATTATACTCCAACACTCTGTACACGGCTCAATGGGCCGTGTGGCACCCTACGCAACTCAAATGAGGTGTGTGGCATGCTACAAGGCTCAAATGGGCTGTGTGGCATGCTACACGGCTCAAATGGGCGGTGTGGCATGCTACATGGCTCAAATGGGCCATGTGGCATGCTACACAACTCAAATGAGCTGTGGGGCATGCTACACATCCCATTTGAGTTTTACTGCATGCTAAAAAACTAAAATCAAGTTGTGTAGCCTCCACTAAATCATAAATAATGAATAATAAATAATAAATAGTAAATCATAGATTATAAATTATATATAATAAATTATATGTAATAATTAATGAATAATGAATAATGAATAATGAATAATAAATAATAAATAATAAATAATAAATAATAAATAATAAATAATAAATAATAAATAATAAATAATAAATAATAAATAATAAATAATAAATAATAAATAATAAATAATAAATAATAAATAATAAATAATAAATAATAAATAATAAATAATAAATAATAAATAATAAATAATAAATAATAAATAATAAATAATAAATAATAAATAATAAATAATAAATAATAAATAATAAATAATAAATAATAAATAATAAATAATAAATAATAAATAATAAATGATAAATGATAAATGATAAATAATAAATGATAAATAATAAATAATAAATAATAAATAATAAATAATAAATAATAAATAATAAATAATAAATAATAAATAATAAATAATAAATAATAAATAATAAATAATAAATAATAAATAATAAATAATAAATAATAAATAATAAATAATAAATAATAAATAATAAATAATAAATAATAAATAATAAATAATAAATAATAAATAATAAATAATAAATAATAAATAATAAATAATAAATAATAAATAATAAATAATAAATAATAAATAATAAATAATAAATAATAAATAATAAATAATAAATAATAAATAATAAATAATAAATAATAAATAATAAATAATAAATAATAAATAATAAATTATAAATTATGAATTATAAATTATAAATTATAAATTATAAATTATAAATTATAAATTATAAATTATAAATTATAAATTATTGATTCTAAATTCTAAATTATAAATTATAAATGATAAATTATAAATTATAAATTATGAATTATAAATTATAAATTATAAATTATAAATTATAAATTATAAATTATAAATCATAAATTATAAATTATAAATTATAAATTATAAATTATAAATTATAAATTATAAATTATAAATTATAAATTATAAATTATAAATTATAAATTATAAATTATAAATTATAAATTATAAATTATAAATTATAAATTATAAATTATAAATTATAAATTATAAATTATAAATTATAAATTATAAATTATAAATTATAAATTATAAATTATAAATTATGAATTATAAATTATAAATTATAAATTATAAATTATAAATTATAAATTATAAATTATAAATTATAAATTATAAATTATAAATTATGAATTATAAATTATAAATTATAAATTATAAATTATAAATTATAAATTATAAATTATAAATTATAAATTATAAATTATAAATTATAAATTATAAATTATAAATTATAAATTATAAATTATATGGAGTAGTGTATGGGCCCCCACGCGTTGAGGGGCCCTACACGACTCCCACAGGCCGTTTGGGGCTGTGTACACGGCTCCCACACGACTGGAGCCATGAATTCAACATCACCCACATGAAATATTTCAAATCCTGGAGAAACTTCTCCTGATACAATTGAATCCAAGACAAAGATTTTCAGTTGTACAACTGATCACTGCACTTGAAATCTTGATCAATCCAATTTTCAAAGAAATGTCTACTTTGCAGTAAAATCATGAAAATTTCACAGAAAGAATGTGATGAGTGTTTCATTTACAGAAAAAAAATAGATGTATTGAAATATGTCATCTGTTATTGATGGTGGTGCAATCAAAAATGAATAATTTTCAATTTTGAATACAATTTTGGTTAGAATTACAACTCTATTCAATCTTCCTTGCAAATAGATTTATCATGTTTGTAGAAGTGATTGAAATATTTCTTGGATGATGTATCTTGGAACTGTCAAAATCTTTTAGTTTATCTTTAAAAATTTACAACTCAGTTGTAAATAAGTCAAAAAAAATTAATTAGGGTTCAATTCTCGCATTTCATTGAATCTTTCAACTGGTTGAATTTACTTCACTTATTTTTCTTTCTGGTTGATGAGCATATTTAATTACCATCCATTATGGCTGGAGGATAATTGAGGAGTTGAAGGAAAAATTGATTTAGAAGGCCCTGCATAGAAATTTTTCTTACAAATCATTTAATTCAATTTTTTAGAGATAACATGGCTTGCTTTGAATAAATACATGACTTGTGAAAATTCTATTGGGGAAAAAAAGGAAGAAAACCCACCATGGAAAAAAAGGAAAATAATTGCACCAATTTTCAATCAAATCATTGGTGAAAAAAATTGAGGAGAAAAACAAGATAGGTCCATGAAATGCAAAAATAAACTTAATGGACATGATACCAGGAACCCCCATTAAGTATGGTTTTAGATTTATATCACTCTTTTTCTGGTAGCCTCATCACTCTATACCTCATCCTCATTCTCCAAATTATTTCTGTTAGATCCCTGTTTGACTACCTCAATTTTGTTCCTATCTCTCAGCCATTTCCTTTACAACTGTGAAGAATTTTTTACCATCCCCTTCTGAACTGTTCAAGTTTTTGTCTATTTTTCTCTGAGTCTTGAGCTTTGTTATGTACTTCAGCCTTTGGCTTTTCCCTTTCTCCTCATCCTTGTGGATTTCTATGATCTTACTCCTCAATCTTAATGATTTTTGTCTTCATCTCTTCATCGCATGGATTTTTCTCTAATCAGTCATTGACTGTTCCTCCTTACCTACTATACCTGCCTTTTGATGCCGCCTTCTTCTGGGTTTCCTTTTTTCTTGCAGGAGCTTTTGGGTGCTCTCTTTATGTCCTTTATACAATCTTTTCTTCATTCCTGAAATTTTAACTACTTGGCATTGTTCCTTCTTTATTCCCATAAACTTAGTTTCAAGTCCTCCTTTAGCTTCAAGTCTTGAGATTTCCCCATCTTAATCACCTTTATTCTCAATAGATGCTGCTATATCCATCCCTACCATCATTACTTCTTTTTATCACTTTATATCAACAGATATTCACTGGAATAAAATTAGAATTCACTGGGAGTTCTTTTAGAATTATCTAAGTCAAACCAATGGGCTTCCAAAGCATTAAAATATTATCCACCGTTATGCATAATTTCCAATTTCAAACCTGGCTTGGAGAAACTATCCCACCTAATTGGTTCCTTCAAGTTCATCTTTTCTTTCAGATAAAGTATTGATGAATTGATGAATGATGAGCTTAAATACAACATATACATTCACTGATTTTTGAAATGATAACGCTAAATTCCTAATGACATTAACATTTAACTCTTGATAAATACCAAACGATGACGCAATGCAAATGATGAGCTTCAACGTACAACAGAGAGTAAATGAAAACTTAGCTATGATAGGATCAACTGATAGCGCTGCGACGAATTCAATCTTACACATGATCAGATGGAGTCGCAGTTGAACTTGGGGGTAGAAAGGACAAGGACAATCCGAGACACAAGTGATTTGATGAATAACTACACCTGGTTTAAAATTCAATTGGGTTCTTATCAAGTGTTGCTGCTGATCACACGATTAGCGCGAACGATTGAGGTAGTAAATGCCCCGGATAGCGGGTGCACAGCACTATTTCAACTCTTGCCTGCTTCTGAAGTGTTTACTTACAAGCCACGGTAGGAACGAGTTTGAGTATTGAACGGGGCTGTCCCCCCAAGAAAGAAGTTCCGAGCTAAATGAAAGAAAGTAAAATTAAAGTACGATTACAGAAAAAATTGCCAGTGGCGGTTTCCGGGGGCAGGAGAGAAAAAATACGTCCCGGAGAAGGACAAGAGTGGTCGGTGGGGATTCCATACAATCACAATCGAGTACATAAAAGACACTGAGGAAAGTAAAAGCATTGAAAAATCGAGGACTAGCTTGAAGCCTTAGCTGGTTGATAGAATATATCTATGCCACTCCATTCAGGTTTACTCCTGGAACGATTTTCAAAATAACCACCCTGTCGGCGGATACAAAAAGTCAAAGAGCCGGTGTCAGACCAATTTGTGCCCTTTTCTTAAGCAAAAACGCGATAACATAAAACAAAAGATATAGCATAAAATAACGGAGAGCAAGGAAGAAATTAAAGAAAAAATAAATCATGGAAAAACTTTTAACACAATTGGTTTTGTTTCTAGAAAAAAAAAGGAATAGAGAAAAAAAAGACTAGCGATAGAAAATAAAAGACATGAAAGAGAAATTCCTCCGTGGGGACTAAGGGAACGAACCTTGTAAGTCCAATTCTTGCCATCCTTTGATTCGAACCAGACCGGGAGCAAATCATCGAGTTTATCAAACTTGCGACGATTTCGTTGGCTCTCCTCCAATTTTTGCTTGGTAGTTTCGGCTTCTTCGACTTGTCCATCTTCATACAACCTCAGATCAGGCCTAAGCCTAGAATCGCTGGGGGCTAACAAATAATCATATGATTTTGTCCCGTTATTTCGATCTTCCTGATTATCCTCCTTCGTCACGTTCAAGTCAGCAGTCAATTCGTTCAGTTCGATGGTGAATTTCGTAAATCCGTAGAACTCGGTGGATCTGAGTGGTAATGGATGTGCTTTAAAAATTTTCTCCTCGCTGTCGGATCGCATCAAATATGAGTCCCACTTCCCGTTTAGACTGATTCCCAAATCTCCTGATTCATCGTATACCTTTACCTCGACTTTGTTCCGGGATCCTGCCCCCCCAAACGTGCTTCCCGGTTTGAATTCTATCGTCGCTTTGGCGTTGCTGTCCCTTTTGGTAATCGTCACCTTCCCGATATGTTCTAAATACTTGGTTCCCGATACCAAGTTTCGGCTGCAAGTGTATGCCAAGTAACCCATGCCAGCGGAAAGAGATCAATGGGTGGTCAGATTGACTTGCACCTTTGTTCTCATGGTCTTTTCTCGAGAAAGAAAACCAACAGAAATGAAGTTGGCTTGTTCCACTCATATATTTCCGGGTTTTGATGATGAGAAGTTGATGTCGAATCATCAACATGGTCGTTGGCGTCGTCGGAAATTGACAATCGATTGAATCCTTCTGGTATGATTTCCAGAGACTGACCCCAAAACTTTTGCCGACCGGATGAGTTCATCTCAAGCGTCCAATTTTCCCCCTCTGCATAAGCGGAAACTGGTGACCAACCAAGGGAAAAATACGAAATCAAATCTGATTAGTTTTTTTTTGAAAACTCTTATGGAGTGATACAGAGGACGTGGATTATGTGCTCGACGTAATGATAAATTGAAATCAGAGGTTGAGAGGGAAATTATTGGAAAGATGAAAGAAGAGCTCAACCAATTGGCGGATGATGTGATACTTTTTCTGAAAGGAATTTAAAGCCTTTGTCTGGTCTGATACACTCAAACGTTTCACCCAGCATAGGATTACTACGGCACAATGATAGTCATCAGTAATCCAACCGATTGGCAAATGCGTTACTCTCATGGGTATTATGGCCCAGGACTTACAAAGGTTTTCGGATCGCTCGAGTTTTGGTGTGACAGAATCCACTGACGACGAAGGCTGCTATGAACATCAGTCTTTCGAGCGGATTACCATTACACTTGACCGCTTTCAGCAGTAGTTCGTCGGCGTATTCAAACTCTTCGCATATCTTTTGAGTCGCTGAGATCGGTTCATTTAAGGAAATTGGAAGCGAAACGTGCGAAAGATCCTGAAGGAACATGAACAACGGTGATTAGGTTAAAAAAGGAATCAAAGTTTAATTAAAATCGAAATGCTGCACTGTAACAAAACTTATGATCTCAGTTTGATAAGGTCGTATATTGGGCTCACCTTTCCAACATGCTTTCTAAGGATGGAGAATAGACTAATATCCTTACCACAGGTAGGATGGGGTAACTCAGACCGACGCCTGATGCTTCGAATGTCGCATGAACTGGATAGACTGTTGGATGTAATAGTTGTACTAGTCAGGCGAGAACTCGGGGCAGACGACGATAGACTGGAATTCGATGAAGTTGGTTTCCCGTTGAATCCATCAGCTTCATCAACCGATTGAATGGTCCTGGAACTCTGAGATTTGGGACGGCTCATCAATTGGCTCTGACTGCTATGGGTGGATTGCGGGGGGAACTCTTGGGCATCATGATGGGCCTGGTCTTGGACTTCGCAGTCTAGCGATGGTGATGCCTCATGATATGGACTCTGGGCGTGAAGATGAGTCAAACCAATCATCATCCTTGGGTAAAATCAACTTGGACGCGGTCAATCGATCTCTGAGCCGAGGGTATGTACTATGTTGTTGAATGCATGTGGAGGTAGGAGGATCCTTGCTTTAACTCAATCTCAAATCAAGCGTCCTTACCCCCCACATCAGGCTGAAGTCTAAAAGGCGAGTGGGGTTTACCAAATTCTTGGCTCATGAGAAGTGGTGAAATACGCTGGCTAGATGTCATCCTTTGATTTGTTATTCCGCCATGAATTCGACTAGGCTTTGCTTGTCATGTATATCAGAAAGTACAGAAAAGTTCAAATTGGGAGCTGGCGGGCGCAATCGGAAGGATGAAGATGCTAGTGTCGGTCGGTCCCCCTGTTACGAGGTGCCTTTGGAGACTTGACACGTGTCATACAATTGTAGAATAATCTGTCAACAACAATCCACACATACTTATGATTGCCAGAACATGACAAATTGTACATGAACGCTTGCAGATGGTTACCCAGCTTGTACACATATAAATAGCCGCCGTGTATCCAGCTCACCCTTTTCACACCGTCGGGGTTTTTGGGGATAAGGGACGCAGAAGAGCTAACGCGCTCGGCAGCGGGCACATAACTCGCAGGGTAGAGCAATACATCACACCACACCGGGGTTTTTGGTCACATCGGGACAGAGCACCAATG
Organism: Puccinia polysora; assembly: GCA_025617555.3. Lineage (NCBI taxonomy): Eukaryota > Fungi > Basidiomycota > Pucciniomycetes > Pucciniales > Pucciniaceae > Puccinia > Puccinia polysora. The sequence continues at coordinate 2,762,332 of CM062647.1, read as the reverse complement.
TGTTCGGGATCGGGCATGTGATTTGCGGCTTAAGTGCATGCTGAAGACTTACTTAATAACTAGGGTATTTGTAAATATTGGAATAGATAGTGCACCTGATAGTTGTGAACAGTTCTGTCTTAGTTGGTACTAAGACACCTGCGATTACTTCCTTGAGGATGCTAATTCTCCTGGGATAGTGGTTTCCTCGTCACCATATCTGCACGTGATAATTTGCAACAGTTAGAGATATCAATAGTAACTGGTGCATATTGCCCCCCATTTTTTGGGGGGAAGCCTTTTGCCCGGGGCAAAAGCTGGAGTGAAGTAGATGCACGGCCTGCATCCAGTTTGCGGCCAAGATGGCGGAGAACAACGCCGGCTACTCCTCAAGGGTTTTCAAAGGAGGTTAATGTCGGTATTTTCCAAGCCTTGAAAAACCAATCTTTTTATAGAGAAAGTAGATAGACTAGTCTTTTGCCCCCAAATTTGTAGACCCATTGGGGGGAAAAAGCATGTTGTGGGATTTTAATTTTAAAATCAGATTGATGTATCTTCCAGAACCCCTGCCCCCCCCCCAAAAAAAAAAAAAAAGAAAAAAAAAATAATTGCAAAATGATTCAATAATCAGAATCAAGAAAATAAATTATTACAAAAAAATTTATCAGAAAAATTTCCAAAAAACAGATGTCCAAAATGAATCAAGATGCATGATGAATGGAATCTAGAACCTCATGGTAAACAATATTATCAGTTTCAAATGACCTTTGGTTGTCTGGTCTCTGTGCTACTACTGCTCTTGTTGATTGGCTTGATCTACTCCTTGACAATGCAACATATAACTGCCCATGGCTGAAAAGTGGATCTCAAAGATAAAGGCCAACATTTTAAATTACCTGACCAAGAGATTTATTGATTTCCAAAGAGAAGGCCAAATTTACTGGAAACTGTTTGCAGGTAATTTGAATGGAGGACCATTTTCATCTGGTTCAGAAATCAAAGGGATGTGTGGAATGGCAACAACTCTTCCCATGGAATCACCTGTGGCTATCTTGAAAAATATAATATTTTTTTGCAATCTTTCCGCAACCAAGCAAGTACCATTGCATAGGCCAATTGTATGGTCCATATTTCTCAGCATGTGTATTAGGCCACCAGCTTTTAGGGTTAAGCAATGGGGAGGAAAGCTTTGAAGAAATAATTTGTTGAGGAACTCTTTTTGGTAAATATTTTGTGTTTCATCTTCAACAGAGTCATGGCTTGAATCAGTTCTCATTTTAATATTTTCCTCATTCACAGGGAGTGAATTCAACATTAATTAATTTATCTTGTTTACTGAAGTATTCTTGCAACACAGGATTGCATGTTCCATTAGATAACCATTTTGAAGGTAGCAGAGGTTCAAGTGTTAAAAAATAATTTTGATTAAAAGCTCCAAAGAATGATCTTCACTATGACCATGAGCATCCATGTGTTCTTGAAGCAAGATTTTTTTTCAAACCCTCAATCATATTGCAACCATCTCCAAAATCAATTAAGCAATTCTGGAAATCAGGGTCACCTGCAGGATGCATATTTGAAGTGAGGTTCAAGAATTGGGGATATCTCCAGCAAACTGAGTAGAATAAACTGGCATCAAAAATTTGTTAATGTTTACCTTTTTGAATCACTGGTAGACTTTGCCTAAAGTCACCACCATGAACCATGACTTTACCACCAAAGGGTAGATTGGAATCCATGATGTCTTGTAGTATTCTGCCAACCAGCCCAAGAGCATGCCTATGACTCTAAGGTGCTTCATCTCAGATTATAAAAGTATCACATTTGAGAGCTTGATCTTTATGAGAATGCTTTGAAATTCCTCATACAGAAGTGTGATTGATTTTCAAGGGGATTCCAAAGGTGAGATGAGCTATCCTTCCATTTGGTAGATTCATGGCATCTATTCCACTACCAGTACATGCCAGAGATATTTCTCCCATTGATCTTATAGAAGCCAATAAACATTTATACAGAAATATTTTTCCAGATCCCCCACATCCATCAATAAAGAAGTAAGAAGGCTGCAAAGAATTGAATTCATTCATTATCGGTTCAAAAATATGTGCCTGTCTATGAATCAGTAAAAAAACATTTTCAAAGTCTGATTGAGGTACTGGTGCATTTTGTTCTTCCTGGAGGATCTGGTTCATGTTGTTTTTTGTACCTTGAAGTTTTTGATAAATTATTGGAATATTAGCAAAAGCCTCTTCAACACTGGTTCCAATATTTTGAAATATTATTGAGTTGATTTCTGTCAATAATTCATTGGAGATAACCCCTTGGTCTGTGATTCCAGAATAAACCAAATCTTCAACCATTGAATTGAATGGGAAATTCAATAAGCAAAGTGGGTTTTCTGTTTGAAGCAGTGCCAATAGTATTCCAAATAACCTACTCAGGTGCTATGGGTGGATAGATTCATCAGCTTCCAGCATAGTTCATTACAAATCTTCATGATTGTCAAGTAGACAATTTGCCAAATTAACTACTTATCTGAAAGTTGAGTAAGAAAATTGATTTCCCTTTTTTAGGTTATCAAAAGAAGTAGCACCAACCAAATTATTCAACAAAAATCTGAGAGAAAAGCTTTCTGAATCTGGAGGAAAAAAAGTTTAAATCCTTCCAATTGAATAACCTCTCTGTCTAAGCGTCCATTCTATTCTCTTGGGATTCCAGGTGAAATCTTGAGGAAAATCAGAGTATTTTATTGTTCTTACAGTTGGATCAATGGAATTCTTTTGGAAATAATTGGTGAGCATGGTCTTGGCTTGTCTTTATCTTTGAATAAATTAATCTAGGCCTTCATCTGTTTCAAACAAAACCTATTAGGGCGTATCAGAGTTAGCAAACCCGCCATGAGAAACCTGCCATTAAAAATGGCGGGTTTCTGAAATACACATACCCCCTAACTGGTGTATTTCAAAATGGCAGATTTCAAACATCAAACCCGCCATTAAAACTTCCATTTATGCATCATAATCCATCCACCATCCATCAAATCTAAAACACCCATCCACATCAGCAAATCCATACCAATCCCATCTCCATTGCTTCAGGCACATCTCATCTCCATCCCTTCACATCTCTATTGATTCACATCTCCATTGCTTCACATATATATTGCTTCACATATATATTGCTTCACATCTCTATTGCTTCACATCTCCATCTTCACACAAACCCCATCATCATCTCATCACCCACATCAAATCACCACCTTTCTCAAAATGTCCAATCAAACTTCCTGCCAGCAAGTTGAAAATGCAAAAAAGCTGACTGAACTTTTGTTAGTATTTGACTCCAATATGATATTCCTGATCTGCCTCAAGTCAATCCTGTATCATCTTGTCCCTCATCTTCTGCTATGAGAGAGCGGATTTTAACCCTCACCCTTTCCCACTTTGATGAGTAGGATTTTTTTTTGAAATAGGTAAAAAATGTTTTTGTTTTTGTTTTTGTTTTGGTTGTTCAACCAAGAATCCTAGGCTGACTCACTCTGTTCTTTTTTTCTTAGACAAAACTGACCCAACACCTCACCCCACCACACCACCCACCTCAAACCCACCAAACCACCAGTTTAATCTCCTCCTCACCCACCACCACCACCTCACCCACCACCTTTGGCCCTCCTGGTAAGCTCTCCTCATCCTCCTCCTCATCCTCCCCATCATCAGAAGCTAACCAATTGTTCCATCCCCCTCCAGGCACCTTCAGGTCCTCAGGTAAGCTCCCCCCCTCCTCCTCATCCTCCTCTTCCCCTCCATCCTAGCTGACTCCTCCCTCTTGCTTGCTCCTTCACCACCCCCCCCCTCCTCACTGGCTTGCTGGCCCCACCACCTTGCTTTCTGGGCCCACCACCGCCCCCCCTCCTTGCTTGCTGGCCCCACCACTCCCCCCCCTCCCCGCTTGCTTGCTCCTTCACCACCCTCCCTCCTTGCTTGCTTGCCGGCCCCACCACCTTGCCCACCACCTTGCTTGCCAGGCCCACCACTGCCCCCCCCACCTTGCTTGCCGGGCCCACCATCCCTGCTGGCCCCATCACCTTGCTTGCCAGGCCCACCACCACCCCCCACCTTTCTTGCCGGGCCCACCACCCCCCCTCCTCACTTGCCAGCCCCACCTTGGCCCCTCCCCCTCCTTGCTTGCCCGCCGGCCCCACCTTGGCCCCCCCCTCTCAATTACTGCAGCCTGCCCCCCAATGCCTGCCAGCCTGGCCAACCAACCTCCCCCCCTCCCTGGTTCCCGGGCCCTGCCTACCTGGTCCCAAGCCCGACCCGACCCGAAGGCCCGGCCCAATTACCTCACACCCCAGTAAGTTTTTTTTTTTCCTTTTTTTTTTGGGGGGGGGGTGCTGATGTAATGTTTTTTTTTCTTTTTTTTTTAGGGTGCTGAGGGGATGTTTTTTTTTTTGGTACATTTTATTTTTTTTTTTTTTTTTTTTTTTTTTTGGTGATCACGTTTCTGGTGGACTTGGGATCAAGTCCAGGTTTGGTTTCATTTTTTTTTTTTGATCCAATCTTGCAATCTTTTTTCACTGATGATGTCCATTTGACGGACTGTTTTTTTTTTTGTTTTTTTTTTCAATCCCTCAACCGCTGTTGGTGAATGTCCTATTCTTCTCCCACCCCCCCTCAAAATTTTACACAAACAATTAAATCCCATCTTGTTCCTCACCCAAATCTAATTATAGGATTGATAGGGAACAAGATGGAAGGAGATGGCTGGAAAAAACACACAGAGAGGTGGGAAGGGTGGGGCTGATTGCCAAAAGAGGCTTCAATCCCCCTCAAAACGATACACAAACAATCAAATCCCGTCTTGTTCCTCACCCCAATCTAAGTATAGGAATGGGAGGGAACAAAATGGAAGGAGATGGATTGAAAAACACAGAGAGGTGGGAATAGTAGGGCTGCTTGCTGAAAGAGGATCTCTGAGTATTCATTTTTACTTTCAGTTCCAACGAGGAAATCAAATGGACAAATTATTGAAAAGGCAGATGAATATCAAGTTTTTGATGGCCAATTTGTTTTTCCTGACCTGGGCTTTGGAATTGAATTCAAGCATAAAGGTGTGGTCAAAATTGTTTGGGCAGCCAATAAGTAAAAGCACTGTACTTTTCCTGCTGTGTAAACTGCCACTCATACAAGAATGGCAATGTCAATGCAAATCAAAAGAAAACAACTAGAAACAATTGCAGGGACTTGGGGAGTGGGAAAATATACTCCAGGAAAAAAAATATAAATAACAATAAAAAATATTTTTTTTATTGGTGGGGTTAAAAATAGTCTTAAGCATTGTTGTAATCAAAAATGATTTTTTTTTTCTTTTTAAGTTTTTTGATCAAAGCAAATATATTTACAAGCCCAGAATTTGAGTAATCTGCTTTGATTCATCTACTGTTCTACTGCTGCAAATGTATGCTGCAGCCATTGAACACTTATCCTTTTTTTCTGTTGGCAGTTGTTCCCTCTCCATTTGCAGTTGCGCTTGCTGTCAATCCTTCTCCTTTTCCTCTTTTTGAAATTTCAGCTCAGCCTGTTTAAACTTCCACTCAG
>CM062647.1:2438971-2756656 GCA_025617555.3 Puccinia polysora | reverse complement strand
CACATATCAGAGTGCGAAGGTTACAGGACGCATATCCTGCGTGAATCACAATTTCAGAATTGGAGAAATTGTCGTCTGCATTTTCATAGGTGTTTTGGTCTGTTTTAGTCATGTTGGCTTTATGATTGCTTGAGGTTGCCGGTTTATTTTGGGTTTGCTGCTTGTTTCTTTTTGAGATAGAAAGAGCTTCAAGTACCTTGGGACATCTTGAGAAAGAGTTCCCCTTGGTTTTACAGTTGGTACAATAGTATATTTTTGGTTGGTTTTGCACGTTGTCATCTTGTCAATGTTGTGGTCTGTGATTACTCAACGTGGATTATTTTGCAAAACTTGCAGCTTGAAAATCTTTGCTTCTGGTCTGTCTTCTCAAGTGTTCCTGTTTGAGAGCGTTAACAAGTTTAGATGATGGGACAGATTCCTCATTCATCATGCTCAATACGCATCCTAGCCAATTGTCTGGGAGTGATAGTAGGATGGCGGTAGATTGAAGATCATTGGCTGTAAGAGGATTGTTGGGTGTGATCAGAGAGGCAAGTTTCTCGCCGTATGAGGTGATTTCTGAGAGATGTGCAGTCATCTCTTTATCGTTTAGTTTTGTAAGAAGGAGTTTCCTCAACCAGTACATTTGGCCTTTGGAGGAATTGTCTTGGTGGGCGTCTTGCAGGGCGTTCCACATTCCTATGGCACTTTCTTTGTGTTTTTGTATAAACTGAAAATTGGTAGGATTGATTGATGTTGATATGACAGAACACACAGCTAGGTTATCTCGGGTCCAGGTTTCTGGGTTAGCCTTGGATGTGTTGTTAGAGAGTAGATATCCTACGCCAGTTGCTTGGAAATGGATTCATAGAATCATGGACCAGTCGAGATAGTTTGAATCAGATCCAGGAGAGCTGAGAGGGAGGAAAAGGGCATTTTGAGCACCGGGTGACCATTATGGCCGTCTTCCATGTTTAACAGATGTATTGACACAACTTGTGCCGGATCCTTCTATGACAAGTGGTTCGTTTTGCAGACTGTGTTATATTGCAACTCTGGGCTCATAACCTGTTGAGCTGAGGAAATGCAGAGTTGAGAATGGAATAGAAGGATTAGATTTCATATAGCCGGTCCAGGAAGTTCATGAATGTTGGTCGAGTGAGCAATATTGGAGTTGAATGGGAGGTTAACCATCAAGAAACCTAAATGAAAAGGTTCCAGTGTGAAGAGTGAAGATTGTAGAGCGCAAGATTGAAGGAAGAGAGCCGACCAAAGTGGTGGCCGTTATTGATAGATTGACCAATCCAAGCAGCTAGGTACAAGCCAAGAACAATGAGCCAAGCATGATGAGTGTTGACCGGGCAGACCCAGACCAGGATGAAAAGGTAAAGGATGAAATTGATTATTTGTGATTGTAGGAGGGAGCAACCAGACTAGAACCTTGACCAAGCCACTTGACCAAGCCAAAGTGACTTGTTGGATCATAGAATGGTCTTTGGTCTGATCAGGAGCATCAAAGTGGATGGATGGGATGAGCTTAATAGTCAAGCTCATCCTCATCTCACCCCCTCCCCAAGAGAGTTGAAGACCGGTAATTGGGATAAGACTTTTGCAGGCGGACCGATTGAAGAAAAAGAGTGGGAAGGACAAAAGATAAAGGGATGGCAAGGACAAAGAATTGGGGCTTGAGGTCTTGACCAAGCAAGGAAAGGAGGGCATTTGGAGGTTGCAGGATCAATATGATGGACAATTGAGGTTGCCAGATTGAGTTGGAGAGCAATCAAGATGTAGGGAACATCACAATTGACTGGATGAAGATGACGGTGATGGCATTGGATGATCAAGGAACTAAGGGATCAAGCCTGAGGTAACAGCGGGGTTGAAGTAAGGGTGAATAAGACCAATGAAGGTCACTAATTGAGGGTGATCAATAGGATCAGTTGGATGAGAAGGTAGATACAGTCAGTAATAGAAAGACAGTAGTGCTACTTGGGAAGACCATAGAGGTGACTAATTGAGGTGATCAATAGGATCAGTTTGGATAAGAAGGCAGATACAATCAGTAATAGGAAGACCGTAGAGCTACCGGTGTTGAGGGATTACCAACAAAGGTCACTGAATAAAGAGTAGATGCAATTAAAAATAGGATAATTGGAGAGCTACCACACAGAGAGCATTTACTTGAAGCAAAACAGAGACAGCACAATAGGTGGTGCTCTGGGCTCATAACCTGTTGGAGTCAATGATCAGATCATGGACTCTTACTCAACTTGGAAAGTTGAGGACCAAAGTTGAAAGAAAAAAAAGTCAATGAGTTAATTTCAAGGTCCTGGGAAAGACCAGTTTAAATAGACAACTAGAGAGCCCCTCACAGGGGGCCTAAGAACTTGATAACTAATCAACCAAGGAAGAAACAATAAATGAAAAATCAATGAGTTAATAGAGCACTAGGTGACATGTAGTAATAGGATTCTGTGACAGAAGGGATCAAGGCTAGCAGAAGAAGACATTATACTCCAACACTCTGTACACGGCTCAATGGGCCGTGTGGCACCCTACGCAACTCAAATGAGGTGTGTGGCATGCTACAAGGCTCAAATGGGCTGTGTGGCATGCTACACGGCTCAAATGGGCGGTGTGGCATGCTACATGGCTCAAATGGGCCATGTGGCATGCTACACAACTCAAATGAGCTGTGGGGCATGCTACACATCCCATTTGAGTTTTACTGCATGCTAAAAAACTAAAATCAAGTTGTGTAGCCTCCACTAAATCATAAATAATGAATAATAAATAATAAATAGTAAATCATAGATTATAAATTATATATAATAAATTATATGTAATAATTAATGAATAATGAATAATGAATAATGAATAATAAATAATAAATAATAAATAATAAATAATAAATAATAAATAATAAATAATAAATAATAAATAATAAATAATAAATAATAAATAATAAATAATAAATAATAAATAATAAATAATAAATAATAAATAATAAATAATAAATAATAAATAATAAATAATAAATAATAAATAATAAATAATAAATAATAAATAATAAATAATAAATAATAAATAATAAATAATAAATAATAAATAATAAATAATAAATAATAAATAATAAATAATAAATAATAAATAATAAATAATAAATGATAAATGATAAATGATAAATAATAAATGATAAATAATAAATAATAAATAATAAATAATAAATAATAAATAATAAATAATAAATAATAAATAATAAATAATAAATAATAAATAATAAATAATAAATAATAAATAATAAATAATAAATAATAAATAATAAATAATAAATAATAAATAATAAATAATAAATAATAAATAATAAATAATAAATAATAAATAATAAATAATAAATAATAAATAATAAATAATAAATAATAAATAATAAATAATAAATAATAAATAATAAATAATAAATAATAAATAATAAATAATAAATAATAAATAATAAATAATAAATAATAAATAATAAATAATAAATAATAAATAATAAATAATAAATTATAAATTATGAATTATAAATTATAAATTATAAATTATAAATTATAAATTATAAATTATAAATTATAAATTATAAATTATTGATTCTAAATTCTAAATTATAAATTATAAATGATAAATTATAAATTATAAATTATGAATTATAAATTATAAATTATAAATTATAAATTATAAATTATAAATTATAAATCATAAATTATAAATTATAAATTATAAATTATAAATTATAAATTATAAATTATAAATTATAAATTATAAATTATAAATTATAAATTATAAATTATAAATTATAAATTATAAATTATAAATTATAAATTATAAATTATAAATTATAAATTATAAATTATAAATTATAAATTATAAATTATAAATTATAAATTATAAATTATAAATTATGAATTATAAATTATAAATTATAAATTATAAATTATAAATTATAAATTATAAATTATAAATTATAAATTATAAATTATAAATTATGAATTATAAATTATAAATTATAAATTATAAATTATAAATTATAAATTATAAATTATAAATTATAAATTATAAATTATAAATTATAAATTATAAATTATAAATTATAAATTATAAATTATATGGAGTAGTGTATGGGCCCCCACGCGTTGAGGGGCCCTACACGACTCCCACAGGCCGTTTGGGGCTGTGTACACGGCTCCCACACGACTGGAGCCATGAATTCAACATCACCCACATGAAATATCTCAAATCCTGGAGAAACTTCTCCTGATACAATTGAATCCAAGACAAAGATTTTCAGTTGTACAACTGATCACTGCACTTGAAATCTTGATCAATCCAATTTTCAAAGAAATGTCTACTTTGCAGTAAAATCATGAAAATTTCACAGAAAGAATGTGATGAGTGTTTCATTTACAGAAAAAAAATAGATGTATTGAAATATGTCATCTGTTATTGATGGTGGTGCAATCAAAAATGAATAATTTTCAATTTTGAATACAATTTTGGTTAGAATTACAACTCTATTCAATCTTCCTTGCAAATAGATTTATCATGTTTGTAGAAGTGATTGAAATATTTCTTGGATGATGTATCTTGGAACTGTCAAAATCTTTTAGTTTATCTTTAAAAATTTACAACTCAGTTGTAAATAAGTCAAAAAAAATTAATTAGGGTTCAATTCTCGCATTTCATTGAATCTTTCAACTGGTTGAATTTACTTCACTTATTTTTCTTTCTGGTTGATGAGCATATTTAATTACCATCCATTATGGCTGGAGGATAATTGAGGAGTTGAAGGAAAAATTGATTTAGAAGGCCCTGCATAGAAATTTTTCTTACAAATCATTTAATTCAATTTTTTAGAGATAACATGGCTTGCTTTGAATAAATACATGACTTGTGAAAATTCTATTGGGGAAAAAAAGGAAGAAAACCCACCATGGAAAAAAAGGAAAATAATTGCACCAATTTTCAATCAAATCATTGGTGAAAAAAATTGAGGAGAAAAACAAGATAGGTCCATGAAATGCAAAAATAAACTTAATGGACATGATACCAGGAACCCCCATTAAGTATGGTTTTAGATTTATATCACTCTTTTTCTGGTAGCCTCATCACTCTATACCTCATCCTCATTCTCCAAATTATTTCTGTTAGATCCCTGTTTGACTACCTCAATTTTGTTCCTATCTCTCAGCCATTTCCTTTACAACTGTGAAGAATTTTTTACCATCCCCTTCTGAACTGTTCAAGTTTTTGTCTATTTTTCTCTGAGTCTTGAGCTTTGTTATGTACTTCAGCCTTTGGCTTTTCCCTTTCTCCTCATCCTTGTGGATTTCTATGATCTTACTCCTCAATCTTAATGATTTTTGTCTTCATCTCTTCATCGCATGGATTTTTCTCTAATCAGTCATTGACTGTTCCTCCTTACCTACTATACCTGCCTTTTGATGCCGCCTTCTTCTGGGTTTCCTTTTTTCTTGCAGGAGCTTTTGGGTGCTCTCTTTATGTCCTTTATACAATCTTTTCTTCATTCCTGAAATTTTAACTACTTGGCATTGTTCCTTCTTTATTCCCATAAACTTAGTTTCAAGTCCTCCTTTAGCTTCAAGTCTTGAGATTTCCCCATCTTAATCACCTTTATTCTCAATAGATGCTGCTATATCCATCCCTACCATCATTACTTCTTTTTATCACTTTATATCAACAGATATTCACTGGAATAAAATTAGAATTCACTGGGAGTTCTTTTAGAATTATCTAAGTCAAACCAATGGGCTTCCAAAGCATTAAAATATTATCCACCGTTATGCATAATTTCCAATTTCAAACCTGGCTTGGAGAAACTATCCCACCTAATTGGTTCCTTCAAGTTCATCTTTTCTTTCAGATAAAGTATTGATGAATTGATGAATGATGAGCTTAAATACAACATATACATTCACTGATTTTTGAAATGATAACGCTAAATTCCTAATGACATTAACATTTAACTCTTGATAAATACCAAACGATGACGCAATGCAAATGATGAGCTTCAACGTACAACAGAGAGTAAATGAAAACTTAGCTATGATAGGATCAACTGATAGCGCTGCGACGAATTCAATCTTACACATGATCAGATGGAGTCGCAGTTGAACTTGGGGGTAGAAAGGACAAGGACAATCCGAGACACAAGTGATTTGATGAATAACTACACCTGGTTTAAAATTCAATTGGGTTCTTATCAAGTGTTGCTGCTGATCACACGATTAGCGCGAACGATTGAGGTAGTAAATGCCCCGGATAGCGGGTGCACAGCACTATTTCAACTCTTGCCTGCTTCTGAAGTGTTTACTTACAAGCCACGGTAGGAACGAGTTTGAGTATTGAACGGGGCTGTCCCCCCAAGAAAGAAGTTCCGAGCTAAATGAAAGAAAGTAAAATTAAAGTACGATTACAGAAAAAATTGCCAGTGGCGGTTTCCGGGGGCAGGAGAGAAAAAATACGTCCCGGAGAAGGACAAGAGTGGTCGGTGGGGATTCCATACAATCACAATCGAGTACATAAAAGACACTGAGGAAAGTAAAAGCATTGAAAAATCGAGGACTAGCTTGAAGCCTTAGCTGGTTGATAGAATATATCTATGCCACTCCATTCAGGTTTACTCCTGGAACGATTTTCAAAATAACCACCCTGTCGGCGGATACAAAAAGTCAAAGAGCCGGTGTCAGACCAATTTGTGCCCTTTTCTTAAGCAAAAACGCGATAACATAAAACAAAAGATATAGCATAAAATAACGGAGAGCAAGGAAGAAATTAAAGAAAAAATAAATCATGGAAAAACTTTTAACACAATTGGTTTTGTTTCTAGAAAAAAAAAGGAATAGAGAAAAAAAAGACTAGCGATAGAAAATAAAAGACATGAAAGAGAAATTCCTCCGTGGGGACTAAGGGAACGAACCTTGTAAGTCCAATTCTTGCCATCCTTTGATTCGAACCAGACCGGGAGCAAATCATCGAGTTTATCAAACTTGCGACGATTTCGTTGGCTCTCCTCCAATTTTTGCTTGGTAGTTTCGGCTTCTTCGACTTGTCCATCTTCATACAACCTCAGATCAGGCCTAAGCCTAGAATCGCTGGGGGCTAACAAATAATCATATGATTTTGTCCCGTTATTTCGATCTTCCTGATTATCCTCCTTCGTCACGTTCAAGTCAGCAGTCAATTCGTTCAGTTCGATGGTGAATTTCGTAAATCCGTAGAACTCGGTGGATCTGAGTGGTAATGGATGTGCTTTAAAAATTTTCTCCTCGCTGTCGGATCGCATCAAATATGAGTCCCACTTCCCGTTTAGACTGATTCCCAAATCTCCTGATTCATCGTATACCTTTACCTCGACTTTGTTCCGGGATCCTGCCCCCCCAAACGTGCTTCCCGGTTTGAATTCTATCGTCGCTTTGGCGTTGCTGTCCCTTTTGGTAATCGTCACCTTCCCGATATGTTCTAAATACTTGGTTCCCGATACCAAGTTTCGGCTGCAAGTGTATGCCAAGTAACCCATGCCAGCGGAAAGAGATCAATGGGTGGTCAGATTGACTTGCACCTTTGTTCTCATGGTCTTTTCTCGAGAAAGAAAACCAACAGAAATGAAGTTGGCTTGTTCCACTCATATATTTCCGGGTTTTGATGATGAGAAGTTGATGTCGAATCATCAACATGGTCGTTGGCGTCGTCGGAAATTGACAATCGATTGAATCCTTCTGGTATGATTTCCAGAGACTGACCCCAAAACTTTTGCCGACCGGATGAGTTCATCTCAAGCGTCCAATTTTCCCCCTCTGCATAAGCGGAAACTGGTGACCAACCAAGGGAAAAATACGAAATCAAATCTGATTAGTTTTTTTTTGAAAACTCTTATGGAGTGATACAGAGGACGTGGATTATGTGCTCGACGTAATGATAAATTGAAATCAGAGGTTGAGAGGGAAATTATTGGAAAGATGAAAGAAGAGCTCAACCAATTGGCGGATGATGTGATACTTTTTCTGAAAGGAATTTAAAGCCTTTGTCTGGTCTGATACACTCAAACGTTTCACCCAGCATAGGATTACTACGGCACAATGATAGTCATCAGTAATCCAACCGATTGGCAAATGCGTTACTCTCATGGGTATTATGGCCCAGGACTTACAAAGGTTTTCGGATCGCTCGAGTTTTGGTGTGACAGAATCCACTGACGACGAAGGCTGCTATGAACATCAGTCTTTCGAGCGGATTACCATTACACTTGACCGCTTTCAGCAGTAGTTCGTCGGCGTATTCAAACTCTTCGCATATCTTTTGAGTCGCTGAGATCGGTTCATTTAAGGAAATTGGAAGCGAAACGTGCGAAAGATCCTGAAGGAACATGAACAACGGTGATTAGGTTAAAAAAGGAATCAAAGTTTAATTAAAATCGAAATGCTGCACTGTAACAAAACTTATGATCTCAGTTTGATAAGGTCGTATATTGGGCTCACCTTTCCAACATGCTTTCTAAGGATGGAGAATAGACTAATATCCTTACCACAGGTAGGATGGGGTAACTCAGACCGACGCCTGATGCTTCGAATGTCGCATGAACTGGATAGACTGTTGGATGTAATAGTTGTACTAGTCAGGCGAGAACTCGGGGCAGACGACGATAGACTGGAATTCGATGAAGTTGGTTTCCCGTTGAATCCATCAGCTTCATCAACCGATTGAATGGTCCTGGAACTCTGAGATTTGGGACGGCTCATCAATTGGCTCTGACTGCTATGGGTGGATTGCGGGGGGAACTCTTGGGCATCATGATGGGCCTGGTCTTGGACTTCGCAGTCTAGCGATGGTGATGCCTCATGATATGGACTCTGGGCGTGAAGATGAGTCAAACCAATCATCATCCTTGGGTAAAATCAACTTGGACGCGGTCAATCGATCTCTGAGCCGAGGGTATGTACTATGTTGTTGAATGCATGTGGAGGTAGGAGGATCCTTGCTTTAACTCAATCTCAAATCAAGCGTCCTTACCCCCCACATCAGGCTGAAGTCTAAAAGGCGAGTGGGGTTTACCAAATTCTTGGCTCATGAGAAGTGGTGAAATACGCTGGCTAGATGTCATCCTTTGATTTGTTATTCCGCCATGAATTCGACTAGGCTTTGCTTGTCATGTATATCAGAAAGTACAGAAAAGTTCAAATTGGGAGCTGGCGGGCGCAATCGGAAGGATGAAGATGCTAGTGTCGGTCGGTCCCCCTGTTACGAGGTGCCTTTGGAGACTTGACACGTGTCATACAATTGTAGAATAATCTGTCAACAACAATCCACACATACTTATGATTGCCAGAACATGACAAATTGTACATGAACGCTTGCAGATGGTTACCCAGCTTGTACACATATAAATAGCCGCCGTGTATCCAGCTCACCCTTTTCACACCGTCGGGGTTTTTGGGGATAAGGGACGCAGAAGAGCTAACGCGCTCGGCAGCGGGCACATAACTCGCAGGGTAGAGCAATACATCACACCACACCGGGGTTTTTGGTCACATCGGGACAGAGCACCAATGTGTTCGGGATCGGGCATGTGATTTGCGGCTTAAGTGCATGCTGAAGACTTACTTAATAACTAGGGTATTTGTAAATATTGGAATAGATAGTGCACCTGATAGTTGTGAACAGTTCTGTCTTAGTTGGTACTAAGACACCTGCGATTACTTCCTTGAGGATGCTAATTCTCCTGGGATAGTGGTTTCCTCGTCACCATATCTGCACGTGATAATTTGCAACAGTTAGAGATATCAATAGTAACTGGTGCATATTGCCCCCCATTTTTTGGGGGGAAGCCTTTTGCCCGGGGCAAAAGCTGGAGTGAAGTAGATGCACGGCCTGCATCCAGTTTGCGGCCAAGATGGCGGAGAACAACGCCGGCTACTCCTCAAGGGTTTTCAAAGGAGGTTAATGTCGGTATTTTCCAAGCCTTGAAAAACCAATCTTTTTATAGAGAAAGTAGATAGACTAGTCTTTTGCCCCCAAATTTGTAGACCCATTGGGGGGAAAAAGCATGTTGTGGGATTTTAATTTTAAAATCAGATTGATGTATCTTCCAGAACCCCTGCCCCCCCCCCAAAAAAAAAAAAAAGAAAAAAAAAATAATTGCAAAATGATTCAATAATCAGAATCAAGAAAATAAATTATTACAAAAAAATTTATCAGAAAAATTTCCAAAAAACAGATGTCCAAAATGAATCAAGATGCATGATGAATGGAATCTAGAACCTCATGGTAAACAATATTATCAGTTTCAAATGACCTTTGGTTGTCTGGTCTCTGTGCTACTACTGCTCTTGTTGATTGGCTTGATCTACTCCTTGACAATGCAACATATAACTGCCCATGGCTGAAAAGTGGATCTCAAAGATAAAGGCCAACATTTTAAATTACCTGACCAAGAGATTTATTGATTTCCAAAGAGAAGGCCAAATTTACTGGAAACTGTTTGCAGGTAATTTGAATGGAGGACCATTTTCATCTGGTTCAGAAATCAAAGGGATGTGTGGAATGGCAACAACTCTTCCCATGGAATCACCTGTGGCTATCTTGAAAAATATAATATTTTTTTGCAATCTTTCCGCAACCAAGCAAGTACCATTGCATAGGCCAATTGTATGGTCCATATTTCTCAGCATGTGTATTAGGCCACCAGCTTTTAGGGTTAAGCAATGGGGAGGAAAGCTTTGAAGAAATAATTTGTTGAGGAACTCTTTTTGGTAAATATTTTGTGTTTCATCTTCAACAGAGTCATGGCTTGAATCAGTTCTCATTTTAATATTTTCCTCATTCACAGGGAGTGAATTCAACATTAATTAATTTATCTTGTTTACTGAAGTATTCTTGCAACACAGGATTGCATGTTCCATTAGATAACCATTTTGAAGGTAGCAGAGGTTCAAGTGTTAAAAAATAATTTTGATTAAAAGCTCCAAAGAATGATCTTCACTATGACCATGAGCATCCATGTGTTCTTGAAGCAAGATTTTTTTTCAAACCCTCAATCATATTGCAACCATCTCCAAAATCAATTAAGCAATTCTGGAAATCAGGGTCACCTGCAGGATGCATATTTGAAGTGAGGTTCAAGAATTGGGGATATCTCCAGCAAACTGAGTAGAATAAACTGGCATCAAAAATTTGTTAATGTTTACCTTTTTGAATCACTGGTAGACTTTGCCTAAAGTCACCACCATGAACCATGACTTTACCACCAAAGGGTAGATTGGAATCCATGATGTCTTGTAGTATTCTGCCAACCAGCCCAAGAGCATGCCTATGACTCTAAGGTGCTTCATCTCAGATTATAAAAGTATCACATTTGAGAGCTTGATCTTTATGAGAATGCTTTGAAATTCCTCATACAGAAGTGTGATTGATTTTCAAGGGGATTCCAAAGGTGAGATGAGCTATCCTTCCATTTGGTAGATTCATGGCATCTATTCCACTACCAGTACATGCCAGAGATATTTCTCCCATTGATCTTATAGAAGCCAATAAACATTTATACAGAAATATTTTTCCAGATCCCCCACATCCATCAATAAAGAAGTAAGAAGGCTGCAAAGAATTGAATTCATTCATTATCGGTTCAAAAATATGTGCCTGTCTATGAATCAGTAAAAAAACATTTTCAAAGTCTGATTGAGGTACTGGTGCATTTTGTTCTTCCTGGAGGATCTGGTTCATGTTGTTTTTTGTACCTTGAAGTTTTTGATAAATTATTGGAATATTAGCAAAAGCCTCTTCAACACTGGTTCCAATATTTTGAAATATTATTGAGTTGATTTCTGTCAATAATTCATTGGAGATAACCCCTTGGTCTGTGATTCCAGAATAAACCAAATCTTCAACCATTGAATTGAATGGGAAATTCAATAAGCAAAGTGGGTTTTCTGTTTGAAGCAGTGCCAATAGTATTCCAAATAACCTACTCAGGTGCTATGGGTGGATAGATTCATCAGCTTCCAGCATAGTTCATTACAAATCTTCATGATTGTCAAGTAGACAATTTGCCAAATTAACTACTTATCTGAAAGTTGAGTAAGAAAATTGATTTCCCTTTTTTAGGTTATCAAAAGAAGTAGCACCAACCAAATTATTCAACAAAAATCTGAGAGAAAAGCTTTCTGAATCTGGAGGAAAAAAAGTTTAAATCCTTCCAATTGAATAACCTCTCTGTCTAAGCGTCCATTCTATTCTCTTGGGATTCCAGGTGAAATCTTGAGGAAAATCAGAGTATTTTATTGTTCTTACAGTTGGATCAATGGAATTCTTTTGGAAATAATTGGTGAGCATGGTCTTGGCTTGTCTTTATCTTTGAATAAATTAATCTAGGCCTTCATCTGTTTCAAACAAAACCTATTAGGGCGTATCAGAGTTAGCAAACCCGCCATGAGAAACCTGCCATTAAAAATGGCGGTTTTCTGAAATACACATACCCCCTAACTGGTGTATTTCAAAATGGCAGATTTCAAACATCAAACCCGCCATTAAAACTTCCATTTATGCATCATAATCCATCCACCATCCATCAAATCTAAAACACCCATCCACATCAGCAAATCCATACCAATCCCATCTCCATTGCTTCAGGCACATCTCATCTCCATCCCTTCACATCTCTATTGATTCACATCTCCATTGCTTCACATATATATTGCTTCACATATATATTGCTTCACATCTCTATTGCTTCACATCTCCATCTTCACACAAACCCCATCATCATCTCATCACCCACATCAAATCACCACCTTTCTCAAAATGTCCAATCAAACTTCCTGCCAGCAAGTTGAAAATGCAAAAAAGCTGACTGAACTTTTGTTAGTATTTGACTCCAATATGATATTCCTGATCTGCCTCAAGTCAATCCTGTATCATCTTGTCCCTCATCTTCTGCTATGAGAGAGCGGATTTTAACCCTCACCCTTTCCCACTTTGATGAGTAGGATTTTTTTTTGAAATAGGTAAAAAATGTTTTTGTTTTTGTTTTTGTTTTGGTTGTTCAACCAAGAATCCTAGGCTGACTCACTCTGTTCTTTTTTTCTTAGACAAAACTGACCCAACACCTCACCCCACCACACCACCCACCTCAACCCACCAAACCACCAGTTTAATCTCCTCCTCACCCACCACCACCACCTCACCCACCACCTTTGGCCCTCCTGGTAAGCTCTCCTCATCCTCCTCCTCATCCTCCCCATCATCAGAAGCTAACCAATTGTTCCATCCCCCTCCAGGCACCTTCAGGTCCTCAGGTAAGCTCCCCCCCTCCTCCTCATCCTCCTCTTCCCTCCATCCTAGCTGACTCCTCCCTCTTGCTTGCTCCTTCACCACCCCCCCCTCCTCACTGGCTTGCTGGCCCCACCACCTTGCTTTCTGGGCCCACCACCGCCCCCCCTCCTTGCTTGCTGGCCCCACCACTCCCCCCCCCTCCCCGCTTGCTTGCTCCTTCACCACCCTCCCTCCTTGCTTGCTTGCCGGCCCCACCACCTTGCCCACCACCTTGCTTGCCAGGCCCACCACTGCCCCCCCCACCTTGCTTGCCGGGCCCACCATCCCTGCTGGCCCCATCACCTTGCTTGCCAGGCCCACCACCACCCCCCACCTTTCTTGCCGGGCCCACCACCCCCCCTCCTCACTTGCCAGCCCCACCTTGGCCCCTCCCCCTCCTTGCTTGCCCGCCGGCCCCACCTTGGCCCCCCCCTCTCAATTACTGCAGCCTGCCCCCCAATGCCTGCCAGCCTGGCCAACCAACCTCCCCCCCTCCCTGGTTCCCGGGCCCTGCCTACCTGGTCCCAAGCCCGACCCGACCCGAAGGCCCGGCCCAATTACCTCACACCCCAGTAAGTTTTTTTTTTTCCTTTTTTTTTTGGGGGGGGGGTGCTGATGTAATGTTTTTTTTTCTTTTTTTTTTAGGGTGCTGAGGGGATGTTTTTTTTTTTGGTACATTTTATTTTTTTTTTTTTTTTTTTTTTTTTTGGTGATCACGTTTCTGGTGGACTTGGGATCAAGTCCAGGTTTGGTTTCATTTTTTTTTTTGATCCAATCTTGCAATCTTTTTTCACTGATGATGTCCATTTGACGGACTGTTTTTTTTTTTGTTTTTTTTTTCAATCCCTCAACCGCTGTTGGTGAATGTCCTATTCTTCTCCCACCCCCCTCAAAATTTTACACAAACAATTAAATCCCATCTTGTTCCTCACCCAAATCTAATTATAGGATTGATAGGGAACAAGATGGAAGGAGATGGCTGGAAAAACACACAGAGAGGTGGGAAGGGTGGGGCTGATTGCCAAAAGAGGCTTCAATCCCCCTCAAAACGATACACAAACAATCAAATCCCGTCTTGTTCCTCACCCCAATCTAAGTATAGGAATGGGAGGGAACAAAATGGAAGGAGATGGATTGAAAAACACAGAGAGGTGGGAATAGTAGGGCTGCTTGCTGAAAGAGGATCTCTGAGTATTCATTTTTACTTTCAGTTCCAACGAGGAAATCAAATGGACAAATTATTGAAAAGGCAGATGAATATCAAGTTTTTGATGGCCAATTTGTTTTTCCTGACCTGGGCTTTGGAATTGAATTCAAGCATAAAGGTGTGGTCAAAATTGTTTGGGCAGCCAATAAGTAAAAGCACTGTACTTTTCCTGCTGTGTAAACTGCCACTCATACAAGAATGGCAATGTCAATGCAAATCAAAAGAAACAACTAGAAACAATTGCAGGGACTTGGGGAGTGGGAAAATATACTCCAGGAAAAAAAATATAAATAACAATAAAAAATATTTTTTTATTGGTGGGGTTAAAAATAGTCTTAAGCATTGTTGTAATCAAAAATGATTTTTTTTCTTTTTAAGTTTTTGATCAAAGCAAATATATTTACAAGCCCAGAATTTGAGTAATCTGCTTTGATTCATCTACTGTTCTACTGCTGCAAATGTATGCTGCAGCCATTGAACACTTATCCTTTTTTTCTGTTGGCAGTTGTTCCCTCTCCATTTGCAGTTGCGCTTGCTGTCAATCCTTCTCCTTTTCCTCTTTTTGAAATTTCAGCTCAGCCTGTTTAAACTTCCACTCAGCATCACATTTTTGCTGATGAGTCAAACTCTTGGATTTCTGATTTTGAAAATCAATAGCCAGTTGACAATCCCACTTTTCCTTTTCAAACTGAAGTTTTTCACATTCAATTTGCAGTTTAACTGTTTTTCATAGGGGAATAGGAATGAGCTTGATTTTGAAAGCAAGGAGAATCCAATGGGCTTACTTGAATCTTGCTTCTCCATGATCTCCTCAAAGCCAAAAAAATTTGAATTGTTTCTCCTCTTTTGAATGATATTGATGTTGATGTTGATGGAATTGGAGGCCTTTTTCTTTCTCTTTGCAGAGCAGGTTTGTGTGGGAACATCATTGCTCTCATTTGAAGGGGATGTTGGAGGCCCATTGGCTTGAGTTTTTGGTCATTCAGGAATAGATGAGCCTTTTTCTTTCAAATCTAAATCAGTCAGGATTAACTGGAAAGAGTAGAAAAGAACTTGGTTCCTTACTTGAGCAGATGTTGATGACATTGGTGATACGGGAATGACATCCTCCTCATTGGCCAAGTACTCCAGTCCTTCCACCCCAGGAAGAAAGAAATCCAAAGAAGGAGGGGAGGGGTCCAAGGTTGGGTTTGAATCCTCAATCAACGCAGAAGTAGATGTGATTGGATCTGATTGCGTTTGAATATCCTCCTCAGCATTGGATGGGGGCCACTCATAGGTTTCTTTGGGATCACCATTGCTAGGCTGAGAATTCCTAGCCAAGTCCTCAGCGTCAACTGAATTGGATTGTTGGGCATCAAAAGCAGCTAGGGGGGTGATGTTGGCCTTCTTTCCAAAGACTTAATCCATTTGAATATAAAAAGAACAAATGGAGTTCAACTGATCAACCACCAAGTTGATTCCCTTGGCTTTGTCCAAGCTGGTGATACCAAAGCTGGTAGAGATTGACCTGGAGTGGGCCTTTTTGTACTTGGCTTGATAATTCTTGAATTTCTCCCTCATCTGTTTGGATGACAGATCCAGCCTACATTTTGTTTTCTTCTTGAGTTCATTGGCCATCAGGAGATAACCATTGACCTTAGAGGATGGAGGTCAGCCCATGCATGTTTCATTGTTGGATCCAAAGCAAGCATTGTAGTTTGACAGAATTTTGAGCCAGTTTAACAGGATGATGTGATCAGCTCTCTTGAGCTGACTTGGGCCTTTGGAAGCTGATGGGGGAGGATTGTTGGATGTTGAGTTCCTGGGGGATGTTTGATTTGGTCCATTGGATTTATTAGTGGACTTGCGGGGGGAGGATTGCTGAGGGGCCATTTAAAAATAGTAGGAGGGATGAAGGGATGAAGGGCTATGAGAGTGTTTAAGTGGTGAGAGTGATGATGTGATGAGAGGATGAGAGTGATGAAGCAAAGAGAGTAGGAAGAGATGAGAGTGATGAAGTGAAAAGAGGGATAAAGAAATGAGAGTTAGCATGTTATGAAAGCAATAAAGTGATGAGAGTGATGAAGTGATGAGGATAGTGACCCAATGAGAGTTAGCTGGATGTGATGAAAGAAATAAATGGATGAGAGCAATGAAGTGATAAGAATAGGGATTTGATTAGAGTTAGCTGGATGTGATGAAAGAAATAAATGGATGATAGTGATGAACTGATCAGGATAGTGATCTGATGAGAGTTAGCAGATGTGATGAAACTGATAAAGTGATGAGAGTGATGAAGTGATGAGGATAGTGATGAAGAGATGAAGAGCAATGAATGATTTTTTTTCCAATGAGGTCAGAGTTAGAAGGAGGTGGGAAGTCAGGGGTGGATGACGTGGACAGGTGGTGGAAGCCTTCAAATACTTGATTTGAAAAAACCCACTTATTTCCAGGTAACTCTGACACGTCTAATGTGAAATAAGTGGGTTTTTTTGATTTTTAATGGCGGATTTGGTTTGAAACCTTCCATTAAAAAATGGCGGGTTTGCTTAACTCTGACACGCCCTATTGTTGGCCAAGAACATGAATATCTTGCCTTGTTATGGAAGGTGAAATAGCAGAAAATTGGAATGAAAAAAATCTCCAACATTCCTATGGGGGAGCTACTCATCTTAAATCCATAAAACTTTTTATTTCATTAAAACCTGCACCAAAATGCACAGCAAAACATTTTTTTTATTTCAAATGGATTTTTAGAGGTATTTTAGAGCTGAGGTACCTGCACATATCCCAAAATTTACTTGACATTTATACTTCTCCAAAAGGTAAGGATTGTAAGGAACAACCCAGAAATTATCAATGGCAAAGTTTGTATGATTCCTATTCAGTGAAATGGCAGGTCCTTCCTGGCATCTACTATATATTGCATAACAGTTTTCCACCAAAATTGTTTGAGGAAAAAAGAAGGCTTTGGGGTATCTCTTCTTGAATCTACTATTATCCATGCAAGGTGCTTCCATGTTCAAAATAACATATGGGACATTTGTCATGTTTCTTCTGGCTACTTGAAAAAGTCTTAGCTCTGTAAATTGATCAGGTATCTCAGCACAAAAAATCATGTCAATTTCTTCAGATTTTCTTGGTGGGTGATCATGGTGAAGAATTACCAAGATTTAAGCATGAGGCAGATCTCTCTTCTGGTATTCTACAACATGAGTTCTTTCCACCATCCTTGAATAATTCATTGATGACATCTAGTTTTGAGTTGAAAACCTGGGTTAATATACCAGGATATTGTACAAAAAAGTTTCATCATTTAAATGATGAGATAGGTGATGGGAAAAATACTTAGAATGTATGGAACTGTGATTCTGTATCAAGGAATTACGTCTTCTATGTTGAGAATTGCTGAAAAAAGAATACTTCATTTTTGGGGGGGATGGTGATCCATCATTGACCAAGTTCTGAGTTAGGGGTTGTGAAATAGCTGATTATTGTTATCTGGATGATTATATGTGGTTGGATTTCTCAAGTGATGGCAAGGAGAATTGTGAAAAAGTTCATGTAGATATCAGTGGTGTGGTTTATTTTGAACCACGATGAAAGGAAGCAAATAGGTAATTTGTAAAAAAAATCATGGTTTCTTTGTGCATAGGAATCAAGGATATCAAGAATCAATCCAAAAGTTAGCTTTTGGTGTTGAAAAGGAGGAAATTAAATAGGAGGTAGCATTTATGCTGAACAACTTGCACCCAAATTGTTGCTTGCCATTGTTGTCTGTTACATGTTTCCAAGGTCCTTATGCTACACCAAAGATATTCTCCTTTGTGAAATCCCCCTTTTGAACTGAAGGTGCTCTTGATTCAGTGTGTACATTAAAGCACTTGCAAATTTATGCATGTATAGGCCTGTGTTTGGGCAATACTTAAGAAAATTAAAAGTGGAAACAAACCTTATTTTGAATAAGTACATTGATGTGTGTGAAATAATGGCAATATAAATAGCAGACAAAAATATATAATTCAAAAGATTTATGTGAATTGTTTTCTGTTTGTGGGACTAAAAAAAAATAAAATTCAAAAAAAAAGTATTTTACATTCAAAAAAAAAAAAAAAAAAAAAATTCAAAAAAAACAAACTAAAAACATTGAGATGTATTGTTTGCATCCTCAATGTTGGAAAGCTGAATCAGAAATGTGTCACTAAGGCAAAAAATTTGGGTATTTACCAAGGGTTCAGGACCCAATATTTTTAGTATATAGGAGATAAATAACTCCTTATATGTAATTGTGAATAGATTGGTCTCAGCTGGTACTAAGGCACCTGCAAAAAATTCCTCAAAAATTTTAGTTCTCCATGCTTTTTATTTTATATATGTTGATAAAAATTCTGATGTTATTGATTTTGAGAATTTTTTACTAACAGTAATGGTTTGATTGTCACAATTTTCATTAGGAGGTTTTGATTAAACTATCATTGCAACTTTGTAGCTTTTATTTGTAGAGTGTTCAACCTCATCACCCACCACCTTCAGCCATTGGTTTTCAGGGTTAGGCTGATTTGGGATACAGATCTCTATCATAACTTTAAATTTTTCTCAATGAACTAATCATCCACCACCATCAGCAATTAAATTCACAGTTGGGCTGATGCAGGATCCAAATCTTGACAAAGAGAGAGAGGAGGGTCGTTGGGTGGGTGGATTTTCTGGTTTTATGACTATCCACAAGGCATGTTACATATGGATATCTGTGAAACTAAGAGGAATTGCATTTGTGAAATAATTGTGTCTTAGCTAATATTCCAACACCCCCTTCCACAATTAAGTCCCTACTCCACTCAGAGCCCAATTTCCCCAGTAAAATTTTTGTTGGTCCCCAGTACCTTTTTCATGATTTCAGAAAGTTGAGTTTCCAAGCTAGTCCCTTGAATTTCTATTCCTCCCTGCTGAATCAGTTCATTCACAAAGTATAATGCACTGTTGAGATATTTTTTCCTTTTCCTGGGCCCATATTTTTATTTTTTCTATCAGTATGGCCACATTGTTGTTGCAGTGGATTGGGGAAGGAAATTCAAATTTAAAGTCTTCTAGGGTCAGCCTCAAGTAGGCTAGAAGTTGAGATCACTCGGACAGAGCCATTTATCTGCCACACAATTAGATAATTCCACAACTGTTTGTTGCTTGGCTCCCCATGCCACCATATTCTTGTTGTGCTAGATTACATAACTGCTGGTGGATTTCTTGTGCTACCCCCCAAATCTAGCATCAAAACACATTGAGATACTGCCTGTAACACTGAAAGTATACCATAGGCGTTTGGTGGTTGATCTTTTAAGATATACAAGAAGATCAAGCTCTATAAAGTGGCCAGGAGGAGGAATGGCAGGAGCTAAACCTAGCTATTAGGATCAATGCATAGGTTATTTTTTTTCTAGTTCCAATTGAAATAAATTAGGGACCCAAGTATGGTTTGATATTTGGTTTTGTCTAGGGGATCCCCAGTTTTTGTCTCCACAAGTTGGCCTGACAAAAAAAGGCTTCTTTTGGGATGTTGGTCTTGGATAATTGGCTAAGATTTATTAGGAAAAGAGTGCTTGTTTCAGTTTCATATCTTTTCCTGTAGTCTTCAACCTAATACAAAAAATCTTATCCACCTCTGGCTTACACTTGATATTCAACTACCTCTCCAAACCACTTCTGAACTATGCCATCATCTGATCCAAAGAATCCATTACTAACCCATTTTCAATGTGCAACCACACTATCAAAAAACCTTTCCCATCCCAAAAAATAAGCAGAGAATACTCCAACTTGATTTTTTTAAGACAAAAATGTTCTAAAACTGCCTTGAAATGCTTCCACCAAAATATTTCCACCTTTGTTTTCCCTTAAATGGCCTTCTTCAGCTTCATGAAATATTATTTACCCATGGCCTAAACAGGACCAGCAGATGCACACAGACTTCCCCTTTGATTGAACTGAGAGGTGTGTTTCACTCACATAAAAACTGGCAAGAGGGAAATGAACATTGTGTGATCTTTCTAGGAGCAGTTTTAATGGTTTTAGGGATGCAGTTTTTGAATAGGTTTCAAAGAAATCCATCCCCATCCTTGCGCTACACCCTTTAGAGAAATACCAGTAATTCCTCTGTATCAGGTTACAATCTGTGTCCATCTTGTGAGAAAAACAAATTTCAGCCCCTGGCAGATTCATTTTCTTGTGTGGCTTCACTGGTTCCCAGAAATTCATTTTGTTTAATTTTTGATTTAATCCTCTCCATATTGCTGCCATTCAGCCTCCCATTTTTGCTTCAGTGCCTACAGCATTGATTAAGGGACAGTGAGTTCAATCATCTTTGGAAGAGCATCCATCTTCTTCTTCTCTGCCTCAGTCATATTTTTTGTGTCCTCCTTGCCCAAGTGCAGGTTGTTGAGAATAGAAACAGCTGGAATCTGCAATGGTTGGACCAAAAGGAAGAATGGGAATGTGGCTGAGATAGATTTTATGAATTTTTTGCATGGTAGTATGTGACACCATAACAACTGCACATGAAATGGTATTTCAGCCAGTCTCATAGCCTTTTGGTTAGGCCTTGCCTCTAAATTGGTTTGCAGTTGTACAAGGTATGACAGTACACTGTCTGAACCTTTTTTGGGGTCAATTTTCAATCAGGAAAAGTAATGTAAGGGGCTTGTTCTGTGCCAATTGTTGGGTTTTCCACCTTTTAAACGCAAGAATACCAAGTCTTGGTGGCTCCTTATGGCATCCAGGAGTGTGTCTGAATATGGCTCTATTTTTTGGATGCATGGGTTAGTACCACCAGCCATACAAACTCTGGGAAAAAGTCCCTTAAAACACAGGGTACTATTGCACGGTGGTATGTGAAACCATAAAAACTGAAAATAGAATGGTCTTTCATCCAGTCTCATAGATTTTTGTTTAGGCATTCCCACTCAATTGGTTTTCAGTTGTGCAAGTTATGACAGAATTTCCATTTCTTCTCCAACCAGAATAGCCACCCAGCACTACCAGATGGGAAGCACAGCATCAAACCATTTTGGAATCTCTCTTCAAGATTCCCCTGGCACTCTGATGTGGCATGGAAAATATCCTTGGAACCAAAATGATATAGTATTGCAAGGTTTTTCTTGGTTCCTGAAAGTAGCTCCAAGGTTTTTTTCCCTGTCTTTTATTTTGGTTGGCAAGTCATTATGTATTCTGCCACCTGGCAGGAGAAAAACAAAAGAATTGTATGCATGGTGCTCTCATTCAGCATGGTTCTTTTTATTTACCCCTCTCTATCTCAAAATTTTGTTCTGGGTGGTATGGTGGTATGAATGCCATCTGGATTACCAAGGGATCCAGACTGTGTTTCAATGGGCCATTTTACTCTTCTGCTTAGTTACTCCAGATATATTTTTGGTACCTTCCATTTGTGTTATTTATGTTTTCTAGCCACCCCAGTATTTTTGTTGGTAATTCCAATCATAACTTTTGGACAGAAACAAAGGTTTAGGTGGAGGCATTGTCTCTTAATTTCAGTAGAAATCTGGTCAATATCAGGGCTTCCTCAAAAGAGCCTACCACATCCTTCAAAAAATATACAAAGGGTGATCCCTGGAAATTTTAGAGCCAAAAACAGGGGCTTTCTTTTCCAGTCTCTTTGATATTTTTCAGCATTTGCAAAAGAATGACTGACATGTGCCCTTGATCTCATCTGGATAGTGCCTCTTCAGGAACTGCTTCACAACCATCTCAGATGCATGGCCTAGGCTTACATGCAATCTTTAGGGATAAAAAGATTGCTTGGGGGATAAATTCATTTCTATTTCCTGTGGAATAAAAGTTGGAATCATCCAACAGTAGTTAAGAAAAAGTGTCATAGGTATTCCTCAACCGGTCTGTCAGCACCACCTTCAGTCCCACATAAGTCAAGTTCCACCATTCTGCCATTAAACTCCCTGTTGAAAAGATGATACCATTTAACTGTGGGCACATTTAAATGCCTTAAATGGTCATTTTTCCCATCCTTGTTTGAATTTAAACCCTACCAATGGCTGATGCATTCACATGATCTTTTTTAGCAGCCAGGAAAGGTTCTTCTGGCTGTAATAGTGTCTGGGTTGGAAAAAAATAGTGGGAGCGGCGGCTCACATGCACACTTGACCCAGAGTATATAAATATCTCCCCACAATTGATCTCTGGAATATTCAGAAATCTGATAAAATTTAACTTCTGGTGTTCCCATGCTAGATGTTGCAGAGGTAAGCATCAGGATTTTTGGTTAGTGCAATCTTCAGGAGGAGATGGTATCTTCCAAATCCTGAAATCTTCCCAGAAAATAGTGCAATACACATGCCAGTGGTCATCCCCCCCACAGTAGTATCAGGTGCACCCATAAGTGTCCAGGAGTTCCTCTGTTTTACATCTTCCTGCATAGCAAACCCCATGGTCAATGGAAAATTTTTGCTTATCCAGTCCGGCCTCAGTTTCCTGGACTTTTTTGTTGTGGGGGAACATATTGCCCTTAATTACCTGTATCTTTTCAAGTTCAATTAGGTCAATCCCACTCAAAAAATTTTAAAAAAAGGAGGAAATTTTCCAAATTGAAAAATTTTGGAGGCAAATTTGCATTGTTCAGCTTCTGGGATACAGAGTACTTTTAGGTTTTCCCAGAAATTATGTGTGGCACAACTGCAACCAATTGTGCCAGTAGTCCCACAAGCTCATTGTGCAAGATTTCAAACTTGTTGAGGTTGGCCATTATGGTATGCAAGGAAGTGATCCATGTCATTTTGGCTTGGGGTGGGGTGAGTAGCACCATTATCCTCTCCACTAATGCAAGTTTATGAGGCCTGTCTGATTGCTTGCAAATTTCAGACAACATGTTGTAGATCATTCTTCTTGAATCAATCTGGGATGCCTCAATAATGGTGTATAGCTTTTTGTACATATATTTATGCAGAATATTCACTATTGATATGTTCTTTGTTTTGGAAAAAACTTCAAAATGTGCTGGGTTTCCTAGGAAATTTGGATCTCAATTGAATGCTTGGAAAATGGTGTGGTCAATCCCCCCCACCCTCCCCACACACAAAAAAGAAAATTTTAAGTATAAAAAACCAATGTCAGTTTCTTGGTGTTGATTTTCCAGTGGGAATAAATTTGGTTCTTGAGAAAATTCAGCACCAGTATATTATTAGTATGTTGCATTGGAAGGTCAATGTTTGGTGGAACCATAGAGGTTTTTTTTAATTGTCCTTCTGGCTTGTCATCCTCTCCATAGCCATTTAAATTTGTTGAAATTGTTGTGTGAGTGTTTATTGGAGGGCCTCAAAGTGCAACTCAAATTTTCATTTTGACACAAAATTTTCCAAAAAGTGGCCCTGGTCCCTCATTGTTTTATCTGGCTCTTCTTTATCTCTTGTTTCCAGCTTTCACTTAGCTGTATTATCCACAGATTTTCCTTCCTGATTATTCATCAACTACTCTTTCTTCTTGTGGTACCTGTTGTCCATGTGAGACTACCTACTGGTCAGATGAGTTTTGCCAGCTTTCAACTTGTAGAATTTTTAGCCTAATAATACATTACCATCAACCATTAGGTTCACAGTTAGGATCATCTGGGATCCAATTCCATATTACTACTTTCAAGGTTTCTCACTTACCTAATCATCCACCACCATCAGCCATTAGTTTCATTGTTAGGCTGATCCAGGATCCAAATATCAATTATGATAGAGGAGGTTTGCAGGGTGGTTGGAAGATCTGGTGTTATGGATATTCACAAGGTACATGAAATATGGATATCTGTGAAGCTAAGTAGAATTGGGTTGGTGACATAAATGTGTCTTACCACATATTCCACCCATATTTATATTAATGAATTCAGTAATGAGAAATGTTGAGCTGAAGTCACTTGACTTTGAGTAAAGAGAAATGAATTCAATTTTTAAATGAGATAATATAAAAAACACATGGAATTTGAATTATCCAATTTTTAGACCAAAAAAATGTCTCTGGTGTTAATCACTGTATTCTAACAGTATCACCCTCAGTTTTTGGAACTATTGCATAAGGCTGAATTATGTACCTTCTTCTGTGAAATTACACACCCTTTTCCTTATGTGTTTCTTTCCTTCCCTTCTCCATTGACACTCTCCCCCTTCTTTTCTTGCATGTGAACTCATCTAACCCCTCTCAAACGCATGTTACACTCACCAATCTCACAAATTTTGGCCCTCTCCCAGTCTCACAACGGTTTACACGCTTCCACAACTCTCTCAAGAATCTCCAAAAAATTCTCTCACCAACCAAACTCCTTCTCATTCTCCCATCCATCCTTTCCAACTCTCTCTCACCCATATAACTCTTATTCTGTCCTCCTCCCTTTATCCTGAACTCCGCAACAGCACCTTTGTGAACTCTGCTACTCAATCCAACTCCACTCTCACTCCTCAACATCAAAAAACCTTGTTCTCCTTCAACTCTCATTGTAATCCAGTCTAAGGGCTACTGAGTCCTTCTCATATTTGGTGAGAAAGAATACAAAAGGCTGCTTCCCATTCTCAAGCTGACTGTTCATCCTACTCAGTGCCCCATTCCTGTCCTCCTGAATAGTCTCCTTGTCATTCTGTGTTCTTATTCTTTTGTAATTAAACCCACGGTTTGTTGTCTTTGTGTCCTTCTGAGAACCATTGCCTCCTGCTAATTTTTCCTGCTGTTAGTCTGGTTCTACTGAGATATTTTTTAAATTGGTATTCAGATGGGGATCAATTGATAAACCAAATGGGGCCACTGCAAGACTGCATGATTCTAAAAGAAATATTACAAAATAAATGAATAATTTAAGAAAATAATCAGATAAAAAATGAAAAATTTAACCCCATAATCAAATAAAAAATAAATAGTTTGACCCAATAATCAAATAAAAAAGGGAAAAAACTAATTAATAATGATAAATTAAAGAAATGAAGGTAAATTTTTATATATACAGGGGTAAGTGAAAATATATAACACAAAGATATTACAGAAATGAGTCAATAATTGGACATAAAGTACAGACATAAAGCAAAAAATGGTCTTTGATAAAGTATGAATGGAATAAAAATATGTCACAAGAAAATTGAAAGAAACAAATTGATATCTAATAGTAAAATAAAGCACAAAAATAAACCAAAAGTTTTCATTCATACTGAAGTAAGAGGGACAACATATATCTCACAGAGTTAGCAGTTTGTCAGATGGATTGCATTTAATTCCAATTTTGAAAGAATGATATCAGTTTCAAATGAAATCCTGTGGTAAGTTTTCTGCAAGACCAATATCCTTGTTGGGTGTCTTGATCTAATTTTTCACAATTTTATATATAAGTGGACCTGTTTCTTGAAGATAAAGAAAAACAATTGAAAACTCCTTAACTTGATATTTTTCAATTTTCAATAAGAAGGCCAAATTGAATTGAAACTGTTTGAAAATAATCATAAAACACTTGGATTTGCATAATATTAAATTTTAGTTTGCACCATAGGTGTTGTTTGTTTGCACCTTGTGTGATGTGGGTTTTCACCATAGGCAAGGCTCATCTGCACTGTAGGAAACCTTAATCTGAACCATGGGTAAAATGGGCTTCCAGGATGAAAATTTCAAAGATAATTCAAAACATATTGCCTGGATCAAAAGGATGAAGGTATTCATCAGCTTATTCAATTGTTGTTGCGAAATGCCAAATTTGCAACCCTACATGGCTTGTTCACCACCCAAATTAGGTTGTGCCGCGCGGTTTGCAACCAATATCAGTTGTGAAAGGCTGCTCACAACCCCTTCCAGTTGTGAATGGTGTAGATAATTCTTTGGGATTGGTTAAAGTTTAGAAAATAGCTTTCTTGAAATCACTAGAGGGTTAATTTAGGACTAAAACTAATGATAAGATAGAGGAATACTAAGGGTGGTTTTGGATTGCCTGACCCTCCAATTTCTATATTAGTCTTGCAAAAATAAAAGAAAAGGGATTGGTGGCTGATTTTAAGATAGCATTGATACTTTAGTAGTCTCTATCAGACCTAGCATCAATATGTGCATACTTGATAAGGAAAAAAGTGGTGGAACAGATGGGTGACTTGAAGGATGGAAGATGAGTAAGGGGAGAATCCTTTATCTAGTCTTATCCTTCATATATTTTTTATTAATTTATTGTTTTACTGATGGACACTACTTTGATGCTACAGGTGATGATTGAATATGGTTGAAATGGTTGAGCCTATAGTTTATAACCAATGTTAATGGAGGTAGATGAAATTGTTAAGCCTATAGTTGATAACTGATGGTAATGGAGGTAGATGAAATGGTTGAGCCTATAGTTGATAACTGATGGTAATGGAGGTAGATGAATGGTTGAGGTTATAGCTGATAACTGATGGTAATGAAGGTAGATGAAGTTGGATGGTTGATTATCATAGCATGGATGGATTACAGTACCAGTATGGATAGATGACGGTGATGATGATTGATGGTGAAGGTAGGTGATGGTGGATGATGATGATGGTCAAGGTAGGTGATGGTAAATGATGGCCAAGGTGGGTGATGATGATGATGATGGATGATGATGATGATGATGATGATGATGATGATGATGATAATGATGATGATGGTGGTGGGTGGTGATGATAATTATGGTAGGTGATGATGATGATGGCAGGTGATGATGATGATGGTAGGTGATGATGATATTGGATGGTGATGGATGGGTAATGGTTTGGTGATATTCAAGTTATGGGGAAATGGTGATGTTCAAGGGTATAGGATATTGGATTAATAATGGTGGTGATGGGTGATGGTCAAAAGTATGGGTTATTGGGTTGAATCATGGTCAAACGTATGGGGTAATGATTATGGATGGTCAAGGGTAATGGTGGTGGATGATGGTTGATGGTGATGATTGATGATGATGATGATGGTGATGGTATGGCATAAGGGATTGATGATGGTCAAATTATGGGATATGGGATAATGGGTTGAGGATGGTCAAAGTATGGGGTAAGGGTGCCTAGGAGGCATGGTGATCCCTGGAGGTGAGGATGGGGGGATTGATGCCACCTGGATGGGGGAGTGAGGCCCTTTATTTATAGAAAATCCTGCCCTCAGGGCTGCCCCTGAGGTTCTCCCTACTACAGTGGAATACAGTTACATGAGACATTTTGGCTTATCAGGGGAGGAGGCTGTGCATGGTTTAACTGCATTTACACCCTTGCATAAATTTCTGTGATTCCTTGATACAGGTCCCCCCTGCATAAATTACTTGTGTATAGTGGTGGTTGGGATTTTTTTGGTCCTTCATGAAGTGCCTTGCATATATTACTTCTGTATACCGCACCAGATTTTTGTTTGGTGCTGCATGCAGTGTATTGCATATATGAATTCTGTACACTTCTGAAGGTTTTGGTTTGGTTATTCATGCAGTTTATTGCATATATTACTTCTGTAAACTGCCGCAGTGGTTTGTTTGGTGCTGCATGCAGTGTCTTGTATATATTACTTCTGTATACTGCTGCAAAGGTTTGTTTGGTGATTTATGGGTTTTAATGTATTTGGTATGTACTTGGGGGGTTCCAGGGTATTTCCATGAACTTTCACTGATCTGTGACACCTGGTAGGGGTATGGGTAGGCCAGGGTTGATTTGAGTTGTATCTTCTAATCCATGAGGGATAGAGGGGTACTTTGGCTGAGTGACTAGGGGTTATTTTTGGTGTAGAATCCACCTTTGAGGTCATTTGGAGGATCTGAGCTTTCCTCATACTAGAGAGGTGAGTCTGATAGCTATAGTTTAGGTTTTGGAGCACCAAAACAGCCGCTAACAACTCATTTCAGCCGTGAACAGCCGCTCACAACCCCAAAATGGGTTGTGAGTGGCTATTCACAACCCATTTGCAGTGGGGAAAAAAATAAAACAAAAAAACAAAGAAAAGATAATACAATAAAATAAATCAAAATAGGGCATTATTTTTCTCATGCATCCAACACTTTATTTCACGCATTTTGACATTGTTGCACAGTTGCACCCCTCTGGCATTTCATGCAAAAATACTTTATTTCACGCATCTTTCAAGAATTCATTTTTTTAGAATTCAATGACTCAGAATTCCCGTAGCAGAAACTCTTGAACCCCTAAAAAATCTTTTGTAATTTTGGAGTCATTAGAAACCCTTCAAAAATGCAATCAAAAAATGAAAAAACTCTGTAAAAACAAATTTTTGCATGGATTTTTAGATCCTTACTTTGTCTATTTTATTTGGGTTTTTTTGGTTATTTCAGCTGCCAGAAGTTTTGAACAACATTCAAAGAGATTTTAAATATTTTCCTCATATTTTTTGGATGTATCCTTTCACCTTAAAAAATTCCTTCAAAAAACAGAAAAAAACATTTCTCTTTGAACATTTTAATCCTTTCATTTTCCTTTTTATTTCATTTTTTTGGGTGATTCAATATATGAAAAAGTTAAATAAACATTCAAAGAGAATTCAAATATTTTTTTCAGATTTTTGGGATGAATTTATTTACCTTGATAAATTCCTTTAAAAAAGTAACAAATTCAAAAAATTCAATTTTCTCATTGGACTTTTGGATCCATATGTTTGCCATTTTGACTAATTTTTTTTTTTGATTTTTCAAGCTTTTAGAAATTTAAAAAAACTATTAAAGAGCTTCTTAATAATTTTTTGAGAACTTTTGGATGTCATTTTTGACCTTCAAAAATTCCACCAAAAAATAAAAAAATTTGAAAAATTCACTTTTCTCACTGGATTTTCAAATCCTTTTTTTGGCCTTTATAATTGATTTTTATGGGTGATTCAAGCTTTCAGAATTTTTTTTCTTAAAAAAAACAGTTCATTAATAATTTTTAAAGATCATCTGCATTCTTTCATACACCTTACAAACTTCATTCAAAAAATTAAAAATAAAGAACAAATATGGATACAAATATTAAAATTTATTCAACTATGATTGGTTTTATTTTTCTACTTAATTTTTGTGGAGGGAACAAAAACTCATTAACAAGATTCAAATTTCTCTGAAAAATGGTTTTCCAATATTTGGAATGCTTTGTCACAAAGCTTTTCCAAAGTGGATCTAACCTGGGAGCTGGCCAATGATCAGACTTGAACTTGAATGAGACTATATGGTTGAATTCTTCTAAAACAACAAAGCAAATAGGGAAAGATTTGGAATTTGGAGTTGGTGGGGAATTCAGAGGAAGATAATTGCAAGGAATCAAAGAAGAAAACAGAACCACTGGAAAATTATATTTTTCATCCAGAAGGAAACCATGGCATAGAAATTTCATCCTCATATTTATGGGGGCTGGGCCATAAAGGTGGTTCAGTTGCCTTCTTGCTTCTTGGAAAGTTTCACCCCAGATATCACGCAGTAATTCTGTGTCCTTGAAGATTGGGTTTGAATCAAGATCTTTCACCATTTCTTTCTTGACTTCAATCCAGTCTTCTGACTTCCTCCCCAAACAAATGGCTACTAATCTAAAGCCACAGTTCCCATCCACTATGACATCTTGAACATGTGAGATATTTGGAATGGCTGTTTGGGGAGTAAAAATATTTAAATTGGAACTAAAAACAAAAATAAGAATTTTTTATAACAGAAAATATGGAATGAAGATAAAACTGAATTCTTCAATTGATACTTGGTCAAGTATTCCAGAAGAAGAATATGATAATGTGCACAAAACCTAGAGGAAAACCCCAAAGGAAATCAAACAAAATTAAAAAGTGAGAAAATACCAAATGTACTCTCTTTCTGACTGATTGTTGGGGCTGCTAATACCTTCCTCCCAGGGGGATTGTAAAGAGCATCACCATCTTCATTGGATAAATTTAGTATCTTGATTTTTGTCCCCAAATTTTATTCAGGAGAATCAACCTGTTTATTCACAATGGTTCCAGACCTCTGATAAAAATTTGAATGAAAAAATTAATGAAAAATAACATACAAAAGATTAGCCAAAAATAAAAGAAAATGAAAGCTCACCATCTTGATTGCATCCAAATCTGGAAGCTATTCATCTTCTGAATCTTCCCCCTCATCCAAATCTGGCACCTCTTACTCTTCTGAATATTCCTCTTCAGTCAGAAATTCACTCTATTTTAAAAAAATGACAAGGACTCATTAAAAGACCAACCCATTGCAGAAAAAATAAGTATAGCTATAAAATTACCCCTTCCTCTGATTCCTTGTTTTTTTTTTTTACCTTCCCCTTCCCTTGGATGGCCTTGCACCTTCTTAAAACCTGAAAAAATAAGAAAAATAATTAATTATGAATGTTGATATATTTTTTTTCCAAAAAAATGGCAACTGACCTTTGAATTTGCTATGAATTTCTTCTCTCCTCTTGGGAAATCTTCTAAATATTCAAAACCAGATGGTTCTCTTTTGCTTGAGGACCAAGAGATCTTCTTGAAATTATTGCCTTCTCCTTTGGGTCTTCCTCTTGCTTTGGATCTTGGAGTGGAATTTGGCTCTTCAATCAGGGTAAGTTTATATCTGCCACTGTATAGCTTCATGCTTTCCCCCAGATAATATAGCTGTTCTCCAGGTGGCAACTTAGTGAATTCTTCAAACAGTTTAGTGAAATATAGGTTCTCCTTACTTTCTTTGGTTGTAAATTCAATTTTTTGTGAATCTTCAGTTGATTCAAGTTTCACAGTTAACTGGAGAAAAGAAAATCCAAATAAATCATGAAATTATTCATTTGAGATTGGATCACCCCCCCCCAAAAAAAAGAGAAACACTTACTGAGATGGAAGCTTTGCCATGCAATTGAGGATGAAAATCATCATGTTGGAAGAGTTCACACTTTCTTATGGCCAATTTTGATTTTTGAACACATGGTATACCCATGTAAGAAGAGTAATCACAGTTTTTGAAATTGGTTGAAGAATGAGGAACTTTATGAAATGAATGAATGATTTTGAGGGAAAAGTGCCTGACTGTTCCAGAAAGATGATCCACACAGTAGGGCAAACCAATGAGATGCTTGAATTCTTTCTGTTTCTGAGAGGCTTCAAAGGCTCTCTCACAGGTTTTGATGGTGATGTAACTGTAAATTGTTTGAAATACATTATAGAAAGAGCCAATAGAAAAATTGATGAATGTTTTAATTTAGGAGTGAGAAACTTCTATTCTTGATGTACTTTTGCTTCAAAAGTGTAAGTATTTGTTAGCCAAACAGGAGAAAAAGTTTCTTTTTAGAGGAATTCAGTTTTAAAGAAGGTGTCACAACCCCCCTGGAATGCAAGGGGCTGAAGTCACAGGCACTACAAC
Organism: Puccinia polysora; assembly: GCA_025617555.3. NCBI lineage: Eukaryota > Fungi > Basidiomycota > Pucciniomycetes > Pucciniales > Pucciniaceae > Puccinia > Puccinia polysora. The sequence goes on along the minus strand of CM062647.1, from coordinate 2,724,797 downwards.
TCATAGAAATCAAGGATGATTTGTTGGAATTGCAATGAAGAAGATGAGAGGAGGAGTACTATTGATGAGAAGATGTAAGGATGGAATGCAGAAGTCTAGGAGGAGGTTTTTGAATCCTATAAGAGTAACACCAGGAAGGTACAAGGTGATATGAGTTAAGCAGGCTTGGTGAAGGTTTTCTTGTGCTGAGATGACACCTACTGGCAGAGGGACTAACCAGTAAGAAGTAGTATACTAATTCCTTGGGGGGAATTAGTCCAGGAGGGAAGGAGAGGCCAGTATATGTGAGAGCTGAGAAGGAGGCCTTGAGTGATGAGTGGCTGGTGTTTCAGGTTGGATTTCCCATGGTATTACATGTTTACTGATTGGTCTGGAGGCTGTAGTTGACTGATTGAGTGATGAGCCTATTCAGGAAGGTTTGACATGTACTGATCTGGAGTCCTGGGAGTATGGGCTGAACAGAAAGTGGAGAGTATGTACTATGTATGTACTATGTGTAATATTTACTAACTCATATACCAATGGGGTTGAGGAGAGATGGAGGATGTACCAAGCCACTATGAGAAGGAGAAGTCCTGAGAAGGTTGAATGAATCACATGACACAGTGGTAAGGTGTACATGGACCTAGAGGTTATCCCATAGGGGGATTGGTTGAACCTGGTAGGAGAAGGTGGGGAATGAAAGATGTACAGGTGTACTATCCAGTTGAATGTACAGGAGTAAGTGAAGTTGGACTTGAGCTGTATTTGAAGCTGATGAAGGGTTTAGTTGGTTTAGTTTAATGAGTTTCAGAACTACAGTTATGACAGAAGGTAGTCAGAAGTGGGAGGATTCCAGAAGACAGAAATTTTTGTGAATTTTTCCTGATAGCTTGATTCACATTTTGAAATGAAAAACTGCTGCCATTGTTTCTGTAATAGCTTCCATTCATCTTCAGATTTAAAGTATTTCCTGCAATGAGTTTGAGTATTCTTGAATATGTGCCAGACACAGAGAAGATGATGAGAGGAAGGGAAAACCAATCCAATTGAACTAATAAGTTCTTGTTACTTTTCTTTCACAATCACACTAGGTTGTTTATCTTCAAATATTTCCTGAAGTTGAGTCAGGGAGCAATCATAGTTCTATTTTTTCTCTTGAGATAACAAATAGAAGGCAACTGAGAAGCTTCTAGAAGAATTGTTTACCCCAAGAATATCAAGAAGGGGCATTCCAAATTTGTTGTTTTTATATGTACAGTCCATCATGATAAAGTTTGAATTGGTCACCAAGACCAGGCTGAAATGAATTTCAATAAATTCATGAAAATGAGTATAAGATCATGAAAGAAGCAAGAAGATAAAAAATAACCAACAAGATTTCACTGGAAGAGGACTGTGAGTCTGAGGATATTATAGAATGGGAGATATGAGACAAGACTCCGGAGACTTTCAAAGACAGGAGATCAGCAAGAGTCTAGTAATCCTTAGACAAAACATCCAGATGATTTACTAAGGGCCGGTGCAAGGAGAAACTACGCCAGTTGAGATATTGCAGTGGAAGAGTCAAAGCGCCTTGAATAAAGAATGAAAGAGGATCAAGTGAGTGAGATGAGCGAGAAGTTGAGACTGGTTGCTCTGGTCCTCTTACTGGTTAAACTGTCTGCCTGACTTTTGCACAAGATTGAAGGCAATTGTTTGTTTGAGTGTTGATAAGGTATTGGGAGTACTTGAAGATTTTTTTCTTGATTGACTTGAGTTTGTTGAAGTTGCATTGATGAAATTGTGCATATCAGAGTGAGAGTAAGACTATTTCTTGAAGGTGATGAATAAATGTGGAGTGTCCACAGTCACCGTGACTACCAGTGTGTAGTGGATAGTGCGCTTTGGACAATTCACTCAGATACTATAAGAAGTCAGAGAATAAATAAATAAAAAATAAAATTAAAATTAAAAGTAAACAGACTAAGAAAAAACATGGAATGTGCAGAGCAACACAAAGACTTGATACTAAGAATTTAACACGCCCCCACAACATTGAGATCAGTGAACAATGGAAATGAAAGTATTTATTAGTATCACATTTGAGGTTTTGTTGGCCTCTTTGGTAAGTGTATCCGTGCTCATGGAGATAAATGGAATCAATTTGAAATCCATTATTCCAGCTTTGAAATCATCTCAAAGACTTTTAGTTTTAATTTCTATGTGTTTAGCTTTTGAGCACAAGCCAAATTTCTTGATTTTATTGTCAAGGCCTTTATTTTCAATCAAATGGAGGGGACATTTGAAGTTGAGGCAATAGATTTCTTCAATCAGTTTCTGAAGCCAGCGCGCTTCCAGATGACAGCTAGAGAGGGAGACACATTCAGACTAAGTCAAAGAGTGTGTGATACATTGTTGACGTTTGATGGTCCAGTTTAACGGGCTCCCTTTGAAGGTGCAAATAAATCCACTCTGTGAGATATGGGTTTCAAGAAAATCTGCCCACATGGCATCACTATAACATACCAGTTGTTCTGTGATTGACCAAGGGACAATTGTTAGCATCAGATTTTTGGTACCAGATAGATAGCGCCAAACATGTAGGACTTCTTGCCAATGGCTCACAACTGGTCGTTTGGAGTGTCTTGCTAGGCTAGACACGGCAAAACTGATATCTGGGCGCGCCAGACAGGCAATGAAATTCAGTCTACCTGTAGGAGAGAGATAATTGACATTGAGGGCCAGGAATTTGGTGTGGTCATCATTGTCCAAAGTCTTGAGATGAAGGCCCCGTGTGATTGGCATGGAGACTGGCTTGCAGTTGCTTAGATTAATTTTCTCAATCCCTTTTTCAATATGCAGGGGTAAGGATAAATGAATGAGGCCATTGTTTTGCACTAATTTCATACAAAGGAGCGTGTTGGGTGGATGAGCAGAAAAACTTTTGAACCTACCAAGAAAATTCTCTTCAAATTGTTTGGTGTTACCCTTGACAATCAGATCATCCACATGAAATAATACCACTTTCACTTTGTTTTCTCCCAAATACAGACATGGGTCACAGTTGGATTCCTTGAAACCTTGATTTTTTATTGACTTGCTTAGCATTTTTTACCAGTTCCTTGGTGCTTGTTTGAGCCCGTATAACAATTTATTGAGTTTTAGGTACTTGGAAGTTCTGTCACATCCGCACGGGGTCTTGAAAAAAACCTGTTTGTCAAGTTTGGAATGAAGGAAGGCACCCTTTACATCCAGTTTAAGGATTTAAACCTTCTTATCTGCTGCATAAGTTAGGAGGCCCCTTAGAGAGAAAATTTTACCTTTTGGAGCATATGTTTCAAGGTAGTCAAGGCCATACCTCTGGTTAAAGCGTTGAACACAGAGCCGGGTCTTTAAAATCAGAGTTTCACCATGCGCATTGGTCTTGATTTTGAACACAGGAATTTTGTTGAGAGGATTGGTAACTGTGCTCTTGTCTGCGTCCTCCTAAACACCTTGATTCTCTGTTGTACCAAATTCTTTGTGGGCCAATTCCTTCCATTTGGTAATTTTCATTGCCTCCTCAAGAGATGCTGGTATTTTATCAGCTAGAAACCCATATCTATCTGGTTTGGCCAATGTTTGTCTGTCCCTCAGGCTTGGTTGGAGACGCTCCTCCAACATTGCGTTAGTTTCAGATTCTGTCTCCAACTCAGAATCTTCTTTCACAGCTGTGGGAGACTTGAATTCAATGGGTTACAGATTGTCAGTTGGGGAATTTGTTGGGTTTCTTGATTTGCATATTTTTGGCTCAGTAGTGTCTGGGTTGAACTTGTCTGTCTCAATTGATACTTTGATGGGCTTTTGAGTGTTGAAGATGACATGCTTGGTGTCCAAAATTTTACCTGTGGCCTTCATGATCTTGTAGGATAGGAGTGTTGGATTGAATCCAACCAGGATCCCTGGCGCGCCTTTCTTGTTGAACTTGGACTTGATGTCTGTGGAGTTGAGTTGCTAGGTGACTGCAGTTCTGATTGGTCAAATGTAGCCAGGTGGCAGATCTCTGTTGTGCATCATTATACTTGATGTCTGTGGAGTTGAGTTGCTAGGTGACTGCAGTTCTGATTGGTCAAATGTAGCCAGGTGGCAGATCTCTGTTGTGCATCATTATACATGGTGATACTCTGCCCTTCTCTTTTGGTATTTGGTTGAGCATGAGGCAAGAGTTCTGTACAACTTCATGCCAAAATGACTTTGGTAAATCAGAGTTTGAGATGATTGCTCTGGCAGACTCAATGATGGTTCTGTTTGCCCTCTCTACTCTTCCATTGTGTTGAGAGTGGTAAGGCTCACTTATGATTTTGTTGATCTCCTGGGATCTGTAAAAATTCTGAAGTTTGATATTGAAAAATTCTCTGCCTCCATCAGAGCAGACCTTGGAAGGGTAGAAACCAGTTTTTCTGTACTGGTTTTTGATGATGAATATAATTTTCTCAGCTGCATCATTCTTAGCGCAAAGAGGGAAACAGGCTATATAGCCTGAGTGCAAATCAATCAGGTTAAGAATTTAACAAAATCCCCGTTTTGACGTTGGATTTATTGGTCCCATCAAGTCCAGGTGAATTCTTTCAAAGAACCAGTTGGCTGATTTTTGTTGACTTTTAAACAGTTTGCGAGTAATCTTTGACTTGTTGCAGCTGAGACATTTGAACTCATGCTTTTGACTTGCAGGAATTGTCAGTTTGAGTTAACGTTCCACTCTGTCAATGCTTGCATGTCCCAGAGATCTGTGAATTTGAAGGAGTTCTGACCTGGAGTAGTAAGATTGCTTTGGTTCCATTGACATGTCAATCATGAATAAGTTGTTGATAATTTGACCCAAGATTATGGTTTTTCCTTGTGATGATAGGTAGAACATGCTGGGTTGCTTCTTTGAGTCAACACTCAGACAAGCCCCTTGGGTCATCAGAGCACCAAGCAATATCAGATTGAAATTTGATTTGGGAACCCAGACCGCATTTGATAGGATCAAATCTGCATCCTTGGTTGACAAGGAATATTTGCCTGTTCCTTCAATTAGAATGGCTGCGTCCTTCTTCCCTGTTTGTATTTCTTCATTCCAATTGCTGATCAAGAGATAAATGAATTCTTGCAAATTGACAATCATATGCACAGAGCATCCAGAATCCAGGATGAATTTCTGGGATAGCTGTTCATTGAGAAATCTCCTACCGCAGAAAAACAAGTATAAGTGAGCTTTGTTGTTGGTTTTAGATTTTGCCTTCTTCCCCCAATTGTGTGTGTTTGGAGTTTCCAGTTTGGGAAATTCAAACCAGCATGAGCTGGCAGGATGAGAGGTAACCTCAGGATTGTGCTTGCCATTTTTGCATATTGGGCCTCTGTACAAAGCTATATTTGTGGGTTTGACATTCTTGGCTTGAGCCATTGCCTTGTTATTGGGTTGAATGAAGTGATTGAGTATGGTATCTATCTTCATGTCTGCGGTTGAGTGCTTTATCTGAGACTTCATGTGTCAGCTTGCTACTGTTGCAGAGCAAGCTGCAACAGTAACAAAAAATAAGAATATTAAAATTTCCTCAAGAAGGAGTAGGGAATCCATAAATATTATTGCAGAAATGGATTCTTCACCTAAAATTAGGTAGGGTCACTCACTGACCCCACCCTTGAAATCCAACTCCTGATAATTTTAATAATTAAAGAAAGAAAAGACCAAAATACCACAGGATCACTATGGGAATTTTTGGCCAATTAAATATTTCACACGTATTTTCACGTATAGTTTTCACACCTAAAATTCAGTCAGAATTGAGGTGTTGTGTATATTTTATGAGTTACACACAGAAATGTGTTCTGTCACAATTCCCGCACGCAGCCGGGGAAACCAATACACCCGCGTGCGGCTGAGCAGCAGAACTGCCACCCTGTCAGCGTACCCTGACAAGCCGTTTTTGCAGCCCCAGGCCTCTGACAAGTACGCAGCCGTGGGACTATGGGATGACAGAGTGACAGGCGGCCTGAGAAGCCCAGGTACCATGTAAATATGCTACAACCTAAACGGGAACATTCTACATATGTAATAAATGTTCCCGTGTATAGTAGATAATCTAAAAATTCATTAAAGTATATAAAAAAACTAAATAACCTTTATACATATTTTTTCTTAATATAATTAAAAATACCAAAAATGTCGAAAATAAGATAACTACTATTTGTAAAAATATATTAAAATACTTTAATATAAAATTATGTGAGCTTTAAGGCATCAGTTTTTTTTAAATACTAAGAAAACTAATGATGTAAAAAATATTACATGAATTCTCATGAATTATATTTTTAAGTAATCATTTTTAGTAAATCAACTGAACTTTGCAAATAAGGAGTAAAATCAATATCATGATTTTACTCCAATCAGTTAATACATAATGAGAACTCACTTGACATAAGATTACCCGTAGAAATGTCTATTAAAAGAATTATTGACATACTGGGAACATTTACTAAGCATAATTAATTAATAATAAATAATATGGACAGATTAGTGTTATTCACACGTCCAAACATCAATTAAAAAGTAGAATAATTCCCATACCCTGGGGAATTAGATGTTACCCTGGCCACAGCACCAAAAAAAACGTGACAGGCTACCACTGGTTACCCTGCTAGCCTTAGTGTCCGTCCCTTTGAGCCCCTGTATCACTCAGAAGGACAATATTTGGACTCAAAAATCTATAAATAAAGAGCTCTTTTGAGGATATTGATACCCAGAGACCCAGTTATATTTACATCCAGACACCATGCCAAGGTAATCAAATACTTATAAGAGATAATTATGTGATTTATGGCTTTAGTCTGATCAATAATATCTGTCCTCAAACCCTTTTTATCAAGTTAAACTGCTGAAAAACCTTTTAACCCCAGTAACAGGTTTAACCCATCAGTGCATGTCCCAAACAGGTACCCAAAGGATTAAATAATGTACCAGTGAGTCTTATTATCATTTTTCTGTCCTGGAAGCTTGGTTAAAAAGCCCTGACATTCCACCCTGTATTCTATATACATATTATCTTTGGGCAATATATCCTTTAAGAATATAAATTAAAGGTTCCAAAGTAACCAGGTACACGTGTTTTCAAAGTGAATTCCCTGAATAGAGTTTTTAAAGATACACAATAACATTGTGTCCCCTCTTTTAATTTATTTAGTAATCAATTTATTGATATTGATTAATAACATTAAACCATAACCAAACCAATCAACCTTGCAATAAGCTTTATCCAAATATTTTTACAGATTTTTTCTGCATTTATTGAATAATATATTTATCATTTATTCTATCACCTCTGGTAGTTAAAGGATATCAAGGGTTTTGGCATCCAGGAGGCTGACATAATGGCCTGCATGGTTTAAGGGAACTTGAAGAGAACCAAGTATGCCACTATGTTGGATGGCAAATTGATCCCAACCTCCAACATTTTCTTCAGATATCCTTGAAAGAAGTGAAAAACACCTTAATTTCAGTTTCCATCAAGAGATGAAGAAATATGTTGAACACTCTGGCTCTGTTTGCAGACTGAGAGGAAGCAAAGTGGGATTGAGTCAACAACCAGATAAGCTTTGCATCATCTTTGTTGATGTTGTCTATGACGTTGTTGTAGGTGTTTTAATCAAGCTTGGCAATGATGTGCACAAAAAATTCTTGATTTGAGTCTTTTTCAAGTTGTCTTAGCCCGTTGGGATCACTCATTACCTCATGAATATTTTTTTGAATTTCTTGGGCCACATGCTATAGTTGTTGGCCGTAAGTAGCGGCTTTGACTCTATTAAGGCTTTAATGGCAAGAGATTTGTAATTTGTATTTGATTCCCCCCCTGGGTCTGAAGTTTTAGAAGGCCCTGGTCTTTCCATGCTGATTGGCACAGGCTTTTAACCATGATGAAGTTTGAATTTGTTGTCTTTTTCTGTTCATATTTTGTGAATGACAAATTTAGTCAGCCTTACTTCTATCTCACCACTTTTATTATCCTCTTATTATTTTCTCAGGCCCCCTCTGGGGGCTCTCTAGTTGTTTTAACCCTGCCACCTTAGGCCCCCTTTGGTGTTCTCCAGTTGTGCTTAAATACTGGTCCTCCCCTTGGACTAGGAATGAAATTCATCTGATTACCAGAAAATCAAACCAGATTTCCCCTTCCTCCTCTTCAGATTAGTTCCACTTGATTATACAAGTATTTTCCACTTTCCCTGGGCTCTTTGAAGCCTTGTAATTACTTCTCATTTGACTCTTCATTAATCCACTTTACTCCCTCCCTCTCCAAATGACTTTGCTACTCATTCTAAACTCTTCACGGTTAAAAGCCAAAGTCTCATCCCACTAAGCTATCCAGTCAACTTTGTTGTTCCAACTGGTTTACTTACCATTATCATCTCAACCAATCCATCCTCCTCCTCAAAATCCTCCCATTTGTTGAGTAAATCAAGGACACTTTCCTTTAATTCTCCTTCTCTTCTTTTTCCGTCTTCTTTTTCTCTTTCTCCCCCTTCCTTTTCCTGTCACACCTGCTCTTCTTCAGTCTCCTCCCACGCTACTCAAGTCTCCCAAGCCTCTCCAAGTCCTAGCAGTCACACCCGCGCGGCCTCCACCTTTACAGCGTTCACACCCGCGCGTCCTCAACCAGTTCTGAACTCTGCTTCACCCACTCGAGCCTACGTGTCCCGGGGACACTGAACACTCCAGTCACAACTCAACCTCGAACTTCACACCTCAACTCATCCTCCTGCAATTATATCTCTCGTCTTCTTTGTCTCTGTTTCTTCCTTCTTTCCTCCCTGTTCTTTACTTCCAACCATTACTCAATTCATCTACTCGACTTCTAACTTCAAATCAAACCTACTCAAACTCGACTTCTCAAGCTCATCAACTATCAAGAAATGACCAGTAAGATCAGAACTAGTCGCTATCTCAATCTCATTCCTCAAGGCTGACTCTTCACTCTATTCTTCCTTCAAGTTCTTTATTGTCGCCTTCCTGTGTTCTACCCTACTTAATTCTTGAAAGTCCTTGATCCTGTCAAACTCCTTCTTCCTTTCAGGTGCCGGATGTTGGTTTCTTTCCATCTTCTTTTCTTTTGTTTCTTCATTTCTTTATTCTTCTTTTTAACTGATCTCTTTTCCTTTTCAGCCCTCTATGTTCTTGAATTCTTGAATCTTTTACCGTAATTCAACACCATTATCATCTCAACAAATCCATCCTCCTCCTTGAAATCCTCATTCTCCTCAAAATCATCATTGGTGCCTTCTACAACAAATGGTGATCTACTCAGTCAGGCGGCTTGATCAAACGTTCACAATGGTCATCCGGATCTATCAACAGCCTTGCCAATATCCCTGCTCTGAAAAATCACTCTCTTCTTCCTCATTGATCCATCCTCAATCTCATCATCCTATCACCTTCATCTCATCAATCATCACCTCTCATCTGCAAGATTAGCTGTTGTTTATTGACATTGCCTTGGCCCCAACAATCTCCAGCATTGCACTAACTCTTGGCCAAATCCAATCCATCACCTCCTTGCTCCATCAACTCCCTTCATTCCCTCCTTGCTCCGCCCTTATCATCCTCATTGGCCTCCTTCTATCCTCCCTTTTTTGACAAAACCTTCAACAACTTGCAACCTTGCTTGCGCCCTCAGTTGCTCTCATCCTTCTTCACTCATGCCCTTGGCCGACCATCATCATTCCCCACAATGTCCCCTTGGTTTCTAAGTCGTCTCAAGCTCCAAAGACCCCTCATTGGCTTGATTTGTCCTCCTACTCCTCTGCTTCCTCTCATTTTCTCCTTCACTGGTATTTCCCATCAGTCTGCTTCAACAACAATCTCCTCATCTCAAAATCATCACATCAAAAATGAACCCAATTATCCTCACAATAACTTACTTCTCACAAACCACTCAGCTTCAAACTCATCTCCTCAATCCCTCATCCTCCAACTGTTGGGTCTCCCTCAATGGCAAGGCTGACAACATCTCTTCCTTTCTATCTGTCCATTCAGGTGGTGACAAAATTCTACTCTGTCATGATGGCAAGGATTTAGCCCAGATCATGGACAACCCAAGCCAGCACTCCCATTCCAAGGTTGACTTATTCCAACTTGGTTTCTGCTTTCACCAAGGCTTCCTCAATTAATTAGGACACCAATCTATTCCCCATTGAATCCATCAATCTAAAAGATAATCTCTTCTGTGCTTGAAGCCAAACAATTTTGTTTCAATCACAACCATTGAACTGGACACTCCCCCAGCTCTTCTGCCAATCTCCTCCTCCTACCTTTGATCCCTTCATAAAATTAATTCTGATCCTCCCATCTTGGTCTCATACCCTCCAGCTCAAAAGTTTACCCCTTCTTTGCCGCATTTAAAACTGTCTATGGTCCTTACTTGGTTCCTGTGCCACCATATTCAGTCTCACATTCTTCATATCTATTGCAACCTTCAACTCCCTAGCATCCTTTTCTCCTTCCCATCCCTTGGCTCTATGGATCATCATGTACATCTTCAACGGTGCCTGTTTTGCCATCTACATTGCCCTCCAACTCTTACTTGTCATCCATACCCTCAACAATCAATAGCCCATTGGTGATATCCTATTTGATCTTGGCTTCTTCCTTTTTGGTCTGGTGCTAATTTACAGCTTTAGCTTGACCATCTGTGATGCCATCACTCATTACTTTGAGGGTCTCTTCTTCTCCCAACTCTGCCTCCCTCACCTCCTTCCAACAGTTTTTCTCCTTCCACTAGCCACTCTCTTCATTGGCTCCTCTTACCCACCAGTCCCATAACAAGAACAACAACCTCCATCAGAATCCCATCCACTTCATCAAACTTCATCAGCTTCACCTCCAATGTCTTGCGCGCTCTCTCATCTCTCCTCCTCCTCCTATCCTTCCTTGCACCTTGACCACAACCTTGCTCACTTCAAACTTCCCTCTCTTTCTGCCTCAATGGCGGCCTTATTTCTCCCAACATTGCTTGCGTCCTCCTTCAATCTTGCTTCTCTTGTCCAATTGACCACCAACCGCCTATAACTCATCAATCCATCATTTCTATACTCCTCAAACTCACAATCTCATCTATTGATTGCTCCTCTCATTAACCAATACAATCTACTACCATCATTCCACCACTAAACTTGGGGTGGTCCATTGATTTGGCCCTTCCTGTCAGCCTCTCCATCCTCTGATTGCTCCATCTCCTCCACCTTTATTGCAACATTGGTCGTGCTCCTCTCCTTGCTTGTCCACCACTTCTCTTGCTACCTCAATGGAAACCTTTATTGCAACCTCAATTGCTCCTCACCTTTGCCTTTGCTTGCTTGCTCACTTAACCTTGCTTGCAAATTTGATCACCTCCCTTTTGCTACTCACCTCCAACATCTTGCGCAATCTTGCATCCATCAAAATCTGCAACCTTGCTTGCACTTCATCTGCAACTTCTCCTACTGCTTCACTCGCCATCCCCACTCATTATCACTCATCCTCCCTTGCAACCTTACTTGTTCACCTCTCAATCTTGATTGGTTGCTTCTCATCCCCACATTGCTCCATTGCTCAATCTCAACTTCTTGCTTTCTCCCATCCATCTCCTCCGCTCCACCTCTACACCCAAACTTGCTCCACCTCCTCCATCAATTTTCCCATCAACCTCAATCACCATCACTCCATCTCCAATATTGCATCCTAATCTACAACAAAAACTCACCCATAATCCTCAACCTACATTTCAACTCGCTCCTCCACATCTCCACCATCAACCATATCAACTACCACCTCACAATATCATGATCATCAACCTTAAACATTAACATCAACATTCTTCCATCTAGTATTGAACAGGCCGGTGTGTTGGAATTCTTCCCTCATTTTTGTTCAATACTATCCATTTATATCTTTCTATTGTCCACACTCTTTCATTACAACAATCACATTCATTACTATTCAACACTCTATCAACCCCACCATTATTAAATAACTGTTACAAATCCATTTCAACTCCATTACCATCACCATCCCATCACCATCATCATCCCATCACCATCATCATCCCATCACCATCACCATTACCATTACAATCACCTATACCATTAACCCATGTCATTCATCATCATCATATCATTCTGCCCATTAAGCTAGGCAGTTATGCCTGAGTTCCTTGTTGCTCCTCTTAAAATAGTAATGCTATTCTCCCATATCATGATAGGCAACTATGCCTGAGGTCCTAGTTGCTCCTCTTAAAATAGGCTTTCATTCCGCATCTCATATGCTGACAAGGTGGTGTCTTGTTATCCTTTCTCAAATCTCCAATCTCATTCTCATATTCTTTTCTCATATTCTCATGAATCTCTGAAATGTTGATTTGTCTCAAATTGGTTCCTAAATTTGTCAGTTAAGGTGGTGTGTTGTCTTTTTCTGTTCATATTCTGTAACTGAAAAATTTAGTCAGCCTTAATTCTATCTTACCACTTTTATTATCCTGTTATTATTGTCTAAGGCCCCCTCTGGGGACTCTCTAGTTGTTTTAACCCTGCTACCTTAGGCCCCTTTTGGGGTTCTCCAGTTGTGCTTAAATACTGGTCCTCCCCTTGGACCAGGAATGAAATTCATCTGATTACCAGACAATCAAACCAGAGTTCCCCTTCCTCCTCTTCAGATCAGTTCCACTTGACTATACAAGTATTTTCCCCTTTCCCTTGGCTCTTTGAAGCCTTGTCATTATTTCTCATTTGACTCTTCATTAGCCCACCTTACTCCCTCCTTCTCCAAATAACTTTGCTACTCATTCTAAACTCTTCAGAATTGGTCACCAAGACCAGGCTGAAATGCATCTCAATAAAGTCATGAAAATGAGTATAAGATAATGAAAGAAGCAAGAAGATACAAAATAACCAATGATATTGAAATGGCAGACAACTGTGAGTCTGAGGATATTGAAGAATAGGAGATATGAGACAAGACTCCAGAGACTGTCAAATAAAGGAGATCAGCAAGAGTCTAGTAATCCTTAGGAAAAATAGCCAGATGATTTACTAAGGGCCAGTGCAAGGAGCGACTACGCCAGTTGAGATATTGCAGTAGAAGAGTCAAAGCGCCTTGAATAACTAATGAAAGAGGATCAAGTGAGTGAGATGAGCAAGAAGTTGAGACTAGTTGCTCTGGTCCTCTTACTGGTTAAAGTGGCTGCCTGACTTGTGTGCAAGATTGAAGGCAATTGTTGGTTTGAGCGTTGATAAGGTATTGGGAGTACTTGAAGATGTTTTGAGTTGATTGACTTGAGTTTGTTGAAGTTGGGTTGATGAACTTCTGCATATCAGAGTGAGAGTGAGACTATGTCTTGAAGGTAACAAATAAATGTGGAGTGTCCACAGTCACTGTGACTACCAGTGTGTAGTGAATAGTGCGCTTTGGACACTTCACTCAGATACTATAAGAAGTCAGAGAATAAATAAATAAAAAATAAAAATAAAATTGAAGATAAAAATAAAAGGAAACAGAATAAGACAAAAAATGGAATGTGCAGAGAAACACCAATACTTGATACTAAGAATTTAACATATTGTAATGAGAGTAGGGAAAATTTTGAGAACTTTCATGGAATCAGGGTGTGAAATGAATAACAAAGTAAATTGACCATGCAAATTGTTCATTTTTTATTAAAAAGAAGAATTCCGGAGTTCAAGTATGAGTGCTTCCACAGGATTTTTTCCATCAAGGGCATTTTTTGTATTTGGGGTCTTTTGTTGTACATTTTAGGGAGATTTGTATGGATAGGTGATGATGAGTTTTGTATAAGAGATTTGAGAATTTTTAAAGGGGGAACTCCAGCCTTGGATAAATTTTCAACCACCTCCTTTTTCTCCCCTGGGATTCTGTTGTGGATGGGATGAGTGGAAGGATCAATGGAAAGTGGATGGTTGTTCTCTGGACATATAACCTTCACCACCAAAAAACTCAATCTTTTTGACAAATTCCCTGATAACCTGAATGGACAATTGGTCTTTCTTGATTTTTTTCAATTTGGTGGTATCTTTGCTGGGTTTATATTCCCCAGATCTATCACATTGTTCATTTTAGGGCTGATTCTTGCAATTTGATACTCTGGTAGGTATGGTATATCCATGGGACTTTTCCCAAGATTGGATAGCCTCAACCAGCTCCTCCTTTTGATTATATGATAGCTCAGGAGGAGGCATAAGAAGGATGGAATGAAAAATTTGAGTATATGAAGAAGGAGCAAGATGAGTTGAATCACTGGTTTGATTAGATGAGATAATGCAGTATGGGCCTTTTGAAACAGTTGAAACAGTTCTGAAAAGTGGCTGGATGTTTTCTTGAGCCATTGGAAAAAGAGATGTGCTTGTTTGGAAGTATCTGGAGTGTTTATTTGTTTTGATGAGTGTTTGTTGGTGTGGTGTGGTGTGGTGTGGTGTGGTGTGAGGAGGTGTGGTGTGAGGAGGTTTGGTGAGGTGAGGTGAGGTGAGGTGAGGTGAGGTGAAGTGAGGTGAGGTGAGGTGAGGTGAGGTGAGGTGAGGTGAGGTGAGGTGAGGTGAGGTGTGGTGAGGTGTGGTGTGGTGTGGTGTGGTGTGGTGTGGTGTGGTGTGGTGTGGTGTGGTGTGGTGTGGTGTGGTGTGGTGTGGTGTGGTGTGGTGTGGTGTGGTGTGGTGTGGTGTGGTGTGGTGTGGTGTGGTGTGGTGTGGTGTGGTGTGGTGTGGTGTGGTGTGGTGTGGTGTGGTGTGGTGTGGTGTGGTGTGGTGTGGTGTGGTGTGGTGTGGTGTGGTGTGGTGTGGTGTGGTGTGGTGTGGTGTGGTGTGGTGTGGTGTGGTGTGGTGTGGTGTGGTGTGGTGTGGTGTGGTGTGGTGTGGTGTGGTGTGGTGTGGTGTGGTGTGGTGTGGTGTGGTGTGGTGTGGTGTGGTGTGGTGTGGTGTGGTGTGGTGGGGTGTGGTGTGGTGTGGTGTGGTGTGGTGTGGTGTGGTGTGGTGTGGTGTGGTGGGGGGTAGTGTGGTGTTGTGTGGTAGTTGTGGAGGGTGATGGGAGGGTGGAACAGGTCAAGGGGGTGGTTTATAAGATAATTGGAGCGCTGCAAGATGGGTGGTGGTCCCAGGAAAGATTTCTAAGTCTTATTGAATATATGCATGTGAAGGTCTCAAAAAAGAGTGAATTTTTCAACCTCTTTTGGTTTTTCAATCTAATTTTTTAATATCAAAAATTAAATCCAAAATTATGAAAAATATTTTAAAAAGTTTTGTTATAGATCTTTTAAAATTCTCAAATATTGAAACACCAAAAAAAAATTACTCAAGATGGCAAACATAAGGATCCAAAAGTCCAATGAGAAAATTGGATTTTTTGATTTTTTTGCTTTCTTAAAGGAATTTTTTAAGGTAAAATAATGCATCCAAAAAATCTGGGAAAAATATTTGAATGCTCCTCAACTGTTGTTTCAACTTTGTGATAGCTTTAATTACCCAAAAGGTGATACAAAAAGTAAAATAAAAGGATTCAAATTTCCGAAGAGAAATTTGATTTCTTTGATTTTTTGTGTTTTTTGAAGGAATTTTTTGAGGTGAAAGGATACATCAAAAAAAAATATGGTAGAAATATTTGAAAGCTTTTTAAATATTGGTAGAAATTTATGGCAGCTGAAATAAACAAATGAAACAACCAAAATAGCCAAAAAAAGGATCCAAAAACCCATGCAAAAACTTGTTTTTATAGAGTTTTTTCATTTTTTGATTAAATTTTTGAAGGCCTTCTAATGCATTCAAAATTACCATAGAGTTTGTTTATGGGTTTAAGATCCCCTGCTACAGTTCTGCAGAGTTAGAATTGTATAAAAATGAATTCTTGAAAGATGTGTGAAATAATTTATTTTTGCATGAAATACCAGAGGGGTGCGACCACGCAACAACATCAAAATGTGTGGAATAAACAGCTGGATGCGTGAGAAAAAAAATTCCTTCAAAATAAATAAAAAAATTGAAAAAACAAAACAAAAACACCAAAAAAATAAAAAAAATAAAAAAATAAAAAAATAAAAGTTCAACTTGACTAGCCCTAAAGTAAAAACACCAAAAGTTAAATAAACAAGGAAATAGTCTATGGAGCAGTCCTAAAGTAAAAAAGCCAAAAAATATAAGTTCAAATTGACTAGCCCTAAATTAAAAACACCAAAAAATATATGTTAAACTTGAATAGACCTAAAGTGAAAATACCAAGAAAAACAAGTTTAACTTGTTTTAAGGCAATCCCATCACAAGAAGTAAAAATAATCCTCATGATAGGATCAGACCAACACAAGTTGAACAGACTTACCAATCAAATCTCATTCAAAACACTCAAAATAATGATGTTAACTCAAAAAAATCAACATAATTATTTTCAAAATGTGATAAACCTTCATATTAATTGAATCAAAAGATCAGAATGAGACCTCAAAACCAAATGATGAAATTAAAATGATGGTTATAACTTAGAATACAACTCAATTTTTTCTTTGAGATTATCAACCTAAATAGAAGCTTTTTTGGAAGTCAAAGAAGCAGGTTTGGAAAAAATGGGAGGGATTGGAATCATTTTGTTGAGATTTCCCAACTTGGGGAATTCAGCTGCATGGGGAACCACTCCTCAAGCTCCCATCCCCAATCTAAAAATGGCGGAATCACAATCTTGTGGCTTCCCCCTTCACGATCTAGGTCACACTGAAGGAGGGGAGGTTCTGATCCATAAATATAATCCAGCTGAACTTTGACAAAGAAATCTCAACCTCAATCAATCACTCATACTAATTGCTGCTCTTCTTCTATATTCTTTATTCTCTCTCATACCTTGTTTCTTTTTCTTTCCCTTGTCTTGTGTGTTCTTCGTTTCACCTCTGCAATCCTCAACTCAACAATTAAAACCAACCTACTAAGTGCTGAAAATGCCTGGTGAGATCCATCTGCTGACTTTTCCATCCTCTGAATCAAATAACTCACACCAATCTGAAAGTTGACCTCACCACCCCAACATACAAATCAAAACTAAACCTATCTCAGCCAACCAACCTTCCCAGGTCCCTTGTTCTGACTCATTCATCCTGCGCTTCCTGTTGGTTCCTTGGATATTCATCTCATCTTTTCCATTTCTGCTTGTTCTTAATCCTCTTGTTTTCTTCTCCTTAGTTCTCAGTTTTGCGTTCAATCAATTCCAATTCTTTCATCACAGTTAAAAGCCAAAGGAATCTATAAAAATTTTATTAAAAAACTTTCTGCAGAACTGAGAAAGGAAGAAAGAAGGATCCTGAACAAGCGCAACAGACGTCTTTCTTCAAATGATGCTCAAGAATGATCTCAAAACCATTCCCCTGCTTGGAGAAGATAACTACAGCATCTGGAGAGATAAGATGGAAACCATACTTAAGGTGAGGGGATTCGCCGTAGCCATTAACAATGAGACCTCAGACCTTGAACCCTTGGTAAACAAAAAATCAAAGCTGCTTATCATTTCAAAGATGATTTGACTGCACATGAGAATATTTTCACTGTTGAAAACCAGAATTTTGCAAAGCTTCTGTGGAAGGCCATCATCAATAAATATGCTTCATCTCAAGCTTCCAACTGCGCAAGAGTGTTCAATGGGTTTCTTTACCTCTCTTTCAATCCCAACAACATTGCCAACTTCATCACTAAGGTGAAAATCTGCCTCAAAAGGATGGCCAAGGTTTGAATCACATTAATGGATGATATTGTTGCTTATCTTTTTCTCTTCAAATTCACATCTTCCATGGACAACTTCAAGAGAAAAATCATGCATTCCAACAAGTAAATCTCTGTTGAGTACATACTTAACCATCTCACTCAGCTGAAAAATGAATCAATTGCCCAATTTTCAATCTCAAAATCAAAATTGAAGGGTGATGTTGCACTGTTTGGAGGGAAGTCCTCCCTTCAGCAATAAAACAAAGGATCAGAACCAAAGAGATGTGTTAAAGGCAATCACCACCCAGGTCAGGACAAGAATAACTCAGCTGAGGATTGTTGGAACTTGCAACCAGAGCTGGCTCCTGAATGGTGGAGAGAGAATCAGTCAAAATTGAATGCAAAGAAGGATGTACCAAAAGAGAAGGGCAAGTCACACTCAGCAAACTACCTTGCCTTTCTCAACCTATGGATCAAACATGGGAATCCCCACAGGTGCTTGCTTCTTGAAAGCGGAGCATCTGTCCATATGATCAACAATAGTCAATATTTTGACAAGATGGAACTGTATGCAGGCAACCTGATCAAAACCAGGAAGGAGGGTGCTAGTCTACCAATCAAGGGCAAAGGAAGCACTTTCCTCCACTGGAAAAAAATTACTGTCAAGCTCAAAAATTAATTCTACATCCCCAACGTGACGGTCAATCTGATTAGTGCAGGCACTCTGAACGTCAAGGGATACACAATCATTTCCAAGGATAAGAAATTGATTTTCTTACACAGAGGTAAGCAAGTTCTCAAGGGTGATATTGAGCACAATCTCTACATACTGCCAACTCCCTGGCATCAGCCCCTGTTCTCTCTAAAAATCCCATCTCTCTACTCACAAGACAGCTCCATAAAACACACTGGACAATATTCATAGGAAGTACAGCCACGCATCTCTTTGAAGGCTGGACTTTCTCACCAAGCATATTCCCAACGCCATCAAATCCAATTTCCAGTGCATGGAATGCGTCAAGAGCAATATCAAGAAGTTATCCTTCAGCCACTTGTCAAAAAAATCCTCCAAGGTTTTTGACTGCATCCACCTCAACCTCATGGGACCAATTTGAGCACCCTTCAAGAGTGGACATTGATTCATCTTATTGCTGGTGGACAATGAAAGGGGTTATCTTTCCACCTTCCCTATGTCTTCCAAGGATGAGACTCCCAAAATCATCATTGAAATTCACAAAAAAGAGCACCACTGGCGTGGGTCTTATACCTCCAAGGTGTGCTTGGATTGCAGAAAAAAATTTGCCAACTTGAAAATGTTGTCCTACCTCAAGCAAGATCACATCCCTCAAAGTTTGTTGGAACCATATTTTCCGGAGCACAAAGGTCAAGCCAAACAAGCTAATAAAACAATTCCTGAATAAACCAGGGCCACCCGCAAGGACAGCAGACTTCCCCTGTTGGTCTTGAACAAGTTTTTCAAAGGTTTTTGTTTCATGCTCAACCATATACCAACTCCTGGCAACAACACTACTCCCTGGATGAAGATACATGGAAAGCTCCTCCAATCTTCTTTCTTGAGGCCCATTGGGAATCCCTGCATCCAACTCATCAACAAGAGACAAAAGGGGATGAAATTTAATTTGAAAGGTGAAGAGGGCACAGTAGTAGGCTTCAATCCCCTTCTCCTCTTGTACCGCATTCTTAAAAAGCATGGTTGAATTATTTCTTCAAAGCAAATAAAGTTCCTTCAAATTCCAAGACCCAGAGAACCCAGTCGGGCCTTTGAGAATGATCCACTGCCAATCCACACTGCTGGAAAATCAACTCTCATGCAAGATCCAGCTCCTTAAGATTGTAAACAGCCTCATTTCCCCTAGACTGGCTATTTCAATCAAAAGATGGACTCCAAAGATTCCATCAGCTCAGCAGACAAAGTGGATTCCTCAAGCCACTCCTTTGTGGAAGAATCTGTCAATCTGCTGGAAGCAAAAATGGCTAATTGGGAGCCAAGTCAACCAGAGAAATGGGAGGTTGCACCCCCTGGGAAAGCTCTGAGGGACCAATTTTGCATCAAGCCTCCTCAGAGATATGGATTTCATCACTACTACAGGCCAAAGACGTAAGAAGAAGCACTCAGCTGTGATGAATGTCTCAAATAGACAGAAGAAATGGAGAATGAACTAAACTCTGTTGAAGATATCCTTTTCTGGGAAGAATACAATGGACCCAAACCAAAAAATTCCCTGAAGACAACCTGGATCTACAAGATCAAGCAGAAATGTCACAGAGAGCCTTTCAGGTATATGGCCACACTGTGCGTGCAAGGGTTCAATCAAATCAAGGGACTCAACTACACAGACAAATTTTCCCCAATGGGTAAGCCATTGAAATTGCAACTCTTGCCTCTGTAACCTCTCAAATAAAAGCAGAATATCCACCATTTCAATTTCAAGAGCACCTTTCTGCACTCACCTATTGATGAAGAATTCATCATCAAGAACCCAAAAGGATCAAAAAGAACTTCTCAATTCCTACAACTTTGAAAATCACTATGGTCTAAATAAGGCACCAAAAAATTGGTACAAAACGCTCACTGCCTGTTTCAAGGACCTAGGATTCAAAGAATTGTTATGCCACCTGTGCCTCTATATTTCCAATGATGGTAAGTCCAGGATTTTTTTCCACTTCAACAATCTGATTCTGGTTGGGGATGGGAATGTATTTGAAAAGAAATTCCTGACCAGATTCTCAGGCTGAACTGAAAAATATCCTGACACCATCCTAGGCATGAAAATAGAAGTGACAGAGGATGAGATTCTTCTCAGCCAAAAAAAGCATATTAAGCACGGTATCAAAGAACTTGGCCTGCGAGAGGCAAGGACAAGGAAGTCCCCCCTGATGCAAAATTTGCAACTTCTTGAACCCACCACAGACAAAGAATTCAAACAGTTTGGGGCTCTCAATGTCAATTTAATGTCTGTCATTGGCCTGATGAATCATATTTCATGCTACAATTGGCTTGAAATTTAACTGAAGAAGACTTGGAATTACCTAAAAGGGACTTCTTATATCAAAATTTGCTTAAAAGTGGACAAGGACAACTTTCTCACCTCAGCTTACTCAGATGCGTCCTGGGAATATTACCCGGACACCATAAAATCTTAGAAAGGCTACCCCTTTGCTGTCTATGGGTGCGTGGTGTCATGGAACAGCAGCAAGCAAAAAAATATTACCTACAGCTCCACAGAAACCAAGCTCAATGCCCTAGTTGATGCATTCCACAAAGCAACCTGGATCAGGGCCCTGGAATGCAAAATCTTCTAAATTGGGTCTTCAGCAATTTCCATTCACACCAACAACAGTGGACTAACCAAAAAACTGGAAAAATTTGGGTCAAACTCAAAAACCCGCCATCTCCACCTGAAAAACAAGGGGATGAGAGAGGAGTTGAAGTTGGGAAACATCAGTGTTAAACTCATCAATTCCAAGGAGATGCCTGCAGAAACCCTCACCAAAAGCTCATGGCTCACAAGTTTGCAGCTTCTGCAATCATCATTTGCCAAATCAACAATTGTGTAACTCTCTTTGTTTCCTTTTTTCACTCCTCTCCTTCTCTTCTGTTTCAATTTTGTTTCACTTTGCATTTTGTCTGTCTTGAGTCTCCACTTCATCTCACCAGGAAAGGGGTGTGTTGAGATTTCAAAACTTGTTGATGGTCTGCTGCACCTGGAACCGCTCCTCAAGCTCCCACCCCCAATCTATGAAAGGGGGAATCACAATCTTGCAGCTTCTCCCTTCACAATCTAGACTCACACGGAAAGGGGGCAGGCTCTGATCCATCAATCTAATCCAGAGGACCTTTGAAAAAGCAATCTCAACCTCAATTAAACACTCATACTCATTTATTATCTTCTTCTATATTCTTTCTTCTCTCTCATACCTTGTTTCTTTTTCTTTCCCTTGTCTTTTGTGTTCTTCATTTCACCTCTGTGATCCTCAACTCAACAATCACAACCAACCTACCAAGTGCTGCAAATGCCTGGTGAGATTCATTGGCTGAATTTTCCATCCTCTGAATCAAATAACTCACAAAAATCTGAATGTTGGCCTCACCACCCCAACATACAAATCAACACCAAACCTATCTCAGCCAACCAACCTTCCCAGGTCCCTTGTTCTGACTCATTCAGCCTGCGCTTCCTGTTGGTTCCTTGGATATTCATCTCATCTTTTCCATTTCTGCTTGTTCTTAATCCTCTTGTTTTCCTCTCCTTAGTTCTCAGTTTTGCACTCAATCAATTCCAATTCTTTAATCACATTTCTCCCTCAAGTACAAGATTAACCCAGTGATCATTTTTGACAAAGCAAATGAAGATAGGGTCTGATTGTTCTTTAACACCCATTTTCATAGGAGTATAAGTACAACGTGAATCGAATGAACTGAAAAATATCTGGCTTCCATAAGTATCAGCTATTAATTGGCCCATTTCAAGATTTTCCAGCCATTTTGAAGAGGGAATCCTTTCATTGATGACATTAACATCAATTCTTTGTTCTATCTTTTAAACATCTTCAATGCCACCAGGGATCCTTGAATAGCACATCTTATTTGTCCTCAATGTTTCAATAATTTTCTTTTGTACTTTAAACCATGCATTCACATTTTACCCAAGTGATCTTGGAATGACTCTAAATCCAAAATTCCCATCACCAAACAGATCCCAAAACTCCCCCAACAGCTTATGTAAGCTCTCAGTTATTTGATTGAGGTAATTAACTTTTGGTTCCTACAATCAAAAATTAATTAGCCCAAATTCTAATCTCATTGAAGAAATTGATACTCACTGAAGACAAGCTTCTGTTTGAATCTTCCATTTCTTTTTCTTCTCTGGAAAAGTATTCTGATTCCAAATGTAGGGAGCATAATTCACTTTCATTCTCTTCCTCTGAACTATAAAATTCAAATGAAGAGCCTCCCTTGCACTAACAAAATAATTTTCCCATCAGTTTATAAAACTGCAAAAATGAACACTCAAAACAAAAGACTTACTGTATTTTGTCTTCTTGGTTGCCTTTTAACATTTTTTCCCTCTGAATTTCTCTTTTTACATGTTTGAATTTTAAAAGTTCACAATGAGTTTCTTTCAATTTTGGTTGCCCCAGCTGGACAGTAAGACCTTTGGCCCAACTTTGGATTGGCAATCAAAGTAGCTATGTAATCAACAACAGACTTCAAAATATCCAATCTAAATTGTTGAGGTTCTCCCATAAGCATGGAATCCAACATTTCAAACAATTGGGATTTTTCCAGCACTGGATCTGTTTCAATCTTTAAGAAAGAAACAAATTGATTAATCTGTCAATCCTATAATTGGTACCTTTCAAAAACCCCAAAAAACCCACTTAATTCACTGGAAGGGCCATAGTCTAACCTCCACTGAGGATGAACACCCTCAGGCACAACAGATCCTCTTGATGCTAGGATTTCACCTAAAATGTGGGAACATGGAAAGCCCATTGTTTTTGAATAAGACTTTGAACACACCTTGCTATCATGGTTTCCATTTAACTTCTCAAATTTTTTTCCAATGATTTTAATTGCCTCAATGCACAATTGGGAACCCAAAGGTAAACATTCTTTTGACAGAACAGTTCTTAACTTTATTCCAGAGTTTTTAAGTGACGCTGTGGTATACCAAGCCTTACCTGTGGCCATCAGGCTCAATTTTCTAGTATAAAAATGATCCCAATCCTAAAAACAGGCCAATGTTAAATTTGCAACCTTGCAACCCCCCTTCACAACATAAAAAGGGTTGCATGGCGCAACTCACGCCCTCTTGCAGTCCCAAACAGTGGCTCGCAAACCAATTTGTAGTTGTGAGTGGCCATTCACAACCCATTTGCAAAAAATCAAAAATAAAAAAAGAAGAAGATAAAAGTAAGAAAAAAGAACAGAAGTTGAATAAAAAATAAATAAATAAAAATTAATAAATATGAATAAAAATAAGGCCTAAATGAAAATTAATAAATATGTATAAAAATAAGGCCAAAAATAAAAAAAATAAATTAAAAATAATTAAATAAAAATAAAAATAAATAACAATAAAGAGTCTATGGAGTAGCCCAAAAGTAAATGACAAAAAATACAAGTTCAACTTGACAGGCCCTAAAGTAAAAAAAACAAAAAAATACAAGTAACTTTAAAAATCTAAAAACACCAAAAAAAAAGACAAGTCACTTGAAAAGTCCTGAATTCAAAACACCAAAAAAAAAGAAAAGTAACTTGACCAGCCCTAAAGTAAAAGCAACAAAAAAAAAAGTTCAACTTGGGTTAAGCTGATCTCATCACAAAAAGTAAAAATACTCCTTATGATGGGATCAGCCCACCACAATTTTAACTGACTTACCAATAAAATCTCATTAAAAACACTCATCATAATTATTTTAACTCAAAAAACTCAACATAATGATGTTCAAAATTTGAAAACCCTTTGTATTAATAGAATTATAAGATCAGCATCAGAACCCAAACCCAAATGATGAAATATGAAGTCTAAAATCTAGAATACACATGCAGTTGATCTTTGAGATGATCAACCCAACAAGAGGCTTCTTTGGAAATCATGGAACATGGTTTGGAAACTATGGGCAGTATTGGAATCACATCTCCCTTAAGTACAATATGTACCCAATGGTTCTTGTTGACAGAGCAAATGAACATAGGATCTGATTGTTCTTTTAAACCCATTTTCAAAGGAGTATAAGTACAGAATGAATCCAATGAAATAAAACATATTGGTATTCCATAATTATCTGCTATTATTTCAATCATATCTAACTTTGAAAGCCATTTTGAAGATGGAATCTTTTAATTGATTTCATTAACATCAAGTCTTTTTTCTATCTTTTCAACTTCTTCAATGCCACCAAGGACCTTAGAATAGAACATCTTATTTTTTCTCAATGTTTCAAGCATTTCTTTGCTTACTTGAAACCATACATGCTCATCATACCCAAGTTATTGAGCAATGACTCTAAATCCACAATTTCCATCACCAACCGGATCCCAAACCCCACCCAAGAACTTATGTCAGTTCTCAGTTATTTTATTGAGATAATTCGCTTCCCAAAATCAAGAATTAGTTAGCCACAATTCTAATCTCATTAAAGGATCACCACTCACCAAAGATGGGCTTCTGTTTTAATCCTCCATTGCTTCTGCTTCATCCTTCAAAAGGGAATCTGATTCCAATGTCACCAAACCCAACAAACTTTTAGTCTCTTCCACTTAAATATGAAATTCAGATGAAGAGCAATACTTTCACTACAGAAATAATTACCCCATTAGTTCATTGAAACATAAAAATGAAAATTCTCAAAAGCAAACACTTAAAATCTTTGTTCTTTTTGATCCCCTCTGAACTGTTTCTTAAGCATTGTCCTCTGAACTATAGGATTCAGATGAATAGCTATCCTTGCACGTCAGAAATCATTTTCCCATTAGTTCATTAAACCATATGAAAATTTCTCACTCAAAATAAAGCACTCACTGTCTTTGGTGTTTTGGGTCCCCTTTTAACCCTTTTTTACCTCTTAATTGCTTTTTTGACACGCTTGAATTTCGAAAGCTCATGACCAGTTGCTTTAAATTTTTTTCAACCGCGGCTTGACCTTAACAGCTTTGGCTCAAAACTTGGCTTGGAAATCAAAGCGGCTGTATTCTTGAGCGTTGACGTTAGAATCTCCAATATAACTTCTGTAGGTTGTTCCCTATACATGGAGTTCCACTTGTTAAACATTTGAGATTATTCATCAAGCCCTGGATCTGTTTCAAACTTTTAACACCAAAAGAATTATCAATTTTTAAATTAAATAATTAATCTTTCAATCCAATAATTGGTACCCTTCAAAAAAACCCACTTACTTCATTGGAAGGGTCATAGTCTAACTGCCACTGAGGATGAAAATCCTCAGGCACAATGGATCCTCTTGATTCTAGAATTTCACCTAAAATGTGGGAACAAGGCAAACCCATCATTTTTTAATATGACTTGGAGCTCACCTTGCCATCATGGTTGTGCTTTAACTTCTTGAAATGTTCCCCAATGAGTTTAATTTCCTCAGTTGACAATTTTTAACCCAAAGGTAATAGTTCTGTTAAAAGACCTGTTGCCAACTTTACTTGAGGTTTTTTTAAGTGCTGCATGGACTGATGGGATTTGACTTTCATTAGTTCCTTCAAGGTGTTTCCACACATCCAAAATTTTCCCCAAAGATGCCACAAGTAATTGTTTGAAAGTAGAATGGGCCCCCTCTACCCAAGATGTTTTTTTGTTTCCAAAGTATGGGTAGACACAAGTCAAAGCCATTACAAACGTCTCTTTGATAGGAATATATTTTTTTTCATATAATCAAGTACATCATTGTGGTCTTTTCAGAAACACTGTATACAAGGTTCAAAGTAAGAACTCTGAGCAGAGATCAATAGAAGAAGCAATAAATTTGCATACTCTGAGTTTGTCATCATTGAATCCTGCCTTCCCCTTTGGTTATAGAAGCCTCATAATTGGGCAAAAGAGTCATAAAAATTTGCCATCCTTCATAATCATTACTCAATTGCACTTTACAGTTTGCTTGGATGTTTTTAGAAAAGTGCCAGGAGCACAAGTGTCTGGATGACTCAGGGAAACTGTGTGAAATAGCACAAATAAGAACTTTTTCATGGTCTGTCAGAAATACTTTTGGAAGCCTCTTGGGATCATAAGCCAACTCCTTTAATGTGCTCAACACCCAACTGTAGAACTCATAAATTTCTTTTGTTATAAAAACAAAAGCCTTTGTAAAATTCTTTTTGTTGGCAGTCATTCCTACAACATGCAATAGAGAGATGTTGTACCTATTTGTTTTATAGTTACAATCCAACAAAGAAATATGATGGTATTTTTTTCAAAGTTTCATAGAATCAGGATGAGCCAATAAAAGGGCCTCTAATTGAACCTCTCCACAAAGTTTGGGCCTGGAAACCCACTGGTATTCCTGGATCATTTCCAATAGAGAATCCATAACACCTTTTGCATCCAGTTCAGCAAGCTTTAACTATTGCTTAGTGTTATAGATTGTTCTATTTCAATATATTTTCCACCATCAATCTTGCTCAATTTACTTTTAAGCTGAACCCTATTGAGCCCATCTTTCATGCCTTCCCTCAGTAAATCTAATGCTTGACCAGATTATCTCCTCAGCTGAGGATGCACTGAAGTAATTTCAGATGGTTGCTGATTGTGTAGGCCATTTCTAATGTAGAGATACCACGTGGGATCTGCTACTTTCCTACTTACATGGATCATGAATTGACACCAAACCTTCCTAGTGTGATTTTGCCTTTGATGTTTGGTGAGACATGGCACTTTATAAACCCCAAATCTGTCACAAGCTAGATCAATGTATTTGTCTCTCATTGAATTGAAAGTTGTCAATGTGTGGCCATCCATGGCTTCCCATTTCTAACAATAAATATTGGCTTCTTGCCTAGTAGCAAAGGCTCTCACATGAAGAGGTTCAAGCTGTTCTGGAAACCCTTATTTAAATAAGTATTTGTCAAGCCAAATCCTTCTCAGTCAAATGACATATGAAATGTGAACCCACCACCTTTATTAAATTCAACTTTTGAAAGAAAATCTTGTTCCAGTTGTGAAGAAAAATCTTGTTCCTCAATTGTAACGCTAGATGAGGATGCAATTGGGTCTTCCAATGTTTTATTTTCCAACTGCCTACCCAATTCCCTAGATTTCACCAAAACTTTGTTAATTAAACTTTAAACTAAGTCCCTTAATGTAGCCTGGTTTAATCTGGGAGGGCTTGGGCTTGCAACTGTTCCCATAAACCAAAAACATTCAACCGCAATTTAGTATTCAATTAATTTTCAATTTAACAACTCCAAAAGTTTGCTCACTTTTTGGATGAGAAAAATTAATTTATGCAATGGGTGTGTGGTGTGTGTGTACATGGTGTGTGTCAAGAGGTTTTGCCAATAGGAAGAATATTTGATTTAAAAGTTTTTTTGTGGTCCAATAGTCCCACATAGTATGCCAGATCCCCAAATTTGGGTTTACAAAACTCACATGTGGTCCAGGGGTGCCTAGGCACCCCAAATCCCCCCTCAAATGGCCCATTTGGGGGGGAGTAGCTCAAATGGGCTGGTAAAACACGCGTGACCCCCGCTTGCAACTTGCACATCACCTGGGGGGTTGCAACCCAAAATAGGGTTGAAAATCCCCAATTGCAACACAAAATGGGTCGCAAACTGGGGTTTGCAAACCCCCAGGGGATGTGCAAGTTGCTAGTGACCTGTATTGCTACTTGTTGGGCCATGATTGGCCGTTTGCAACCCATATGGGTTGTGAATGGCAATTCGCGCCCATTTGCAACCCTGAGGTTGTGAATGATTATTTAAACCCATTTGCAACCCTGATGTTTTGAATATAACATTTTCTCTAAAAATAAACTCAGAAATAGATTCTAAACCAAAAATAACCTATAGTCAATCAGCCAAAGTACCCCTCTATCTCTCATGGATTGGAAGATACAGCTCAAATTAACCCTGGCCTACCATATCCCAATCAGGTGTCACAGACCTGTCAAAGATACATAGACATATCAGAAGGGATTTTGTAATCATCTAGCATAGCCTTAACCACAAGTCAGCCAGGGTGGAAACCTATGGAATTTTCCAGCACAGCAGTTCAACTGTTCCACCCACAATTCAACCAATCCACAAACCTAGAACCACAAGCCAGCCAGCAATATCTTTCACCACCCATCACAGATTTTATGAAAGGTGGAACACCCCCTGATTTCTATAATTTGAGGGCCTCTCTCCAGCCATTTTTCCCCCATCCCCACAGGCACCCAGCTTGGGGTGGTCACCCCTTATAAAGGATATTAAACCCTTGAAAAAGATGTTCAACACTTACAAAGGATATAAACCATTACCAAAAATAAACAAACCTTGAATTCATTAAAAAACCCTTGCATAAACCATCATCATCCATCACCACCATCATCCATCACCACCATCATCAACCATCACCACATACCTTGACCACCATCCATCACCAACATCATCAACCATTACCACATACCTTGACCACAATCCATTACCACCATAATCAAACATTACCACATACTTTGACCACCATCTATCACCACCATTATCAACCATTAAAAGATACCTTGGCCACCATCCACCACCATCATCATCATCCAATACCATACCCCCTTGACCATCATCATCAGCCATTACCAGATACGTTGACCACCATCATCAACCAATACCACATACCTTGACCATCACCATTACCATCATCCAATACCATACACCTTGAAAATCATCATCATCATCCACCACCATCATCAACCAACACCACATACCTTGACCATAACCATCACCATCCATTAATCATCATTAACCCTCACAATCACCATCCATCATCATCACCTCAACCATCATCATCCACCATCCATCAATACCATCATCATCCATCATCATTTATCAAGTATAGGCTCAACAATTTTAACCTTATTCAATCATCACCTGTATCATGAAAGGAGGATGAATCAGTAACCAATAAAAACAATATAAAATACACAAAGAATAAGACTAGATAAAGGATTCTTCCCTTACTCAGCTTCTATCCTCCAAGTCACCCATCTGTTCCACCACTTCATTGTTGTCAAGCTTGAGAATATTTATCCTAGGTCTGGTAGAGACTACTATAGTCACAACACTATCTGAAAATCAGCCACAAATCTATTTTCTTTTTTTTTGTGAGACTGAATATAGTACTCAGAGGGGCAGGCAATTCAAAACCACCCTTATTTTTCTTCTATCTTATCAATAGTTGTGGTACCAAATTCCCCCTCAATTGACTTCCAGAAATCTATTTGCTGACTTTCCACACATCCAAAATTTTGCCCAAAGATCCTGTAAGTAATTATTTGAAAGTAGCATGTGCCCCTTTGACCCAAGACATTTTTTCATTTCCATATTCTAGGTTGACACAAGTCCACACCGTTAAAAATGTCTCTTTGATAGGGGAAATGGTCTTTTCCATATACTCAAGTACATCCTCACGGTCTTTCAATAAACACTGTATACAAGTTTCAAAATCAGCATTCCCAGCAGAGAAAAGCAGAAGAAGCAATCAATTTACCTACTCTGAGTTCCACATCATTGAATTATGTTCTATAGAAAAAATCAGAGCTTTTTTGAGGTCTGTCACAAATTTTTTGGAAGCCTCTTGGGATCATCATCCAACTGCTTCAATGCCTTCAATGCCCAAATGTAGAACTCATATGTTTCTTTTGTTATAAAAAAACCTTTGGGAAAGTTTTCCTGTTGCCTGTCATTCCTACAACATGCAATAGAGGGATGTTGTACATATTTGTTTTATAAGTACAATCCAACAAAGCAATAGGATGGAATTTTTGACAAGGTTTTATAGATGCAGGATGATCCAAGAACAGGGACCCTAAGCAACCCTCTTAAAAAAATTCTGACCTGGAAACACACTGGGATTTCTGGAGCATTTCTAATAGAACATACATAACACCTTTCCCATGCATTTTTGCTAGCTTTACCTTCTGCTTAGTGTTATAGATTTTTCTATTGTCAATTTATTCTCCACCATCAATCTTGATAAATTTAATTTTGAGTTTAATTGTATTTAGCCCATCGTTCATTCCTTCTTTAAGTTTTTCAAGGCTTGACCAGAGATTATCCTCAGTTGAGGATGCACTGAGGGGTTTTCAGATGGTTGATGATTGTGAAGGCCATTTCTAATGGAGAGATAACACATGGGATCCGCTAATTTAAAACTTGCACGGATAATTTATTGACCCCCAACCTTCCTTTTGTGAGTTTTCCTTTTCCATTTGGTGAGGTATGTCCATTAATATATCCCAAATATGTCACATGCTAGATCCATATGTTTATGTTTTTTTGACCTGGATGTTGTCAATGAATAGCCATGCATGGCTGTCAATTTTTGAAAATAAATCTTGGATTCTTTCTTACTAGCAAAGGCTCTCACAGGAGAAGCTTCAAGCATTTTTGGAACCCCTTAGTTTCATAGTTACACTGCACATGGTTATGTTAGTATCAATCAAGCCGAATCCTTCTCATTAAAATGATATATGAAATGTGACCCACCACCTTTATTCAATTCTGGCTGTGAAGAAACATCTTTTTCCTCAATTTTTACCCTTGATGAGGATGCAAATGGGGCTTCAAATGTTTTCTTTTCCACATCCCTACCCAAAAACTTAGAATCCAAAGCTTTTTTAACAAAACTTTCAATTAAGCCTGTTAATGCAGCCATTTTTAAACCAGGAAGGCTTGGTATTGCCAGTGTTCCCTTAAAGCAACAAAATTCAATGAAAATTTAGTCTTCAATTTAATTTTTAATTCAGTAACTCCAAAAGTTTGCTCAATTTTGGTTTTAGAAAAACAAATTTATCCAGTGGGCATGTGTTGTGTGAGTACTTAGTTTGTGACAAGACTTTTTTTTCCAATAGCCAGAGTGTTTCATTCCAAAGTTTATTTTTGTGGTCTAATAATAGTCCCAAATAGTATGCCACCTCCCCAAATTTGGGTTGACAGTATTCAAATGTGGTCCAGGGGTGCCTAGGTACCCCAATTCCCCCCTCTAATGGGAAAAACAGGTGAGAGCGACTTTGCTTGCTCCTTGTTGAGCCTTGATTTGCTGTTTTCAACCCCAATTGTGCAAATTTGACATTGGCCATTTTTGTTTAAAGATTTTTATTATTGAGTCAAAATCTGCTTTTATCCAGACTTCAACTCAAAGAATATAAGTCTTTGTCCTGGAAGCCTGAATATAATTTTCAAAAAACACATCAGGTGATCACAGGTAAGAGAAGAAAACCCTTGGTAACTGGCCATACATAATGGCCCATTTGGGAGGGCACACGTTTTAAGGTGTTTAAAGTATCAATCAAGAATTTTTATTCCATGGTTTAAAATCCTGTAGTGCATAACTACATTGTTGGTTCCTTCAGATGATCATCCAGAATTGAACCCATGTCTAAAGCTGCCCTCTGAAGCCTCCATGATAAATTCCTTTGAGCTTACTCAGGTGTTTGAATAAATTAGCACCATGAGAAATGTTTAAAAAAATTATGAGAAAAACCTTTCAGCATCTGCAGGATAAATTTTTTAGATATCTCAACACAATAGACTCTCTAACTTGGCCTTCACCCTCTTCTGTGGAAATTCAATGTGTAAAATTGTGGGAAATGATTTTTTATGGCCCATTCAAAAAAACTAATCAATTTTCTTGTTGAAAATTCTGTAAGAATAGTTTGTGAAATCATATTTACTTGAAAAACTAGATCTGTACCTCATCAGGTTCAAAAATTACTTAGACTTTGTGTAGGATGTGAAAGTCAAGTTTTTTATGATGTTGAGAAATAGGAATTAATTTCAAAAAATAAATTATACAAAATGCACCAAGAAGGGTGTTCCACCTTGAGTACTTAGAATTAATTATTCAATATAATTTTTTACCAACATCAACTGTAAAACAATCATAATCTTTACAAAAATATTTTTAGAAATATTTAAAATCTGGCATAAATGCACATCATTCCAGATTGATTTCATGTTGATAATTTACCAAAAAATCAAGTCTTATCAGCTAAAAATCATGATTTATCAATCAGGGAGGATTTTAGGTTGTCAGAGAAAGATTGAATCACTTCACTCTAGTGTAATTTACAAATAATATATGAATTTCTGCCTTGAATTCTTTCAGCACATGTGCATTTTTGGTTTTTCTTCCTGTATGGACCATTATTCATGCAAGGGGAAAAGGATTGAAACAAAAACATGTTCCATTGGTTATATTTCATTTGATTTGAACTGGTAAATATAGTCTGAGACCCTAAAAAAACTGTTTTAATGTGATATAAATTTCTACATTGGTGGTCATGGTGGAGATTCACCAAGATATGGAAATTTCGAAGGCCTGTCTTCTGGAATTCTGAGAAATGTGTCCATTTCTTTTTAAATCAAAAAATTCCATCCTTTAATAATTAACCAAACCTAAATTTCCAATTTTGAGTTGAATACCTGGATTGCTATATCCTGTTGATTTTTTCCTTCTGGGCCTTTCAAAATTATTCTCACAATATTTGGCAAAGCCCTTTGAAATATTGCAGTTATAAAAATATCTGGCTCTCTGATTTCCTTTGCCACATCCATATTATTGTCATGAAAATATTTTTATCCCCATGAATACAACTAGTTTTTTCAAAAGGATTATAAATAAATCTAAGCCCAATATAATTTTTTAATAAAGATAAATATACATAGATAAACAATGGAGATATAGATTGCTTGAACATTTATAGATAAAGAAACCTTACCACCTACCTTAACTATTGAAAAACCATTATTTATAGAAACAAAAATAGGTTAAAGTGCTCAATAATCAGAGAAATTTTATTATGATGGATATAATTTCACAATTATGTTAAATATGAATCAAATAAATACTGGAAAAAATTAAAATAAACCCAGTGAAATAGATAATAATGAGGATGAAAAAATCTAATAAAATTGAATAAGAACTCATGTAGTGAAAATATTTTTAACTGGCTCTTATTTTGAGTCTGGAAAAAATAAAATTCATCATGGGGACAAAGGGTACATATTATAGGAGGTTGTTAAATCTTTCAGTTCACTCATTAATCTCAAGATAACACTTGAGTACCTGAATGTAAGTTCTTTTTGAGTTAATTGAGAAGGATATTTAAAAATTTGAAGGAAAAATCCACAAAAACTTTCTTTTAAAGTGAAAAATCAAAACCAAAATAAAATAAATATGACATTATATCCATATCAAAGCTATACAGTATTGAATTAGGATATTTTAAGACCTTGTATTTATGTTTTGAGAATGTGGATCATCAAACCTTATCATTTTATTAAGATTTGCATGAGCAGAAAATATTGGAAACATATTTATCAATTAGTCGTTTTTTTATAATGAGTTGAATTCTGAGGGAAAATTCTGTTGAATCATCCAAATTACATTAATTTTGATTCTTAACTTCTTTACTATTTGAAGTGTTCAAAATTTCAAAAAATCTATAAAATTGGTGCCGCTATCACATTTACTTTGAATAATATGGTAAATTATAAAGTTGAATCTAAAATTATGTATGCAACTGATCTTCCTTTTAGTTGTTCCCAGATATTTTTGCTTTAACCATGAAAAATTGGAGCCTGTTTTCCTGATGCTGGATGCGTCTTGGGGTCTGTTAGAATATCTTCAAAAAAAAACTGAAAATCTGGAGAAACTTAATGAGAGGTCATCCCTATGCTAAAAATAAATTTCAATATAAAAATAACAGGTACATTGTAAAATTTGGAAAATATTTGGTCAAGAGTATTAAAAATTCTGGTGGGATTTGATTTCAAGGTTGATAAGTATGGGGTTCATTCCATACCAAGGTGGAAAGGTGAGGAATTCAAAAATAACAATTCTTGTAAAAGATGGATTGCAATTTTTGGGACTGAAACTCATGTTGACCTAACTTTAGGTGCCTGCTTTACTACTAAGCTACAACAATAGTGTACAGGATATCAAATCTAACACACCACCATAGACTATACGCAATTTATCCTTGGACTTGTGCTTATGTGGCTTCAACTTTTTCATTAATTTCCCTTTCCCTGTATTTCTTTGAGTTTTGATTATTTAAAAGATTGAATTTCCATTTCCAGGACTCAAACCTGGGTCAGGCTAGCTCTAAAAGCCTTCTGTACCACTAAGATACAACAATGGTATGCAGGTGAGCAATTTTATAAAAATTCTTCCTTTAGATTTAGTTTTAAAAATAACTGGATTGTTTTCCAAATTGCTGAAGCCCATAATATTCTATTGAAAAATAAACTTCTCATTGTGATCTGGAAACTTCCTTTGCACTACAGAATAGCAAATTGTGGGGGATGAGAATCCTGCTCATATTCCATTTGTTTAATTTTTTAATCAGTTTGATCTTGATTAATTTCAAAATGATCAAAGAAAAAATTTATATAATTTGTTTTAGGCCTGGGATGATTTTGGAAATTCAAATTTATTAAATTCACGTCTTCCTTTGAAGAATACATAATTTTGTAAATTTCTTTTTCTAAGATTTGGCCTATTTTTCAAAATAAAATCACAAGGCAACAATATATCAATCTTTTACTCAATTAATGTG
The DNA here is from genome assembly GCA_025617555.3 of Puccinia polysora. Lineage (NCBI taxonomy): Eukaryota > Fungi > Basidiomycota > Pucciniomycetes > Pucciniales > Pucciniaceae > Puccinia > Puccinia polysora. The sequence goes on along the minus strand of CM062647.1, from coordinate 2,689,829 downwards.
GTTGGGTGGGTTTTCCCAACCCAGAAAGTATTTTAAAAAAATCCAATTTTTTTTACAATCAAAAAAATTATTGAATAAAGGTAATTATGGGTTTTGCATGCCTTTTGAAGGTTTTGAAGAATGCCTTGGGTGGTAAAACATGTCTTTTTACAATGTGTGAATGCATTTAAAGGTTCCAAGGGCTTTAAACAGTGGTAAACACAGCTTTTGAGGATATTTGGGGCTGAATAAGGCCTTTGAGCATTAATACAGGCCTTTTGGGTCTAACATAAGGTCACCAGGCCCCCTTTGGGGGTTTGTCTTGGTAGAATTGTTTGGAGAAGAAAAATATTTACAAAAATTGCATTGGTGTGAAATTAAAATTAAAATACATCTTTTATTGCAAGGAATCAATATTTGATCTCATAATTGAAGAAAATTCATTGCATGTAATAAAAATGAGAAAATTGTTAACATTTGCTTCTTTCCAGAAACTCAAGTATTGCTGCTGGGATGTAAATAAAATTTTACAAAAAATTATAAAAAATAGATAGATTCTAAATAGGTTGTATCAGAGTTCAAAATTTGGAAATTTTTGATGGCTGATTTTGTGAAAATTAATAATTTTGAGAAAATATTTTTTTCACTAAGAATTTGGGCAATGGTTAAGTTGCAACCCTACACAACCCATTCACAACTCAAAATGGGGCACATGGCATGGTTTGGAACCCATCCGGGTTTTGAACAGCTTTTTGCAACCCATCTGAGGTGTGAATGGCTGTTAAAAAGCCAGACTGGTTGCAAACTGCGCCATGCAACCCATTTTGAGTTGGAACAGGTTTTTTAGGGTTGCAAATTTTTTATTTTTTATTGATTTGTTTATTTGTACATTTATTTATTTAGTAATAAATTTATTAATTTATTTATTTGTTATTTATTTATTTATTATTCATTTATTCATTTAATTAATTATTTTTTTATTTTTGTTCACACATCCTATGGATTGTGAAAAGCCTTTCACGCCGGTTTGCAACCCCTGGGTTGTGAATGGAACATTTCCCTAATAATTTAGATGAAGGTTGATTTTTGATGGAAAAATATGGTTCAATGAAGAAAACTGAATAAATTCCTGAAATCAGTCATTTAATTTTTTTTCAGAACTAACTCTGATATTCCCTGATATAACTATTTTTTGAGAGGATTTGGAATATGACCCTGGCTAAATTCATGCCAAAAAAATTACTAAATCCATGCCAGTTTTTGAAATTGGCGTGATTTTAGCAATTATTTTGCTAAAATCACACCAAAAGCCATCATTGGCCTGATTATATTGAACCAATGACTATATTCAGGACAAATGGTGTTATTTCCCACCCCAGGAAGGTGTTTTAAACTTAAAAAGATGTGTAAATACAAAAAGTGTGATTTTACACATTTAAGGTTTTCCAAACCTTTTTAAGGTTTAAAGGAGTGACTGGGGTAGTATAACACACTTTCTGAGAAATTTTTGGCCCCCAAAGGGCGTTAAGAATTAATTGTGGCCTTGGGGGGCTAATATAAGCCCTCTGAACCCCCTGTGGTGTCAGCCTTGGGTATTTTTTTTGGAGAATCCAAATATGGACACCAATTGAGTAAATGCAATATTGAAAACTTCAATGAATATTAATTTTTTATAAGGAATTCAAATCCAACTTTAGATTTAAAAAATAATGTCATTCAATCTAAGAAAAATTAGAAAATTGATTACAATTAATTTTCTTCACACAGAATGTAATATTTCCAGTGATATCCAAATACCTTTGTACCAAACATAAGAAAAAATAGAAAAATGCTACATATAACCATTTGATTATCAAATTCTAATATTTTTGAAAAATTTAAAAAAAAAATTAGCATTAGGGTGTGTCAAAGTTAGAAAACCCGCCATTAGAAACCCACCATTTTTTTTTTGACCAAACCTGCCATTTTTAATGGCGGGTTTCTGAAATACACATACCCCCTAACTGGTGTATTTTAAAATGGCGGGTTTCATGAAAATGGCGGATTTCAAACACCAAACCTGCCATTAAACCCGCCATTTATGCATCATCATCCATCCACCATCAATCACATCTAAAACACCCATCCGCATCAGAAAATCCATACCGGTTGCATCTCCATTGCATCACACACATCTCATCTCCATTGCTTCCCATCTCTATTGATGTTCACATCTCCTTATTCACAGAAATAAAATACCATCATCATCTCATCAACCCACCTCACATAACCATCTTTCTCAACATGTTCAATCAAACTTCCCGCCAGAAAGTTGAAAACGCAAAAAAGCTGACTGAACTTTTGCTACTGTTTGACTCCCATTCAGACTCTGATTCAGAATCTGATTTGGAATCAAGTTGGTTACCTTCAAATTCTTGGTTGGAAAAGCAATACATGGTTCCAAGAATACACACCCTCCAAAACCCTATGTATGAAAGGCAAAAGGTTCAACTCATCCCCAACTTAAGCTTCAAGCAACTATTCCAAACTTTGTTGCCTTCGTTAATGAAAATTTTGGAGATGATTGAAGATCACCACATCTTCCAGAACAATTCTTGGAATCCTCAATGAAAGCCATCCATCCAACTTGCTGTTGCTCTTTATATATTGGGATCAAATGGAAATGGAGCAGAAATCCATCAATTGGAAAATCTATTCTCATTCAGTTATGGAAGCATTGACTTATACACCAAAAGAGTCAGGATTGCTATCCTATCTTTCCATCACTCAGTACTTTCTTGGCCAAACAAAGAAGAATGCAAGGAGATATCTCAAGTAATGGAGACCAAAGGCTTGCCTGGTTGCATTGCATTTGTTGATTGAACCACCGTCCCCTTGGGTCAAAAACCCAAGCTAGATGGCAAAAACTATTTTTATTGCAAAACCAGGAAACCAATTCATTTGTTTTCCAATGACAGTGATAACACCTTTGATCACACCACTTACCAAATATGTTTCATCTTTTTGTTTAGATACTCCGTGGCCCTACAACTTGTTTGTGATAACAACAAGAAGTTCATATCCCTCCATGCTGGCCTTCCAGGTTCTTGTCATGATTCATATGTGTTCAATCGGATGTGAATTGCCAAAAAACCAGGAAACTACTTTGACCAAGGTCAATAAATTCTGGCCAATTCAGCTTATTCTAGTGGCAAATATGTGGTTCCAGTATACCGGAATGTTTCATCTAACAATTAAGGAAAAACCAATTTCAACTATCATCTTGCCCAATCACAAGTTTGGATTGAGCATGCCATAGGAGTCCTGAAATAAATATGGGCCAGCTTAAGGGAAATTCAAAACCAGCTTCAAAACACCAAAGAAATGAAGTTCCTCATCAACTGGATTATCACTTGTGTAATCCTTCACAATCTTTCGGCCCACATCAAAGATGAATGGGACAAAATATTTGAAGAGGATATTCCTGACCCACCTCAAGTCATCCCTGTCTCATCTTGTCCCTCATCTTCTTCTATGAGAGAGAATATTCTTCCTCTCACCCTTGCTTGCTTTGATGAGAAATTTTTGATTTTTAAATAGGTGAAAAATAACTTCACAGTAAGTTTTTTCTTTGTTTTTCACCCAGGTTTTCAGGCTGAGTTGGTTTTTTTTTTCTTGGTGGACTTATACAAAATCAAAAAACACCTCAACCTCATACCCCACCACTTTCCAGCTCACCCACCTCTCCCCTCCACCTCACCGCTCCAACACTTCCACCTCACCCCACTCACACACCGGTCACCTTCCTTCCTCCTCCTCATCAAACCCCCTCCTTCACCTCAGCAGCCTAACCAACCTCACCAGCCTCATCAACCTCACCAAGAAACCTGCCTCACCAAGCTCCCCAAAGCATCCACCATCCAACTCACCAACAGACTCAGTGAGTCCCCTTCCCTCTTTCTTTCCACTCACTAAACCACCCTTGCTTACCTCTCCTTTGAACTCCCCCCAGGTCTTCTCTCTCAGCTCCACCTCATTTCAATTGCATCCCCCTCCTCATCTGGTAATCCCCTCCCTTCTCTTTCTCCCCCCTTCCTCCTCCTCCTCCTGCTCCTGCCTTGCTCAAACAACCCCCATCAATTGGTCAATTGAATCCTAATTGATCAATTGATCAATCAGGATTCAATCAATCAAACAAATCCTAATTTATCAATCAATTGATATGGTTTCAATCAATCAATTGAAACCAAATCAATCAATTGAAACCAAATCAATTAATTGAAACCAAATCAATCAATCTAAACCAAATCAATCAATTAAAACCAAATTGATCAATTGATTGATTGTTTTCAATTGATCAATTGATTGATTGGTTTCAATCAATCAAACAATTGATCCTCAATCAATTGCTTGATTGATCTCGATTTAATCAATTGATCAATTGTTTTGCTTGATTAAGCAATTGTTTTGTAATCAATTGCCAATGTCTCCTGCACCTTTTTTTGGAGATTTCTTTGGAGCTGACCTCTGTTGTGTGTTTTTTTGATATTTTTTTCTTTTTAGGTGTCTCTGGACTGCACCGGAAGCCAACAGGGTGTTTTTTGATTATTTCAGGTGTTCTTTGCCATGGAAGGTAGGTTGTTTTTTTAATTTTAATTTTTTTTGATAAATTTTCTCGTTGGTGTGTTGCATGGTTCACTCATGCCAATTTTTTTGGGGGGGATTCAGCTTCCGGTGTCCCTGGGTTCAATTCCAGGTTTGGTTTCTTTTTTTTATTCAATCATGTTTCACCAATGATGTCTATTGGACTGACTTTTTTTTTGGAAAAAATTTGACCGCTTTTGGGGAAAATCCAATTCTTCTCCCACCCCCCTCAAAATTTCACACAAACAATCAAATCCTGCCTTTTTCCTCAACCCAATCTAATTATAGGATTGGGAGGGAACAAGATGGAAGTAGGTGGCTTGAAAACATACAGAGAGGTGGGAAGAGTAGGGATGCTTGCCAAAAGAGGCTCCAATATTGAGATTCAGAAATGTCTTTGGAAGTTACTGAGGAAGTGATTAATGAAAAGGTGGTCTGGTCTGGTTGGGAACCACGTCATTTGGATCTGTAACCTTAAATTGTTGCAAAAAATAAAAATAATAGTCAAAACCCCACCCAGGAAGAGTTTGAGCAAGCAAAACAAACAATCAAACGGTTCCATTTCTTCCACCATGGAATAGTAATTGTCCTCAATTGATCTAATCACCAAGCCCTGGTTGCAATTATTGAATTTGTTCCCTTGGATAAACTCTCAGAACAAGATATGAAGGACATCAACTTTGTAACCACTTTCCTTCATGGCTCAAAAAAATTTGTCAACCCAGTTGGTCTTTCAAGATTTTGGGGTGCAAAAATGTGGGCAGTCTGATGGCAAAAATTGATGCACCCTTCGGAGTTATTTGGACGTTATGTGAAGAAATAATCTATTAGATCTTCTCCTCAATAGTATGCTTTCCTCAACCTTAAGGCCAACAAATTATCCTGAATTATAGGACAAATGTTTTTCAATTTGGCCAAACTTTCCTTTGAATCAAACCGTGATACCATGAAGGACAAAAAAATCCCCTCTTTCTTTTTTTTGGAATTTGGTTCCAAGCCTACACCTTTTGATTGCTCCCCACACATCACTTTCACCTTGGATTCTTTTTACAACTCTCCTCATATTGACAAAGGCAACATCTCTGGCTACTCCTTTTTACTTGTGGTTCCAACCAAGAAATCAAATGGTCAACTTATCAAAAATACCAACAAATATCAAGTATTGGATGGCCAATTTGTTTTTCCTTACCTTGGCTTTGGAATTAATTTCAAGCAAAAAGGTATAGTCAAAATGGTTTGGGCAGCTGATAAGTACAAGCACATTACCTTTCCTGCTGTGGAAACAGCAACCCATACCAGAATGGCCATGTCACTTCAAATTAATAAAACAACTAGAAACACTTGTAGGTAATTTAAGAATGGCCAAATTTACTCTAGAAAAAAATATAAATAAAAAAAAAGATCTGTATGTTGGTGGGGTTAAGAATACTCTCAAATGTTGTAATCAAAAATTTTGCAAGTTATCTGCTGTATTTCATCTACAGTTCTACTGCTACCAATGCAAGCCAAGGCTACTGATAACTTATCCTTCTTTTTGTTTGTAATTTGTTCCCTCTCCTTTTCCAGTTGTGCTTGATGTCAATCCTTCTCCTTTTCCTCTTTTTGAAACTCTAGCTCAGCCTGTTTCAACTTCCACTGAGAATTCCATTTTTGTTGATGATCCAAACTCTTGGCTTTCTGCTTTTGAACATCCATGGCCAGTTGACAATCCCACTTTTGTTTTTCAAACTCAATTTTTTTGGATTCAATTTTTGATTTGACTGTTTTTTGCAGGGGAAAAGAAATGAACATGATTTTGAAAGCAAGGATATTCAACCAATGGACTTACATGAATCTTGCTTCTCCATGATTTCTTCAAAGCCTCAAAAACCAGAAGTGTTTCTCCTCTTTTGATGACTTTTGGTGTTGATATTGATGGAATTCAAGGTCTTTTGATTACCCTTGGCAGAGGAGGTTTGAGTCTGAAATTTGTCACTAGTGTTTGAAGGAAATGTGGGAGGCCCCATTAGCTTGAGGTTTTGGCCATTCTGGAATGGGTGAGACTGTTTTTTTACAATCTAAATCAGTCAGGATTAACCAGAAAGAAGAGAAAAGAGCTTGGTTTCTTAATTGAACCAATTTTGAGGGTAATGGAGACTGAGGAGTATCTTGTTCCGCATCAGCAAGGTTGATGGCATCTGCTAACCCAGGAAGAGAGCAATCCAATGAAAGAGGGGAGGCTTCCAAGGTATGGTTTGACACATCAATCAATGCCAAAGTAGACGTGATAGGAGGATTTCTTTGAATATCCTCCTTGGCATCGGATGGGTGCCACTCCAAGCCAAAGGTTTCTTCAGGATCATCATTGCTAGGCTGAGCATCCCCAGCCAAGTCCTCAGCGTTGACTGAATTGGATTGTTGGGCATCAAAAGCAGCTAAAGGGGTGATCTTGGCCTTCTTTCCAAATATTTCATCCATTTTAATATAAAAAGTAAAAATGGAGTCCAACTTATCAACCTCCAAGTTAATTCCCTTGGCTTTGTCAGAGTTGGTGATACCAAAGCCGGTGGAGATTGACATGGAGTGGGTCTTTTTGTACTTGGCTTGATAATTCTTTAATTGCTCCCTCATCTGTTTGGATGACAGATACAGCCTACCTTTTATTTTTTTCTTGAGTTCATTGGCCATCAGGAGATAACCATTGACCTTAGAGGATGGAGGTTGGCCAACACATGTTTAATTTTTCAATCCAAAGCAGGCATCATAGTTGGAGGGAATTTTGAGCCAGTTTACCAGGATGATGTGATCAGCTCTCTTGAGCTGACTTGAGCCCTTGGAAGCTGATGGGGGAGGATTCTTTGAGCCCTTGGAATCTGATGGGGGAGGATTGTTTTTTGTGGAGTTCCTTGGAAATGTTTGCTTTGCTGTGTTGGACTTTTGTGTGGACTTGCGTGGGGAGGTTTCCTGAGGGGCCATTTGGAAAGAGTAATGGGGATAAGGTGATGAGAGGGATAAAGTGACAAGCAAGAAAAAGTGAAAAGCAAGAAAAAGTGACAAGCAAGATAAAGTGATGAGAGATATGAAGTGATAAGAGCGATAAAGTGACAAGAGAAATATAACAATGATTGGATTCTTTGGATGAGGTTGGAGGTACAAGTTCTTTTTGGAGGTAGAGTGATGAGAGAAATGAAGCAATGAGAGCAATGAAGCCATGAGAGCAATAAGGTGGTGAGTGATCAAGTTGTGAGGGTGATAAATTTATGAGAGTGATGATGAGAGTGATAAATTGATGAGAGTGGTGAATCTTTCTATTATTTGCAATGAGGTTGGAGGTAGAAGGAGGTGGGAAGCCAGGGGTGGATGACATGGACAGGTGGCAGAAGCCTTTAAACACTTTATTTTAAAAAACCCACTTATTTCATGTTAACTATGACACATCTGATGTGAAATAAGTGGATTTTTTTGATTTTTAATGGCGGTTTGAAATGAAAGATTTGGGTTTAAATCCACCATTAGAAAATAGCGGGTTTGGTTCACTTTGATACAGCCTATTCAGTGCATAAATGATTATGAAAATATGAACAACATATTTCTTTGAAGAAGATTCAATATTTCTGATCAAATGTGAATACCTCTTTGGCATGCATGAAACTTGATCAAGTGCAAGAACAATCAAAGAAATATTGATTTTTGTATTTCTTTATTTTTTTTTACACTTGATGGAGTTTCTTTGGAAAAATTCAACAATCTTTGGACTACTCTAATTAAATAGGTGTTTTATTGTTTTTATTGTTTTTATTATTTTTATTATTTTTATTATTCTTATTTTTTCATTTTTTATAGAACAATAGCTACATTCCCTCAGAACTATTGATTTCTTTTTGAATAATCAATTTTTTATTTTATCATAATCCTTATATTACTTAATGAATTTGTTGTCAAAATTTTTCATAAAATTTCAATTATCCTCATAAAATATTTATATATTTATATGGTATATCAGGCTTTTTTGGGCACCCACCCAAATTAACCAATTTTTTGCTAAAGCACACTGGGAACCCCTAAATCCCCCATGACACCTTCTTAAGGCCGCTTGGCACAGAGCCAAGCGCAACTTGGCTCACAGCCAAGTTTTGGTGGGTTGGGCCAAAACTTGACTTGTCCAAAATCCAGTACAATTGGCCACACCTGCCAAATTGATGATTGGGGATTTTTTTCTTTTCTTTTCTTCAACATACTAGTAGTTACAAATTGTTTGATTAGAAAAAAACGATGACAAAGTTTATGGTTGAAAGGGTTGAGGTCACAAGGCAAACAGCAATAGAGAGAGGAGCAAGTGAGGCAGGTGCCAAAAGCATGTCCTTGGCCAATTGGAACATGGCTGGGTTCCAAGATCTGCAGTGTGACCTCATGCAGAAACCATTGGGCACACTCCAAAGCCCGCTGGGTACTGTGCCAAGCAGTACTTGGGAGTGTGCACATAAGTGCTTGAAGTACCGTATATAAACATTTCATTGTTATATTTTATTAACATACCACTCAAATTATCCATTCCTATTCAAAGAAATAAACTTTTGATATTCAATTTTTTTATTTTCTGTACTTGTTGAATATTTTGTTAGAATATTTAAGCATATGGGAATTATTTTCATGAAATATATATATATAGTATTTTTTTACTTACTTTATTTATATTTGGTACCAAGTCATTTACATTCCATCAGAAATATCAGATTGTCTTCAAAAAAGCTTATTTTGATAGTTTCATTATGATTCATTTACTTTCAGAATTTTCCCCTTGCACCTTTAAGTATATCTGAATTCCTCTCAAAAAAATGTTTAAAGGACAATTTTCTATTTAATTTTTCCCTTTGTTCATAATTTTATCTAAATCCCAACAGAAATAATCAATAAAGAATCCAAATTTTTATCTTTTTTTTTCTTCTATTGAATGAAGTTATTTTTTTAAATCTGAGCTCAGATTGGAATTCTTTTTCAAAAAAAAAAAATTTAATGTATGGGAAATGTTAAATTTGCAACCTTGAAACCCCTGTTCACTACCTAAAAGGGTTTTCCTGGCGCAATTTGAAACTCAAAATTGGTTCTCAATGGCCATATTCCGCCCATTTGAGTCCCAAATGGCCTTTTGCAACTCAGGTGGGTTGTGAATGGCAAAAAAAAATTACTTTTAATTTAATTAATTAATTAATTTTTTATATTTTTATATATATTTTTTTATTTCATTTTGTTTTATTCTATTGATTTCTATTTTTTATTTATATTTATATTTTTAATTGAATTAATCAATTTATTTTGTATTTATTTATTTATTTCATTTTATTTATTTATATTTTTTCTTTGGGTGATGATAAATTCACAACTCCAGTCGTGTGGGAGTCTTGTAGGGCCCCACACAACCTTTGGGAGTTGTGTAGGGTGCCATAAACTAATCCAAAGGGTTTTTCCAAACACGTGCAACCCCTGGGGGGGCATATACCCCCCATAATGGGCAGTTTTGATTTTTGTACCCCTGTACACAACCATTTAGGCCTGTGTACGGGGGTATACAACCCCCCCAGGGTTTTTCAAGAATTTATTTATTTTATTTTATTTTATATTTTATATTTTATATTAAATAGTTTTGTTTTTTTAAACAAAAAAATCAAAAAATTTTGATTTTTTAGTTGATTTCTGTTTTTTTTTTATTTAGGTTATTTTAGTTTTTTTAAGCCTGCAATTCTTTTAGTTTTGTGGCACAGAACACAACTAGATTTGAGTTATGTAAAACCCTACACAACTCATTTGAGCCGTTTAGCATTCCATGTGGCCCATTTGAGTTGTGTAGCGTGCCACACGGCCCATTTGAGGTGTGAATTTAACATTGCCCTTTTTCTTTATATTTATATTTTTAATTTAATTGGTTAATTTATTTTTTATTTTTTTATTTGTTTTTTATTTTTTATTGAAATGAAAAAAAAGAAATAATATGAAAAAAGTAAAAAAAAACAAATTAAATATATATATATATATATATATATATATAAAGGGCCCATATATAAAATAAAAAAAGGTTTCAAATGACTGTTTGCAACTCAAATGGGTTTCAAATGGCCATTTGCAACTCATATGGGTTTCAAACGGGATTTCTTGCCTTTTTGCTATAAAATTGCCCTTCATATATTTTTATCATCTTATATTAACTTACTTGGTGCATATATTGATTTTATCCACAAAGTTCAATCCCAGACAGACCCCAAAGGGGCTCTGGAAGCCTTATTTTAGCCATCAAAGGCCTGAATTCATGTTTATTACCTCTAAAAGCCCAGCAGGCCCTCTGAAATCATTTTTTAAAACCCTAGGAAGTCCTAAAAATTTTAAAAGGTATGCAATTATCCTCAAGAGGCATATTTTCCTACCACAGGAAATCATTTGAACCTTAAGCATGTGTCCTAATTATGTATATCCAGCTTTTTTCTGAATTTGAACAATTTTAACGGTTTTCCTGCCTTCCTGGAGTGACAAAAAATGCCAAAGGGGATTCATTCAGTAAAAAAAGATGACACATCCAAGCAAATTTTGCAAAAACATTTGATTTTAGCTATAAAAATGCCAAAATGATACCTTCTTCACAAACAAAATTGTGTGGATTCAGTAATTTTTAAGTCTTTGAATCAGCTTGGGTCTAAGAATAAAACTAAAATTAGACCGGATTTTTCATAAAAAAAATGAGGCTTTTATTCAAGAACTACCGCATCAAATAAAAAAAATCCCACTCCATGTCCATCTTAACCAGATTTGGTACACAAAAGCTGATAAATCCAACAGGATAGAATTTTTGGTTGAAAAATTGGATTTGATCTGTCATTTTTAAATCCAAATGGAAGAAATATTTTGGAAGGAGGCCATCATCACCTCTCTAGCCAAAGTAAAAACCCAAAGATCTGATTCAACTTATATTGAGGAGATTAATGCTAATACTCAGCCTGGTGATATAAATTGAAAAAACAAGGGAGCCTATGATTGGGCAGAATCTGATTCCAAGGAAAAAATTCTGTAAAAGCCAGTTCTATCCTCCTAAATACAGTCTACCTCAGCTTCAATAATTAATTAAAATTATTTTATAGATCCAACACTTTTCTCCTTGGATCTGTCACTTCTCAGCTTGCATGAAGTCAAAAAATATCACCAAAATATAGCAATAACATACCAATTTTTCATTTTGATGGAACTGCACTCATCTAAGTATTCATTTTCTTATATTCAATTGGGGTTTAGGACTGATTTCATATCAAAAGAACCATTTCTGTCTGAAAAACAAAAATCTTAAGCCATTGGAGCTTCCCACTTCACCTTCAAATAGGGTTTATCACAGTTTAAATTTCCAAAAAACTAAATGGAAAATTTCAGGTTTATCCTTTTTTTTCAAAATTTTATTTTTTTCAGTTAAAACCATTGATTCATTGTTTATTTTGATGCAAAAAATCTTTTTTTAAAAAATCAATATTTTTCCTGAAATAAGATATTTAAGTTTTTCAAAATTTTAACTCTGGAACACCCTTATGATATTGAATAATCTCAACTACAATCATCATCAGAAAAGTGAAAGAAAAACGCCTGAAATGAAATCAAAATCAAACCAAAAAGACATCAAAAGAGGGGGAAAACTTCCAGCTTTGGATTATTTGAATAATTTATTCAAAACAAGTTTCAAAGAAGAAAAAATCTGAAATTGGAAATTATTTTATGAAACTTCATAATAGGGGATATCACAGTTAGCAAACCCGCCATTAGAAACCCACCATTTTGTTTGACCAAACCTGAAATTTTTAATGGTGGGTTTCTGAAATACACATATCCCCTAACTGGTGTATTTCAGACTGTTTTTTCCATGGAAATGGTGGATTTCAATCATCAAATTCGCCATTTATGCATCATCATACATCCACCATCCATTACATGCAAAACACCCATCCACACATCCACCTCAGAAAATCTATACCAATCCCATCTCCATACCTTCAGACACGTCTGATCTCTGTTTCTTCACATATCCATTGACTTGCATCTTCATTGCTTCACACACATCCCATCATCATATCATCACCCCACATCAAATCACCATCTTTCTCAACAGGTTCAATCAAACTTCCCAGAAGCAAGTTGAAAAGGAAAAAAATCTGACTGAAATTTGTTTATTATTTGACTCTGATTCAGAATCCAATTTGGAATCAACTTGGTTATCTTTGAATTCTCTATTTGAAAAGCAATACATGGTTCCAAGAAGGCAGACTCTCCATAACCCCATGTATGAAAGGCAAAAGCTTCATCTCCTCCACAACTTAAGCTTCCAGCAACTATTCCAATTTTTGTTCCCTTCATTCATTAAAATTTTGGAGATGATTGAAGACCACCACATCTTCCACCACAATTCTTGGAATCCTCAACACAATCCTGCAATCCAACTGGCTGTTGTTATTTGTGGATTAGGATCAAACAGAAAGGGAGAAGCAATTCATTGATTACAAAATCTATTATCAGTTGGTTATGAAACCATTGAATTATACACCAAACAAGTCATAATTGCTATCCTATATTTCTGTTGCCCAGTCCTTTGATGGAAAACCAAAGAATAATGCAAAGAGATATCTCAAGTAATGGAGACTGAAGGCTTTTGTGGTTGCATTGGTTTTGTTGATGGAACCACTATCCCTTTGAGTCAAAAAGACAAGCTAGATGGCAACCACTGTTTTGATTGGAAAATAAGGGAATTGATTCATTTCTTTTCTAAAACCTTTGATAACACCTTTGATAAAATACTGAAAAAATATTTTTCATATTTTTTTTAAGATACTCTGTGGCACTACAAATTTCTTGTGATAACAACAAGAAGTTCATATCACTCAATGCTGGCCTTCTGGGTTCTTTTCACAATTCATATGTTTTGAATTGGATGCAGATTGCCCAAAAATCAGAGAACTGATTTTACCAACAGCAATTTCTTCTGTCTGATTCATCTTATGCTAGCAGGAAATATCTTTTACCAGCTTATTTCAATATTTCTTCCAATTATCTACAAAAACCCAATTTTAATTATCATCTTGCTTTACTTCCCAAAACAGTTGAATTTAAGTTTGAAAGTGAAAAACTTGATTTTTAGAGGAATAATGGTAAGATATTCATGGAGATGACAAACTAAAGCACAAATATGAGCTAACAGCTAAAAAAATGAAAAAACTAATTAAACGTATATGAACAAGAAAAAGGGGAAGGATTGCATTGAATCAGCAAAAATTAAATTTTATCTGTAGCAATTTCTTTTGTAAGTAGTAATTGACCAGTTGAAGAAATTGAAAATAAATCTGACATAATTTTATTATAGATATTCTGCCAAAATCATTGGCAAAAACAAAAAAAAATTCAAAGATGATTCTTCTTTACAACTCTGCTTGATAAATGTTTTATAAAATCTAACAAAACCACTGTTTTTCAATGGAAAGTTTTAGACAAATACCCCAATTTAAAACATGCCATTTAAAGTAAAAATAAACTAATTCTTTTACATAATAAATTTCATATTTACCGCAAAATATTTTTTTTTCAAATAAAGCATATAAAGGTACTAAGAATCTGAAATGTGTCAGGAAAAATTTTAAACACCTGGCTTCCCAGATTGTTTCATCTCCAACATCATTGGATATACCTCCCCTTTGATCTCAATTTTTCCCTTGCTACTTGCTGCTTACAGCCTTGTTGGACTCATCACTTTATTACATCCATGCCTTCATTGCACTGATCACTGCATTGCTCTTACTCTTCCAAAATGGCCCTTGGAAAACCTCCCTCTGAAAATATTCCAAGAAATCCTCTCCAAAGGACTTGATAGCCAACACTCCTTCCCCATCAGCTTGTAAATTTTCTATTTGACTAAAGAATACAGACACTCTAATCTTTTCCAAGTGGCTTGAAAATCCAGCCAACTGTGACTCTTGATTTGGCTGTGAAAATGAATCTTGGGTTGGCCAACCTTGATTGTCAAATTTCAATGTTCATATCCTGATGGCAGATTGGCTAAACATGAAAAAATTAGCATTGATCTTTCATCAAAGCAAATGTGGGAGAAATTCAGGAAATATTGGTCCAAGTGTAAAAATAACCATTCAATTTCAATCTTAAAATCAACCAAAAGGCTTCAAAATAAAACAGTGGGTACGTTTAAAATTCTCATTTCATTTCAAAAAAAAAAAAAAAAAAAAATGAAGAAAAGAAATGTCAATATTCAACACCTACTTCCAACCCTCTGAATTCCTTTTCTTTCTTCACCAAGTGGAATTTTTGGAAAGAAACCACTAGAATTTCAAGGGAAAAAATTGAAAGAAATAAAGAAATAAAATAAAATAAAATAAAAATAAAAAATAAAAAATAAAAAATAAAAAATAAAAAATAAAAAATAAAAAATAAAAAATAAAAAATAAAAAATAAAAAATAAAAAATAAAAAATAAAAAATAAAAAATAAAAAATAAAAAATAAAAAATAAAAAATAAAAAATAAAAAATAAAAAATAAAAAATAAAAAATAAAAAATAAAAAATAAAAAATAAAAAATAAAAAATAAAAAATAAAAAATAAAAAATAAAAAATAAAAAATAAAAAATAAAAAATAAAAAATAAAAAATAAAAAATAAAAAATAAAAAATAAAAAATAAAAAATAAAAAATAAAAAATAAAAAATAAAAAATAAAAAATAAAAAATAAAAAATAATGATAAATTCAAAAATCCCAGTTGTCTGGGAGTCTTGTGAGGCCCTACACAGCCCAATGGACGCGTGAGGGCCCATAGACGCGTCCAAAGCGTGCCAGCAGGCCAAAAAACATGTCTACACACATCAACAGTGTTGTTCAAACATGCCCAACCCCCAGTGGTCTTATACCCCCCTTACAAGGTGTTTTTGAGTTTTGTACCCCCGTACACGGCCTTTTTGATGCTTTTTTGGGGGTATACAAACCCCCAGGGGTTGTGCCAAAGCTTTTGGGACCCCCTGGACCACATTTGGGTTCCATCAAACCAAATTTGGGATCAACACAAATTATGTGGGACTGTTGGACCACACCTAGCAATCCCCAAGTAAAACTAACGTGAATCTAAAGTTAAATGAAGTGGAATTCATGTGAAAATAAAGTGAAACTCAAGTGAAACTAAAGTGAAACTGCAAAAAAACATCCCACTAAACTTGATCTTTCTCAACTTGAAAGTGAGCAAAATTGGTAGTTGTTCAATTGAAAGTTGGATTGATTACTGAAATAACGTTGCTTTTTTTTGCATTATGGGAACAGTGGCAAGCACTCCTTTTTTTAACATATCTGCATTGAAGGACTAAATTGATAGTGCCATGAAAAAGCTGCGCAAAAAAAGAATTTGGGTAATGAATCATTGCAAGCCCCAATTCCATACTCATCTAGGGTTAAAATTAAGGAGCAAAATGTTTCACAAATTGACATGACCTCTGGTTGTGAGTAACATTTAATGTTACTCTGCTCATTGCCTTGTTTAATTTGATGGAAACTAATTGGCAACTGGTAACTATGTAACTATGTAACTATGACAGATCCACTCCACCCACCTCCTGTGAGAGCTTTTCCTACTAGGGAAGAGGCACAAAAATGTTCTCAAACATGGGCAAGGAAGCATGGTTATGCTTTAACAGTTTTCAAATCAAAGTGTGATAAATATGTGGATTTAGCCTTTGATAGAAATGGTTTTTACTCTGGGCAATTGCTCACTGAAATTTCAAGTCAAACTCACACCAGGAAGGTCAGTTGCAAGTTTTTAATCCTGGAAAGTTGTACAAAGGCAGACCCCTTGTGGTAAATCTTGTACAGAAAAAATCAACATAAACATCCACCATCTCCACAACCCTCAGCGCATGCTCACTTGAGGAGAATCTCTAGGATGGCCTTAGTTAATTTAAAAGAAGGCGTGAATGATGGGCTCAATACTATTCAACTGAAAAGAAAATTAAGAAAGATTGATGGCTGCAAACATGTTGATGATAGAAAATTCTATAACACTAAGCATAAGGTAGCGCTTGAAGAAAAAAAGTTAAAAAGTGTTATGAAGTTCCTCTTTGAACAACTTGGTGATAAAGGTTGGGTTCATCACGCAAATTTCAGTGGAGAGGGTCACTTGGAGGCCCTATCCTTGGCTCACCCCAAGTCATTAAAGCTTTTCAAGAAATTAAATCATATTGCTATGTTGGATTGTCCTCATAGAACTAATAAGTACAATATCCCGCTATTTCATTTTGTAGGAATTACAGCCAACCAAAAAAATTTCACAAAAGCTCTTGTTTTTATATCAAGAGAAACATTTGAGTTCTATAGTTGGTCTTTAAATTCACCAAAGGAGCTAGCTTATGATCCTGAGAGACTTCCCAAAGTCTTTGTGATGGAGAATGAAAAAGCTCCGATTTCTGCTATAGAACAAAGTTTCCCTGAGTTAACAAGACATTTTTTTCATTGGTACCTGTCTAAAAACATAAAAGGAAACTGTAAATTGTGCTTTAATAATGAATTTAAAGAATGGAAAAGCTTTATTTCTCTGTTGGCCAAGTATGAGGCCTCAAAAAACCAAGGAGGAGGCAAAGTTCAATGATGCAGAACTAAGAGTAAGTACCAAATCACTGCCTCTACTGTTAATCTTCTAGTTTTGGGTTGCTTAAATTATGACTTGTATAAATTTTTTCTTGACAGACCATGAGGATGTGCTCAATTATATTGAACATAAAATCTTCTGTATCAAAGAGAAATTTTTAACGGCTTGGAATTTCAAAAACCTGAGTTTGGAAATAACACAACATCTTGGGTTGAAGGGGCCCATGCTACTCTCAAAAAGTTCCTTGCAAATTTTTTGAGAAACATGTTGAATGTTTTGAAAAACCTAGAGGGAAAATTTTCCAATAAAATTAAATTGGTTCAGGCTGGGCTTTAAAACTCTCAAATTAAGATTGGAATATTTCTTCCTAATGAATTATTACCATTGGGATACAAGTTGTCTTTTGAGGCAATTAAACTTTTTTTGGAACAATTTGAGAAATTAAAGTGGAATCATGATGGGGAAGTGTGCAACAAGTCATACCTCAAGACTATGGGTTTGCCCTTTTCCCACAAAATAGGTGATCTAATAGCATTCCAAGATCCGTTGTGCCTGAGGATGTTCATCCTCAGTGGAGTTTGGATTATGAAACTTGCAGTTCTAGTCCTGTAAGTTGGTTTAAGTTGGATTGTTGGATTGTTCAAATCACTTTGTGGTTAATTCTTTATGATAAATGCTTTTGAATGATGATTCCTACTTTACTAATATTGGATCCTTTTGCATTTTGAAAGTTTGATGTTGATGAAATACTCAGGAATTCTCAGTTAAATGAGAATCTCAATGCAATGATCTTGGCATACCCTGAAGAATATCATTGCAGGCTGTTGAAACACTTGATGATGGAGACCACAAATTATCAATCAAAGCCAAGACTTGAACCAAAAGTCTTGCAATCAAGCAGAGGAAGTCCGTAATAAGCAGATATTTCTGGATAGATCCTTCTAAATTTGAGCATTTTGAGAAGCAACTTACATGGGAAAAGAGAATTAGAGGGGCACCAAATAAGAACAGAAAAAAGATTTTTAGTCTTTTCTTTTTTTAAATTTTTATTTTTTGGGTTTAATGAACAGATGATGATATGATGTTGAGTGTTAGTTAAAGTCTGCAGGATCAGAATCTGAATTTCATAGTTCAGAGGAAGGGACTGAAAGTTAATTAGCTTCACTTCATTTGGATTTGAAATCCTCTTAATGCAAAGAAGATCTGCAGGAAGCATCAACTAGAAGCTCATCTTTAATGAGTATTGATGTGATTAATTAATTTAATTGGAATTTTGGCTGATTTGGCTTTGATTACAGGAACCCAAAGTGAAATACCTCAATCAAATACCTGAGAAATTACATAATTTCTTGGGTGAGGTTTGGGATCCAATCGGTGATGTTAATTGCGGATTTAGATTCATTGCTAAATTTCTTGGGTATGATGAAAATGGTTGGTTTAAAGTGAGAAATTCAATTATTTAACCATTGGAAAAACATAAAGCATGCTACATTAAGATGATGGGTGGTGCAAAAGAGGTAGAAAAGATTAAACAAAGACTTGATGTTAAGACATAAATGCAAAGAGTCCCTCTTCAAAATGGCTGGCTAAGTTAGATATGGTTCAAATAATAGCAGACACATATGCCAGACCTATATGTTACATTTGATTAGAATCGTGTTGTTCTTATACTCCAATGAAGAAAGACTTTACAGATCAATTAGAGCCTATTTATATTTCCTTTCTCAATAAGAACCACTGGGTTCTATTATTACTTGAGCTAGAAATGATTCCAATCCCGCCCATTGTAGCAAAAATCTCTGCTTTCATTACAAAGAAAGCTTCTGGTTGGGTTGATCATCTCAAAGATCAACTGCATTTGTATCCTAGATTTTAGAATTCAATTATAGAGATCATTATATCATTGGGTTTCCATATGAATTTTAATTCTGATGAAGCTAACTTGTAATTCTATTAATATAAAGGGTTATCACATTTTGAAAATTATTATGTTGAGTTTTTTGAGATAACATCATTATGATGTGTGTTTTTAATGAGATCTGATTTGTAAGTCAGTTCAACTTGTGTTGGGCTTATCCCATCAGAAGGAGTATTTTTACTTCTTGTGATGATATCAGCTTAACACAAGTTGAACTTGTTTTTTTTGGTGCTTTTAATTTAGGGATTTTCAAGGTACTTGTCTTTTTTTTTGGTGTTTTTACTCTAGGGCTTGTCAAGTTAAACTTGTATTTTTTGCCACTTTTACTTTTGGGCTATTCAAGTTGAACTTGTATTTTTTGGCACTTAGACTTTAGGGCTACTCCATAGACTCTTTCATTGTTTATTTAATTTTTGGTGTTTTGGTTCTCTTCAGTTTTTTTTCATTTTTACTTATTTTTATTTTATTTTTAATTTTTTGTTTTTTTAAGGAGAAAATCAACATTTCCTGTTCTTTTGATTGCTTTTGGTTTCTTTTGTATTTTTATTTAGTTTATTTTAGCTTTTTATTTGTTTTTTTTTCTTGGCCCACAACACCTAAAGTTGTGTGGCAGGTAAAACAACTACATCAAAGTTGTGTACAAGCCCACACAAATTAAATGTGGTCGCGTGTTGTGCCACACAAACCGGGCTGTTGTGTGGGGGCTGCACAACTACACTTGAGTTGTACGGCAGCTACACAACTACAACTGAGCCATGTAGCATGCCACACAGCTCAACCAAGTTTTTTGTAAAAATAAAAAGAGCTTGAGCTCTGATGAAATAAAAGGTAAAGAGAAATGAATGAATGCAGCTTGTAACATCAAGCATAACGGATCTGGGAACAGGAGGAAAAGGGCACTCCGGTTGATGTTGTCACTGAACAGATGGTGGAATATCCCTTCAGAGCACATTTGTTTATATAGACTAAGTATAAATCAGGCTGAAAAGTGGTTGAGTACAAACTGAATAAGGTAAAATAAGCATAAGCAGTTTAAGTGACATGGTTAGTGAAATGCTATGATTAGACAGTCTGACAATCACAAAACAAAAACACAGCCTAGTTACATTTTACTCATCAGTTTAATGATTCAATATCAAAAATAATAAAAATCAAATCAATCCAATCAAAGATACTTCAAACTCCAGTGAAAGTCACACATATAGAAACTCAAATTCTGAAATTTCTTACACTGCTCATTTGGGCCATGAATTTATCATCACCCAAAAATAAAAAATAAAAAATTTCAAGCCTGCCAATCATTCAAATTTGATAATTGGTGGATAGAAATTAAAAATAAATTTTATGAAATGGAGAGGGTGGTAGAGTGGGAATAAATTTTTAAAACCTTCACTTTCAGGGATTTAGACTCTAATGCTACACTGGGCTGTTGTTAAACCTGCAAAAACAAGACAAAAACCAATTTTAAAATCAGTTAAGGACTTATTACAACAGTAAAACTGTTAAAAGGCAATAAAACTCAAATAATAACATATTATTATGAGTAAAAGGCCACACCTTGATCTCTATAAAGAGATAAGGTACCTGGCTTCAACTGAATAAAGCCTAAAGGAGCTTTGTTTACAAGGTAAACTCACACCCTTTAAAGTAACAATAAATGTTACAACTCCAAAAGGACTTTCCAAAAGAACTTGGAGCTGAGGAGTTGATTATTTGATGATTTTGATACTAAATTTTAGGGCCCCAGTCAATCTTCTTCTTGAGATTAAGGTGAGTGGGCTTGTTAACTCTTGCTGTATACTGGATCAATAATAAATAATAAATAACTGAGGAAGGGGCTATAGGGTGAAGACTCTCCTATTTTAAGGTAACAGGAGCCCTCAGGGGACTCAAGGAATCATCAGGGTAGTTCTAGGCTTCACCTGATTTCATAATCAAGGGCTCAGAAACCAATTACATCATACCCAAAGAGAGATAGGGTACTGGTACTCATTGGGGGGGATTTTCAATGTAAAAGTTTCTAATTACATAACCCAAAGGTTAGTTAAATTATCCTAGGACTTAAAATCAGTCAAAAGGACGGTTCAGAGGTCCTAGAACACCCCAGGAAGTTTAAATACCCATAAATTGATAGCCTTGGGATGTACTTACTTCTTAATTCCTAGTACCTTGGCAGATATTATACATATAAGGTATATATGTTCTTGGCAATGATATTACATGGTCTATAATTTACAACTGAGCTCAGATTCCTCTGATTTGACTCTCTCAAGGCTCATTGAAGTATATTAAAGTATAATTACATCCCAAAGAGGGATAATATCAAAATTATGCAATTTGTTTATACAGAGTAGAGAGTATGTCTCAAATTAATTACTATAACTTATCCTCAAAGGAACAGAACATATTGGGAAGTTCTAACTGGATATTTGGGACGCATCTAAGTCCTCATAAATTAATTTAAAGTCATATTGGATCCCTATCTTGATAATATACATTATCAAGGCTTTAATTCCATAATCAATACTCATAAAAACATACTTATAAAATATTCTCAAAATTTATTATATAATTCTAAAAATCCTGATAATTAATCATTCTTGTCTCTACGGTGGTTTGAACCAGTGACATTGGTGTCAGATAATGGAAGATGAGCCTAGTACTTAACCACTATGCAAGCAAGACATATGAGTTGTGCAGAGATCTGGACAAGTGTAATTGTCTTGTGGTTGACATTCACCACAATTGGCCTCCAATCACCTCATAGGGGATGGCCCCCAATTAATTCATGATTGCTTAGGTAATCACCCAACCATTCTTGGAACAACCCCTGCTTTTGAAAGCATACCAAAATCACTCAAAGACCTTCACTTGTCTTCTCACTACAATTCTCACAACTTGTCATTGTATTCTCATTTTGTCTCTACTTCCCATTTCATCACTCACTTCATTTTTCTTATTGTTCCTTTTCTTTCCTTACTTCTCTTCTTTCATTTACTTTGGAGCTCTAAAATGTTCTTGTTCTTTCAATTACTGTCTTCTTGCTATCTAAACCCTCAGTAAATTATTTTTTTCCCTGCTAACTTTAAACAATTGACCTCATTCGAATTATTTGTCTCATTCTCAAATCCTGATGTTTGTTTGTCAAACCTCCCCCCCCCCCATCCAGTCTTGATATTCAAATCCTCTTCTAGTTTTAATCATCATAAATCTGAAAGATCTTAATTTAATTAAAATTTGAATCACTTCAAATAACCAGCAGATCAAATACAGCCTCAAGATTGATTTTCAACCAACCTCACAATTGATTTTTACAAGCTATTTTCAACATGGCATTGGGGACTCTTCCCCTACTTCCCAAAAACAACTAAAGTATACTAAAGACAATATGAATTCTTTACTGAAAATTTGTAGATTTCTGTCCATTCTGTAATCCAATTTGGATCAAATTCCATTTCAAGACAAAAAAAATACAACTCCTGCTTATCTCCAAATTAAATTCTGTGAAGCACAACAACATCATCATTGCCACAGATTTGAGCTCATAAAAATCAATCTGGACAGCAATCAAGGAAATATATATCTCATCTGAGGTTTCAAATCAAGCCAGGTTCTTTAAAAAATTCTCCAATATAACCTTCAAGAGGAAGTGATAGTCAAGTTTGTCACAGGAATCAGAATGGCAATCAAGAAGAGGATCAACATTGGAATCAAACTTTCTCAGCAGGATATCCTTGCATATCAAATCCTCTTCAAATTCAGAGCCTCCCTCCATGATTTAAAAAGACAACTGATGCATTCCAACAAGAAAATTTATTTCAAATTTGTGTGCAACCACCTGATTCAATTTAACAACAAGTTAAAAGCTGAAACTGTGCATAAAACTGTCTCAATTTCTGATTTGGATTCAATCACCAGAAAAAGAAGACTCAAGAACTCCTCCTCAAGTTGATTCATCAAAGGCTTTCACAACCCAAAACAAGACAAAAATCACTCCAAAAAAGAGTGTTTTCATCTCCATAAAGACAAGTACCCCAGATGTTGGCAGGAAAACAAAGCCAAATGGAAGGAAAAGCAGAATAAAAAGAAAAATAAACCTCATTATCATGTCTTTGTAACCAATGGATTGACTCCAACATACAATGAAATAAAAAAAATCCTAATCAACATTGGCACCTCCTAACACATTTTCAATCACAAAAAATTCTTTTTTACCCTCAGTTTCTTTGAGGTAGAATCAATTTGCATCAGAAACAAAGGAGTCAACCTGCTTATCAAAGATACATAAAATTTTGAACTCAGCCAGAAAAACAGGTCAGTAGTCCTGACCAACTGCCTGTTTTTTCTGGAAATTTTGATCAACATTATCAGTCTGGGTCTCCTTGTCAAGAATGGCTGCAAGCCCTTCTACAAAGCCAGAAGATTCTGAGTCTCCAAGAACCCAAAATTCTAGTCCAGGAATCCATCAAAAGCAACCTTTTCCTAGTCAATAGCCCAAGCGCAATTTGGGAATAAAAATGTCTCCTCACCACTCAAACTGCTCAGAAAAGATAAAACAAGAATCTTTGCCTTTCCTTTTTTCATGCATCAACCATAAGGCTGAAGGAATTAATAGTTAAATATATGGAAAACAGCAGATTCTTCTGCAAAGACTGTGCCCTGAGCAAGATCACTAAGTCCCCCTTCAATCTCATTTCCTCAAATGTCACTAAAATATTTTAAATAATTCACCTTGAATTGATTGGCCCCATCATTCCTGAATCACATCAACTCAAACAATACAACCTAAATTTTGTAGAAAACTTCACTGGTTATCTAAGTGGAATACTTCTCTTCAGAAAAGGAATCAATCCAGAAATCCTCATCAAAATGTGTGAGAAGCAGAGGGCCAAAATTGGATAATACCCCTGTAAAATCTAATCAGATGGTGGGACTGAATTTATCAGCAATATATTTTTCAAATTATTCCAAGAAAAGGGAATCAAGCCACTTATCTCTGAAACCAACCATCTGGAAAAAAATTCAAGGGAAAAATGATCCAACCAAACAATATTTGATAGTGTCACATAATCCTTGAGCTCTTGCAAGCTCCCCAAGAAATACTGGTTGGAGGTACTTAAGGCCTGCTGCCTGACACTCAACCAGATCCCCCAGAACAGCAACACACTCTTTCCATGGGAAATGATGCACAAAAAAATTTTTCCAATTTTATTCTTCAAAACCCTTGGTATTTCCCTAATCTACCTAATCAACTGCAAACCAAGGGACAGAAGTTCCACCCAAAAGTTCTTGAAGGAAGACTGATTGGATACAACCCAGACTATCACTCCTACCAAATCCTACGTGCAGCCAGTGTTATCATGTCCTCCAAGCACATAAGGTTTGACTATAGCTCATTGGAAAACCTTGGAAATCACAATCCTTCAGAAATCAACTTCACTGTGTAGTCATTTGAAATCATTGAAAACAATCAAGCTGGAAACAGACCTGAAATAAAATTGAGAATTATAAGAAAATACCAATAAAATCCCAATGCCATTTACTCCTCTGAAAACAACTTTACCTCAGACAGAAATGGCTTGTTGAAAATCAACACCTCTCCAGATCAAAACTCCCCTAAACCACCAGAAGAATGCTCTCTGGATCCAAATTTCTCATCTTCTTCTCAGTCACTACAAATATAAATGCCCCCCAGGAACACTCAAACCCTCTGGGAAAGATCCAGTCTCTAGAGACCTCAGTGTTATGGATTTCACCATTAATTTAAGCCAAAGACATACATCAAGTCCATCTCCTTCAAAGCATACAAGAATTTGAAAGAAGCCATACAAAAGGAGTTGAATAAATGCAAGTACCTGGAAGTGTTGGAAGATTAAAATAGACAAGATCTTGAAAATACCCTGGAGATTACATGGGTGTTCAAGATCAAGGAAAATTTCCACCAAAAAAACTCTCATCTACATGGCTAGAATCTGCATCAGAGGCTACAACAAAATCCAGGGTCTTGGCTTTGAAGAAAACTTGGCTACAACAGGCAAATTGTAATCTATCAGGGCAATCTTGCATTCCACCATCAATCTCAACCTTCAGATCAAGCAATTTGATGTAAATTCTGCTTTGCTCAATGACCCCATAGATGAGGATGTGTTCATCAAACCTCCAGATGGCTGTGACAGGAATTTAAAATATCTCAAGCTCAAGAAGAGCCTCCATGTACTTAAACAAGCTCAAAAGAAGCAATATAACACCCTCACAAATGCGAGAAACTCCACTGGGTTCATAAATTCCAACAGAAACCCCTGATTTTACAAATCTGGAGATGGCAGATCCTTCATTTTCTTCCACATAGAAAATCTCATCCTAGTTGGGGATGGTAACAAGTTTGAGAACAATTTAAACCAATAATTCAAAAACTCTCAATGCCATGATCCTGATACAATCCTTGGAATAAAGTTTGGAAAAACCAATGATTCCATTCTCCTCAGACAACCCCAGAACATTGAACAATGACTGGAATAAATTGGTCTTAGCTATTTCAGGCCAGTGCAGACCCCACTGACACCACATCTTCAGCTCTCTGAAGCCACCAACAAGGACTTTGAAAAATTCAAGATTCTTAACATCAACTATTGATTGTCCATAAATCTCCTGGACTACATTTCACAAAGAACCAGGACCAAACTCAGATTTGTTTTCTCAGTCCCGGCTAGTTTTCAAAAAAAAAAACAGTCCTCACCCATTTGAAGGAACTTAGGAAAACCTTGCAATATCTGAAGGCCACCAAAGGCATTAAAATAAACCTGTGCTACAATGATTCTTCTGAAACCCTCAATTTCTTCAGTAAATTTTACTGTGAAGAGTATCCAACATCAAGAAAATCCCAATCAGTCTACCTTGGTTTCTCATATGGTTTTCTCATCTCTTGGGAAAGCTTCAAGCAAAGAAACACAACCTAATTATTGACCAAAGCAGAACTGAATCCCTTTCTGTATCCCTTCCTAGAAGGAAGATAAATCAAATACCTCATCAAAACAGTTTTTTCAAATTTGATTATTCAAAAAATCCACCAAATTTACAACAAAGGTCTGGAAAACAAATTAAAGAAGTTTGGATTGGATGCAAAGACTTCCCACGTGGACCTGAAGACCAAAGGCCTTAGGGAAGAAATCAAATTGGGAAATCTCAAGGTCAAGCTAATCACTAACAATTGAATGATTGCTGATCCCCCAACAAAGGAAATTACCAAGAAATCCATTGAAAGAATTTTAAAAATCATTTATACCTGCTTCACCTTTCCCTGAATCAACACAACCACTTTCCAGTTATGGGGAGTGTAGAACTTTCACTGCAATCTGGCTCCAATCACCTCAGGGGGGATGGCCTCCAAGTAATCCAAAATTGCTTAGGTAATCACCCAACCCTCCCCAAAACCACTCCCACTGTCTATAGGACCCCATCATCACTTGAAGACCCTCACTTTTCCTCTCACCACCATCCTCACACCTTTTCATCCTCTTCTCATTTCATCTCTCAATTCCTTTGTCTTCTTTTTCCTTTTATTACCTTAATTCTCTCATTTAATTTCCTATAGTTTTCTCAACTCTTCTTGTTCTTTTGATTAATTTCTTCTCATTATATACACCCTCAGGGACTTATGTCTCTCCCTGGTAACTGGTAAGAATTGTGTTGACCTCAGTCTCATTCTCAAATCCTGATGTTTGGTTTTCCAACCCCCTGTCCTTCCAGTCTTGATCTTCAAATCCTCTGGTGGTTGTAATCATTATCAATCTCACAGATCTTAATAAAATCTAAATTTTTTTCAATGCTAAACTTTTTTTGAAAGTGTGGTTTTTTTGAAAGAGGTATGGTCCAGATGTGAACTCATTATAGCTTAAATCCAGGATTTTTTCCCCTAGTAACAGGCAGGGTGATTTCTTCAAAAAAAATGATACATATTCTCATATGTGATTAAGTTCATCTCTTCAAACTTTAATGGTGCTTTTTTTGAAATAAGGGTATGAAGATTCACCAGATAAATGTTAAAAATTCATTCCTGAAAAGAATCCCAGAATCAAATAAAATATTTGTACAGGTTGAAGAAAGTCTTGATGCTCCATATAGCTACTCTATCATGCTAAATAATTCAGTATAAAGTTTGAAATAGGAACCAAGGGGTTGTTTATAATTCTTTAATTCAATGAGGTGGTTTTTGAAACTTCACCTGTGGATTTTTGCCTGTTTGTATCAAATGTGGTTGGCTGGGGAAATTTGGGTTCAAATACATGTGGTCATAGCCAATAAGGATGGTTCCAGATTAAATTCAATGCACTCCTATGATCCCCAATACACAAATATTCAATCCCTGAAAGGATGAAATAGGGGAGACTCCTTCCTGAATATATAATAGAAGTTTAGTAGTTATCCTTATTTTTCTTGTACTGAAAAAAAATCTTGATATTTACATTGATGTCTCTCAACATTGCCATCATTTTGAAAATCCAGGGATTCAAAATTGGCAGGCTTTTTTCCATTTTCTGAAGTAAATTTTAATCTATTTAAATTTGTAAAATGAAGGTATTTTTGAAACTAGTAGGCCCCATACTGGATATATAATCACTCTGGTAGTCTAATTATCTTGTTTTTTGAAGCAAAACAGGCTATGGTGACTTTATCTAAAATCAAAGCTTAACCTGCAGTCCTTTAAAAAGGATTTAAACAAGCCATTTTTTTGAAGTTTTTAATGAATTCTATCCATATTTCTCCTCCTTTGAAAATTTCTATCAAATTTTAAAATTAATTATCTTAAGCTGCATTTTGTCTGCAGGTCAAGAAATCAAATTCCTGTGTATATACTCAAGATTTCCTTATATTTTCAAAATATTAGTAAATTTATAGAAATTTCAAAAACAAAATTTTTGAATTCTAAAAACAATTTAATGAAGTAGGGATTTGAGATATCTTTGTATTTTTTTTTTTCTGCTTTTTTGGTTGGGATTTAAAAATGAGGGCATATCAAAGTTAAAACTTTCAAAAAATCAAATGGCTGATTTCTGGCTTTTCTATTTTATTTTTTGAAAATTTTATTTTGTGAGCTCAACGTTCATTGTCTTTTTTTTGATAAAAAAAATATTTTTTTGAAGAATTGATATTTTTCCTGAAATAAGCAATTTAAATTTTTCAAAATTTTAACTTTGATACACCCTATTGAGAGAAAGCTAAATAACAAAGATTTACTGGATTTCAATTATTTTAAATGATGCTTTTGTAGCCTCATATGGTTTATTTTTGGTATCCACTTGTCAACTTCTGCCAAAAATAAGGTAGTTGATACTTCTCAAATTTTTTGAGTTTTCTAATAGCTCAAATTTCCATTTGATGCTAAAAATTTGGTTTATAAATGAATTTAGTGACATTCCAACATCCTCACCATCCTTGAATGCTTAATTATTTACATCTCTCCCCCCCATTTTCCATTCATATCTCCCTTTCACACCATATTGACTCATTTTCATCTCTGCACTCCCTGGGTGGAGAAAAGGTAGTTGCCTTAACCATGAAAAAAGGCTACATCTTCTGGAAGGTGTAGCAATAGGTACTTGAGTTGAATCTTTGGAAGAATTTCTAAAGATCTTTGACTAAATTGTTACAGAAATTGAAACCGTTCATTTTTGGTTTCATCCTCAAAAATTCCAATTAGATAATTTGCTTGAATTGGATATGGAAGTTTTGGAAGAATTGGAATGTATGGGTTATAAAACATTTTATTGAGTGTGTGGTGTTACCCTACCAATAAAAATCAATCAAAAATCTATTTTGAATGATTTGGAAAAGGAATGCCTCAAAATTTCAAAACAACTCAGAGAAATTTCATTGTTTTTCAGTGTTTTTTTAATGCTAGTTTAAAACCTTAGAAATGCCAGCACTAAATTAAATGAGTTAGATTCTCTTGTCCAATTTTAGCATATTCTCTGCATTTCTCAGGTCAATTTTGATTATAATTTTAATTTTTTCTTGATTTTCATTTATTTTTTAAATTTTTTAGAATCTTAAAGTATTTTGAAAATGAAATCTCCAGTTAATTTATTTCATGGATATCTATAGATATGCAATACATTCATTTTGGAATCATTATGTTCTCATTTTATTTTTTCTTTGAAAAAATGTGCTTATTTTATGTTTTCTTACCAACAAAACAGGAAAAATCAATGTGTGAGGAGATTATTCTTTTCTACATTCTTTGATCTTTTATTAAATAAAATTAACTGAATCAATAATGGCATTTTTTTCTATGAAAATTTGATTGACCAAAAGAATGAGACAGGCTGGTTGTTTTCAGAAAAACCAAACAGCATATGACAAGATTGGGTGCAGGCTTATTGGTTTCTCTGAAACCCACCATCATATGACAAGGGCATAGTGGGCCCAGAAAAAAAATGCAAATTGAGTTCCAATCATCTTGTGATCTGTTTTGGGGACTCTGAAATTTCTGGTTACCTTTTTTGTTGATATTTTTGAAAAATAAAAGATACAAAAAACAAAAAAAATCAAGGAAATAAATATATAAAAAAAAGTAAAAAATTAAAAAAGAAAGGAAAAATTGATAATGATTATAACAATAATAATAAAGATTTTTATGAAATAAAATTTGGGGAAGCTGAACTCAACACAAGTATACTAAACAAAAAATAATCAGTGGAAAAAAGAAAGGAGAGGAAAGGAGAAGGCTTGATTGATCAATAAAAAAAACATTAGGTGAGATCATTAAATTGAGATTGATAAATTTCAAAGTTAAATTCAATTTTGAAAAGAAAGAAATAATTTAATTGGTGGAAGGAAAACAATATATATAATCAATAATAGGATGTTGAATGAAAAATAGATGGAAATTGAACAATTATGAAGAAAAAACTTGTTTGACAATATTCAAAATTTGGCTGATGATAAATTCACAACTCCCACTTGTGTGGAAGTTTTGTGAGGCCCTAAACAGCCAAATGGACGTGTGGGGGCCCATAGATGTGTCCAAATCCCACTTGCAGGCCCATACACACGTCTACATGCGTCAAAAGTGTTTCTTCAAACACACACAACCCCAGGGGGTTTGTATACCCCCCATAAATTGCATTTTTGGGTTGTGTACCCACATACATGGCCATTTTGAGGTGTTTTTGGGGGTTATGCCAAAATTTTTGGGACCCCCTGAACCAAATTTGGGTTCCATCAACCCAAATTTGGGATCAACGCATACTATGTGAGACTGTTGGACCACACCTAGCAATCCCCAAGTGAAACTAAAGTGAATCTAAAGTGAAATACAGTGAAACTGCAAACTAAATCATTGAAACTAGAATTAAACTAAAGTGAAACTGCCAACAAACGTCCCACTAAACTTGATCTTTCTCAACTCAACAGTGAGCAAACTTTGTAGTTTTTCAATAGAGAGTTGGATTGAATACTGAAGTACCAGTGCATTTTTTTTCATTATGGGGTCAGTGGAAAGCCCTCCTTATTGTGACATGGCTGCATTGAAGGACTACATCCATAGTGCCATGAAAAAACTGCAGACAAGAAGATTTTGGTAATGAATCCTTGGAAGCCCCAATTGCATCCTCATATAGGATGAAAACTGAGGAACAAAATGTTTCACAAATTGACATGACCTCTGGTGGTGAGTAAAATGTTATGTAACTCTGTTCTTTGCCTCATTTAATTTGATGGAAACTGATTGGAAACTGGTAACTATTTAACTATGTAACTATAACAGATCCACTTCACCCACCTCCTATGAGAGCTTTTCCTACTAGGGAAGAGGCACAAAACTATTGTCAAACATGGGAAATGAAGCATGGTTACACTTTAAAATTTTTCAACTCAAAGCGTGATAAATATGTGGATTTAGCCTGTGATAGACATGGTGTGTACTCTGGGCAATTTCTCACTGAACAGTCAAGGCAAAATCAGACAAGGAAGGTAGGGTGAAATTTTTTAATCCATGCAATTCACACAAAGCCAGACCCATTTTGGGGAATCTCCTACAGAATTAATCAACATAACCATCAACCATCTCCAAAACCCTCAGTGCATCCTCACCTGAGGAGAATCTGTGGGATGGCCTCAGAGAATTCAAAAGAAGGCATGAATGATGGGCTCAATACTATTCAACTGAAAATAAAATTGAGCAAGATTGATTGTGGCAAATATGTTGATGACCAAAAAATCTAGAACACTAAGCGTAAGGTAGTGCTTGCAGAACTAAAGCGGAAAAGTGTAATGGAGGTCCTCTTTGAACAATTTGGTGATTCAGGTCGGGTTCATCAAGCAAAATTCAGTTTAGAGCATCACTTGGAGGCCCTATTCTTGGCTCACCCTAAGTCATTAAAGCTTTTCAAGCAATTCCAGCATATTTCTATTTTGGATTGTACTTATAAAACAAATAAGCAGAACGTTTCCCTAATGCATGTCATAGGAATTACAGCCACCTGTAAAAATTTCACAAAATATCTTGTTTTTATATCAAGAGAAACATTTGAGTTCTACAGTTGTTCTTGAAATGCACTAAAGGAGCAGGCTTATGATTCTAAGAGAATTCCCAAAGTCTTTGTGATGGATCATGAAAAAGCTCTGATTTTGGCTATAGAAAAAAGTTTCCATGAGTCAACAAGAAAGTTTTTTCAATGGCACTTTTCTAAAAACATGAAAGCAAACTTTAAAGTGCTCTTCAATAATGAAGTTAAAGGATGGCAAAGATTTATGTCTCTGTGGGTTAAGTATGGGGCCTCAACAATCAAGGAGGAGGCAGAGGTAAATGATGTGGAACTTAGAATAAGTGCAAAATCACTCCCTCTACTGTTAATCCTCCTAGTTTTGGGTTGCTTACATTATGACTTGTAAAAATTATTTCTTGGCAGACTGTGAGGATGTTCTCAAGTATATGTAAAATAACATCTTCTGTATCAAAGAGAAGTTTTTATTGGCTTTGACTTGCAAAAAACCTGACTTTGGAAATAAAACCACGTCTGGGGTTGAAGGGGCCCATGCTACTGTCAAACAATTCCTTGCAAATTCTTTTGTAAACATGTGGGATGTTTGGCAAAACCTAGAGGGAAAATTTTCCAATCAAATTAAATCTTTTCAGGATTCCCTTTAAAACTCTTGGATTAAGATAGGAATAGTTCTTCAAAACTGAATGATTACCATTGGGATAAAATTTGTATTTTGAGGCAATTAAACTTTTTGTGCAACAATTTGAGAAATTAAAGCTGAACCATGATGGGGAAGTGTGCACCAAGTCATACTGCAAGACTATGGGTTTGCCCTGTTCCCAAAAAATAGGTGACCTACTAGTGTTCAAAGCATCTGTTGTGCCTGACAATGTTCATCCTCTGTGGAGGTTTGATTATGACCCTTGCAGTTCTAGTTCTTCAATTTGGTTTGATGGGATTAATGCTTTTTGAATGGTGATTACTACTTTACTAATATTTGATCCTTTTGAATTTTGAAAGGTTGATGCTGATGAAATGCTTAACAATTCTCATTTAAATGAGAATCTCAATTCAATGATCATGGTATATCCTGAAGAAGATTTTTGTGTGCTTTTGAAGCACTCAATTCAGGAGACAGTAAATTATCAATCAAACCCAAGACTTGAACCTAAAGTCTTGCAATCAAGCAGAGGAAATCAAAAATTGACAGATACAAGGAGAGATCCTTCTTGATTTGAACACATTGAAAAGCAGCTTAAATGGGAAAATAGAATTAGAGGGGCACCAGATAAGAAAATACAAAAGAATTGAAATCATTTCTTTTGTGAAACGTTCATTTTTTGGGTTCAATGAACAGATGATGATATGATGTTAATTGTTAGTCAAAATCCACAGGATCAGAATCTGAATTTCATAGTTCAGAGGAAGGGAATGAAATTGAATTAGACTCCCTTCATTTGGAATCCAAATCTTCTTCAGAGGAAGAAGGCGTACAGGAAGCATCAACCAGATGCTCATCATTGGTGAGTATTGATGTGATTAATTGATGTTATTGGAATTTTGGCTGAGTTATTTTTGATTATAGGAACCCAAATTGGAAGACCTCAATCAAATCCCTGAGAAATTACATAACTATGTATGAGGTTGTTTATGAAGAAGAAATTTTGGAAAATATGTTTCATATGGGAATGGGTGCCATTTTTGGTAGCCACAATTACAGCCGCATGGTTATCACAAAAAATATGAGAATAGATGGAAGAATCAAAATCAAGACACATAGCATTTAAAGAAAAAAAATTCCATAGCAGCCCCCATTGCCAAAAATTCCGCATTGCACGTTGAGGTAGCAACCGCCTTTTGCCATCTGGAACCCCACAATATAGGGCAGTTGTTGAGAAGGAAAAGGAAACCAGACATTGACCCGTGAAATTTGGTGCCCAAGTCCGCGTTGACCCATACGCGTAGGCCGTTGGTGTGTGGTTGGAATACAAGCTGTTGACTTAGTGACGTATGGGTGTATTAAATGAGATGGTGTAGCGCAACCCAGTGTTTTTTTGATGGGCATTTGCTGTATTGGGAGAGATAGTTTACGCCAAAGGATATATCAGGGCGTGTTCCCAGTGCCAGGTAGTTCAGTGAGCCAATGAACAATTGGAATAACTCCTGGTCAATTGGATTTTGGGTGAGAGGTGTGGTCAGGGGATTTGCTGGTAAGACTGTGGTGGAAGTCAGGAGTGGGGATTTGTTGTGGAGAAACCACTTTGAGGTGATCTGTTTGATGAGTAGGTGTTGGTCTAGGGTCAGGGTGCCTCCCTCCCTGTGGATTTTGATACCTAGAATACAGTTGCAGGACTCTTTTGACTTGAGTTTGACTTGGTGATTGAGGCGGTCACATAGTGCTTTTAGTTTGTCTAAGTTGTTACCAATAACTAAACCGTTGTTGACATGCAACCAAATTGCTATCTTTTCCGGTCCCTTCCAGTAGATATAGATGATCTGTTTGATTGAGTTTCTGGCAAATCCTAAGCTTTTTAAGATGTCCTTGAAAAATTACCACCAAAAACGTGCTGCCTGCCAAGTACCATAGAGCAACTTTAGTAGTCTCATTGCCTTACCCTTCAGTTCAGGTTGAATGTGTGTTGGTGGTTTCACGTAGATGTTTTTGTTGATTGGGGAGTGAAGGTAGTCAGCAGAAACTTTGAAACTGTGAATGTGCCAATCATTGGAGGTTGCCATGGCAAGGATGAGGAAGAGTGAGGAAAGGGATGCGGTAGGTGCAAAGGTCTCATAACAATTGATACCAAGTTTCTGCCGGAAACCTTTAGCTACGTAGAAATCTTTTGGGAATTAAACCAACCCATCAGGATGTTGCTTGATTGCAAATAAATATTTTGCGCCAATGAACTTCATTCCTGGCATGCAGTCAACTGGATCCCATAAGCCCATATCAAATAGTTGATCTATCTCCTTACATAGAGGGGGTTCCCATATTGGTTGCATTGTATTTCTCATTGCATGTTGGATGGATTTGGGTAATCTGAGGTCTTCCAGCATAGGGAATTCATCAATTTGCAAGTCTTGCGCGGAACAGATGTTGTCTGATGGGAACTCACCAAGGCAATAGGTGATGGATTGTAAAGTTGTATTGGTGTCAGTGGGTTTTGTTGGGGTGGGGATGAATGTGTTTGGGTTGTTGTTGGGGAAGTTGGCAAGATTGGTTTAGAATAGTGCGTGTGTATTGTTGTTCCAGAAAACTTAGCCCCTGGAATCATCCTGGTAGCCAAGGAATGTCATTGGTTTTGCCCAATTGTCAATCTTTTGGGATGTGTTCAAAGGCAATGGTACCAAATGGTTGGAGAGGTACTGCTTTGTATGGCTGGTCATATAGGAGTTCAATAGGGGTTCTTTTGCCGGTGCGGGTGTTGGGGAAGCAGTTGTGTAAGAAGCATGCATGAAGGTAGGCAAGAGACCAGAATTTTTCAGGAAGCCGTGCATAGGTGAGCATGGTACGGGCCATGTCTCCTAGCATCTGGTTGACTTGTTTGACCTTTCCATTCTGCTCAGGGGTGTATGGGGAAGTAAATGTGATTGATGTACCAAATTTTGAAAGCTTTTTTGAGAGTATCTGGGACTGGTATTCCTTGGTTTTATTGCATCGGATGTGGAGGGGAGCTTGGTAGAGGCAGTTCTTGAGGTATGCAACAGTCTGGATTAAAAATTTTGGTACTTTGGATTGGTTATTCATAGCATATATAAAGATGAAGGCGGAGTGGTGGTTGCGGATGGTAATTAGATATGTTGGGTTGTAATGGTCCCAGTACATCTGAGACTAAGAGATCAAGGGGCTTTTATTTGGGGATGGAACCAGGGAGAGAGTTGCATTGTTGGGTGGATTTGGCTGTTTTGCAAGGTTTGCAGATGAACAGTGTCCATGCCTTCAAGTCAAAAGATGGAAAATTTTTCTTGAGGTAGGCTTTGACAATGTTGTTGGAGAAATGTCCAAGTGCTCAATGGTAGAATTATGATGGGGAAACAAAATGGAGGGGCAGGAGGGGAAGGGAAAGGGAAAGGGCTGATTTTGGGGGAAAGGGGGGGAGGTGGGTTAAGGATTGAATGGGAAACAGTCCAAGTATGATGATTGTATGATTTAAATAGGCAGAATGAGGAAGAAAGTAGTATTATCTTGTGATTGCAGAAATGTGGTTTTTAACCCAAGTCAATGAGGTGACCTAGGGACACAAGGTTTCCGCGCATTTCTGGGCAGTACAGGACATCATTCAGAACTGGAGCCCCAGGGGCCCCAGAGCTGGCTGTTGTTAGGGGGATGGTTCCTCTGCCAATGGCGTGCATAAAGTAGTTTGAATGGATAAGCTGAAGGTAAAGGGGGAAGGGAAGGGGGCATAGGAAATGAAAGAAGCCAGATCAACGCTTACCAAGGAGGTTGCCCCTGAGTCAATTACTATGGAGCCAGGGAAGTCTACAGACCTCACAGTATTGCTTTTGGGGCGCCCCTGGGTGTTGGTTCTGGGCTGAGGGGGGTTGATTTCATGGATTTGGTTTGGCGCTTGGGCATATTGAGGGGATGGACCGTTGGATGTGTGGCAGTGGGGGGGTTCACTGCGTGGTGTTGAGCCCAGAGGGGGGAGATTTGAATCCATTTGTGGGACTGGTCACCATCCGCCCCAGTGGTCTGGTGAGGTGCAATAGCTGCAGTTTCCACAATGCTGTAGTCGGATGTCATTGGGTAGTGGTACCTTTCCCGCATTGATGTTGGTTTTGGCTGCATGGATGTTGGGGTGGGTAGGGCAACACCAGGTTTGGGTATTTGGGTTGGGTCTATCCTGGTTGCCAGCCTGTTTGTTTTGACTGGACAAGGTCCACGGGTTGAAAGCACCAATGGTGAATGGGTTGTTGGACGAGTTGCCCCTGGTGCATTTGCTGTAGTAGGACATAATGATGGATTGGGTATCAGTGGCTGTGGGGTTTTTGATGCGGTCAAGTTGGGGTCCAATTGTCTGGAGCATTTGTGATCTAGTTGTTCCCGGCAGTGGGGGGGTGAGCACTTTCATGAGGGTTGAGACCAGGTCTTTGGGGATGCTTTGGCCAAGTTGCCCTAGCTTGGCGCATATGTTGGTGATTTGAGTGAGGTGGGTTGAAATCAAGCCATCCATGTTTTTCAGCTTATAGAGGATTTTGTTCCATAGCTCAACTTTTCTTGTCTGTGTTGACAGTTGGAAGTTTTTTTGGATATTTTTGAATGCGTTGGCTGCATTTGGGTGTTTTGCAATGAGCAGTCAGAGCTCTCAGTTGAGCTTCAACTTGAAGGATAATTTCAATGCAATGCTCTTGTATTGTGACAGGTTTCACAGGTTTTTCAGGTTGGCCGTGAACTTGGTGATTCCAAACACTAGGAGTCTGATTGTGTCAATGCTTTCAATCCATTTTTCAATGTTGCTACCGTTGCGGCTTAGCGGTTCAACCAATTTGATGTATTTGCCAGGGTTCAATATGAATCTTGATTGGGCACTACTCTCCAACCTGTTGGATGGCAGGTGTGTAGGGTTTTTTCCTTCCATTGTAGTTGGTTCTTCCCTCTTGGGTATGGCTATTTTGTTTGATGTTGCATTGGTTGTGTGCGGTGTAATGGATTGTCCTGGTTGGTTAGGTCCCCTTTGTGGTAGCATGCGGTGGTTCGCGTCAAGCTGGCTTTTAAACTGTAGGATATTAGGATTGAAATTCAATTAGGATCAATTTCAGATGCCCGTGTGGCTATATATCCTATATACAACTGTCAAAATTTCTGTGATATACTGTGTAAAATATTGTGTATTTATATAGAGAGTAGTATGTATATATGAGAGGCTATGTTTGTACAATATAACAACAATGGGAAAGGTGGATTGAGAGTCATTGCTAAATTGCTTTGGTATGATAAACATGGTTGGTTTAAATTTAGGAAGGAAATGATAGAAAAATTGGAGAAACATGAAGAATGCTAGATTAAGATGCTTGGTGGAGCAAAACAGGTAAAAAATATTAAACAAAGAATTGATTTTGAAGACATAAATGCAAAGATTCCCTCTTCAAAAATGGGCTGATAAGTTAGATATGGGTCAAATAATAGCAGACACATATTTCAGACCTATATGTTTCATTTCATTGGAGTCATTTTGTTCTGATACTCTAATGAAAAAAGGTGTTACAGATCAATCAGAGCCTATTTATATTTACTTTTTCAACAAGAACCACTGGTTTCTATAATTACTTGAGGCAGAAATGATTCCAATCTCCCCCATTGTAGCAAAACCCTCTGCTTTCATTTCAAAGAAAGCTTCTGGTTGGCTTGATCATCTCAAAGATCAACTGCATGTGTATCCTAGATTTTAGACTTCACTTATAGAGATCATTTCATTGTTGAATTTACATATGACTTGTAATTCTGATGCAGCTAACTTGTAATCATGTTTTTCAAATTTTGAACATCATTATGTTGAGTGTTTTGAGTTAACATTATTATGATGAGTGTTTTGAATGAGATTTGATTGTTAAGTCAGTTCAACTTGGGTTGGGCTGATCCCATCATAAGTTTTATTTTTACTTCTTGTGATGAGATCAGCTTAACTCAAGCTGCAATTATTTTTTTTTTTGGTGCTTTTAATTTAGGGCTTGTCAAGTTACTTGTCTTTTTTTTTTTTGGTGTTTTTACTTTAAGGCTGGTCAAGTTGAACTTGTAATTTTTTGCTCTTATAATTTAGGGCTGCTCCATAGACTCTTTCATTATTTCCTTCAATTTTTGCTGTTTTGGTTGTCTTCACTTTTTTTTTTCTTTTTTCTTATTTTTTTTTCTTATTTGTTTTTTTTTTAACCAAAAAATCAAAATTTTTTGATCTTCTGGTAAATTTTTTTTTTGTATTTTTATCTAGTTTATTTTAGCTTTTTATTTGTTTTATTTTATTTTTTGCCCACAACACTTGAAGTTGTGTGGCACAGAACACAACTACATTCAGGTTGTGTACATGGCTCATTTGGGCCGTGAATTTATCATCACCCTTAAAATTCTTTTGATTCAAATTTTTTAAAGTATTCATGAGAGGCTACAGCCATAAAAAAAAATGCTTTCTACCCAATGGCTAGATTTATTATTGGGCCATTAAAAGAGGTGCTATTTTATTCTTGCATTAGATTAATTTTTTCTTGATTCCATATCATGTAACAGTTGTAATCAATGGATCAATTTTCATTGATACTTGCCAAAGAAACTGCTAACTGATGTAATCTTTGAGTATGGTTTTACTAAAAAAACAAATTTCTTCTGAATCATTCTTCTTCATCCAATTCAAACCAACTCAATTTTATGCATTCCATAACTTGATTCAAAAAAAATTCCCCAAGATCATCTATGAATCTATTTAATTTTAGACTCACTTTCTGAACCAGAGCCATCACAAGCTAACCAAATCCTGGTGCTATACCTGCCAGCAGGTGCAGACAATTGATTTTTGAAAAAAAAAGTGGTGCTTGTGGTTCAATCTGGGAAATGTGTGAATTGAAACTGGCTGACACCAAGGACGCAAACACCAGATGGATGAAAAACACCTGTAAAATTTGGATAACCAGCAAGTACAATACAAGATTGTTACAAAATAGGTTTTGACCAAAATGAACCCTGAAATTTGACTTATTTGAAACATGATGCTTGGTGTGGGTCAAACCATTAACTCTGTCATTGGAAAGTAGAGTGAGATAGTAATTTTATGGAAATCATCCAAGTTTGAATGAGCACTGGTTAAATTGTTGGAAGAGGAGACACAACTAAACACCAACAAAAATAAAAGCAAATCCAAAGAAGCTTAGAAAGCAATGAAAATAGAAAAAGGTAGATCAGAATGATCAAATATCATCCATAGGTTTAAGAGCACTAGTAGGTATCTGGTGATCCAAGCTGGTTCTCAGTTTGGTTCATCAAATCAAAGTAAAACAGATGCTGAAAAAATTGTGAAAATTAAAATAATTCAATAAACTTTGAAGATCAAAAGTTTTATTTTCATTTTTCACTTTCATTTTTTTAGCTCTAATCAAATCATTTTTAGATCAACAAGATTTTGACTCTCTCAATGGTTACACAGGTCCAACTACCACAATGGGAAATCCTGTTCTATTTTATTTCTTTATTTTTTATTTTTAATCAATAACTCCCCCCTTCTGAATCATGGAAATTCTATCAGATGCAGATCAATGATTTCATATTTTTTTTTTATACTGGGGAGGTCTCTTAAGCAAAACTTGGCTTGTCTAAGGTTTCTTGATGGGTAGGCAATAGAGGCCAAGTTTGAGGATTTGATCTCCCTTCTCTGGTGAAATTGAACATCAACATCCTTGGTCCTCTGCTTCTGAATTGGGTTTTTTTTGAGCAAGCCACTGGTGCTTTGATTTTCAACTAAGAGGTTTGGTTGCCTGTGGAGTGAGTGGTTGAGAACTGTAAGTAGAAAACATATTCAGACTGCTTCTTGTACACTGTTATACAGATCCTTGTCCTCATCTTCTGTGGTGAAGGTTGAGATGTTCTGTTGTTTCCTTGGTTTTCAGGAATGGATCAAAGAACCCAAGCTGGAAAGTCTATGTGGAGTATGAGCAACAGGTATCTGGACAGTTGGTGTAGTCAGTGTCCATGTAGATGGTGCTGGATAGAGCCTTGCCAAGAATGATGCCCAGCCTTTTTTTTTTTAGTACTGGAGAGGTAGCAGAGGAGATGAATGACAGAATTCCAGTGTGCCAGGCCCAGTTTCTGCAGATTTTGAGAGAGTTTAGTTACAGGGAAGACTGTACCTGGACATGTGGACACCACAAGATGGTTGACGAGGCTGATGGAACTATGGGGGTTGTGGCCAGACCGTATGGAATGCACCAATGTTGGATGGTTGGAGTCACTAATTGCTTCTTTTTGAAGACAAGTGTTAGGGGGACCATTGGCATGGCAACAAATTGGCACCATGTCGAGCTTTGCTGCTCTAGGGTCTTGGAAGTGTGTAAGCAGAGGGCCTGTGACGGAAGGATGGTGTCCAAGTTGCATGTCGACCAGATGCCCAAGCTTGTCGATCGAGTAGGTACGGGTGGCCACACATTCGAAGCATTCGACATCATTTCTGATCCACGCGAAGGTCAACAAAACATTCCCCAGCAGCAACTCTGGAGGTGAACCGACGCGTCAACCGACCGATGAAGACGTTGAATCAAGCTTGAGGTTTGAGAAGTACAGATAACATAGAGCGATCGAAGGCGTGGATAGGTCGATTGAACGAGAAACGGTTGGGATCGATGAGAGGGTGGGAAGCGGGATGACGGAAGGACGAGTGGGAAGACGGATAAGGTTGGTGAGAGAGCTCGGCAGGGATTGAAGTTGGTCGAGGGCTAGGCTCGGAGCGGAGGCTTGGTGGCTCGGTTGACTCGCCCGGTGGAGATGGGGTAGCTGGCAGGGTGAATTGGAGATGGAAGCTGGAGGAGCTGTGCTAAGGTCCATCGTAAGGATATGATGACCGGCGAAGAAGGATCGATCGTCTACAAGCCTCGTGGTGGGATGGGCTTGGCATGATCGAGGGTGGCTGTACATGCATACACACAGCATGTGTGGATGGATGTGATGACATAAGTGAAGACGAGTGCAGATGACCAGTGCCTACCGATCGATCCGGCACCAGTGGCCCGCCACAGCCGAGAGTAGATTTGAAGTCGGAGCACCCCCTGGCAGCCAGAGTTAGTTACTCAAGCGACTAGGAGATCAGCCGGCGTGCGATCATTCGAGTGAGGTCGTTCATCGATATTACCCAGTCATTATAAGTATCTATCCCGAATCGGGGGTCCTTCATTGAAGGGTATTCGTTCCCAACCTCGACACTTGGCTCCCACCTTCGAATTGGTTCGACGAAGTAGCCGGAAGGGTTTTATCGAATGAGTAAGTAAGTAGCCCAGAGACTCGGTCTCCGAGTTCCAACTGATCAGCAGCTTAATCGGGGCTACAATCGTTCAATCATTCGATCACCGGTCGAATACGATACAATACTCGAAGATGACTTGCATCGATGCGCGGGTGGGCTAGTTCATACTTACCTATCTATGTACATACATATATCCTGGATGTGTGTATGATGTGCTTGATTGGAGGTAGCTGTCATGGGTATGGACTTAATCCTCCTTCGCTCTCTCTCGCTCTCCAATCCTTCTCAACTCGTCTCCCCTCGCACTCCCAGGCTTCCCAGGAGCATGATGCCCTCGGCTCAGAGCCAGAGCCAGAGCCAGAGCCAGAGCCAGAACCAGAGTCAGAGTCAGAGCCAGAGTCAGAGTGGACTCAGACTGACTGACTACTGACTCAATGATGCTCATGAACAGTAGTAGTACCATCGATGCCAGCCTCTGATGGTCGACGAAGGCTAAGCTGGCCAACCTCACCCGATCCAAGTCTCCTTCTGAACCACTCGTGATGGTCGTAGGCTGCTGCTACTCCTAAAACTGACCACCCACCCACCCACTGACTGGCACCTACTCATCATCCATCGCTGTAATACGTCATCCTTTCCATCTCGCGTGAGTTCTCACAAGTCGTCCAGCCACCCATCAGCTGAGCGACCCTGAAGTCAGCGATGATAATCTACTGATGATGATGGCTCACTCGCTACTCCTCTAGTCGGCCCCCACCCTCGCTTCGAGCCCTGCCAGGAT
The DNA here is from genome assembly GCA_025617555.3 of Puccinia polysora. Lineage (NCBI taxonomy): Eukaryota > Fungi > Basidiomycota > Pucciniomycetes > Pucciniales > Pucciniaceae > Puccinia > Puccinia polysora. The sequence goes on along the minus strand of CM062647.1, from coordinate 2,647,486 downwards.
GCGGTCATCCCCCCTGACCCTCCTTCGTCCACCACCCTCCGCCTCCGCCTCCGCCTCCGCCTCGCCCCCCGGCCATCCAGTCTCCTTGGTCATCCTCTTCCTCTGCTCCCTCAACCTCCTCGCCAACGGTAATCTCCTCCCTCACTCTCCCGCCCCGCCGACCGCCGAGCGGCTGACTCCCTCTGCTCCTTCTCTCTTCCCCCAGCCCATTCGACCGCCCCCCCGCCGATCCCTGCCGTCCATCACATCTCCGCCAGCTCCGTCACCCTCCTCCCGCGTCTGCTGCCCATCCCAGCCGACAGAGGCCCCCATCGCTCGATTCACATCCGCTCCTCCTCTCCCCCCACCCCTGATCAACTCGAGCACCACGACTCCCTCCTCCTCCAATTCGCCATCCCCGCCACCGCCCTCGAGCCTGGCCCCCCTCAAGCCCCCCCCAGACATCCCTCGGTCGACTCGGACCCTGATCAGGAGCTGCTCTGGTTCACCCTCTCCCTCCGACCCTCTCAGAACTTGATCCATCCCAGCGCAAGGATCGTCTACTCCTCCACCGATCCCATCACTCTTCAGACATCCTCCTCCGAATCTCCCCTCCTGCCAACCGATGTGCTCGCTTACTCGGGTTGGTCCATCGACCCTGCCCATCGGGACGCATGGTGGGCCGAGGAACATGCCTCCGTCGATCGCCCCTCTCCCGAGTGGGCTTCATCCTTCCTCGACTCACGCGTCAGGGGCTGGGCTCGAATCTTGATCCATCAAATCTCTTCCATCGAATCTCACGACGATCTCCGTCAACTCGTCTTCGAGGGTTCCTTCCAACACGACCATCAACTCTGGCACGTCAAACCTCTCGATACCTTCAACCGTCTCCGCTCCCCATCCGATCCTCTACCCATCCCCTCGAACTCGCATCCGACCGGCGGTCTCGTCATCTGGCGCGAGGCCGATCCCTCAAGCTCGTCCCCTCCATCATCATCATCATCATCATCATCATCATCATCATCATCACTTCCCACTCAACTCGGCTACTCCCCTTCTACCTCGTTTCCTCAAACCTGTGGCCACGATCAACTCGTCTTCAACTCGAATCCTCAACATGCCGTCTATCGCTCCTCTCAATCCTTTCAACCCTCACTATCTCATCCATCCCAAACCGGCTCCTTGACTTCATTCTCCCTAGCCTCCATGTCTAGCTTTCTGAATCAGATATTAGGTTTACCCTCTTATCGTCCATCGGCAGATCTCCTGGCCCCCCTCGAATCCAATACCAATCGATCTTCTTCCAGGTTCATCTCTCCCTCCTCCTCCAAGACTCTCCATCGTAGGCAATCTATGACGAACGATATCACCTGGCTTGGTAATTCGACAACATCCTCCAACTTCCTCAACTCGATAGGCTCCACCGTAGGATGTCCCATCGGCGCTCGGGTGGTCTTTATCGGTGTCGCTGCCGACTGCACCTACGTATCAAAGTATAAGACTCAAGACGCAGCTCGAACGGCCATCCTGAATAACATCAACTCGGTCTCGGCTCTCTACCAACGTACCTTCAACGTTTCCATCGGCGTCGTCGAATTGAACGTTCAATCTCCACAGTGTCCAACCAGCACACCCTCCGACGTCCCTTGGAACGTGGGTTGTCCTGCGGATGGTCCTCCAGGTATCGATCTCAATACAAGGTTGAGCGTCTTTAGTGATTGGAGAGGTAGGAAAGGTGGTTCCGATGGTGCCGGCCTTTGGCATCTTTTGACCAACTGCCCTTCCGGTAGCGAAGTCGGAGTAGCTTGGTTGGGTCAACTTTGTCAAGTCGCTTCTCAGTCGAGCAGTAGTGGTCAAGTCACCAGTGGGACCGGCGTCACCGCTGCTACCACCAACGAATGGCAAGTTATGGCTCACGAGATAGGTCACAAGTTGAGTTTTCTATTCCCTCTTTTTTTGTCCCCTTTGATATCTCTAAAATCTGACCGATGCACCTCGCCTATCCAAATGTAGCTTTGGTGCCATTCATGATTGCTCCGCCGGCTGTAGTCTCTCTGATGCATGTTGCCCCCTCAGTTCGGGCAACTGTAACTCCAACGGCAACTATATCATGTCACCCGTCGCCGTCAGGAATGCCACAACCTTTTCGCCCTGTAGTGTTGGAAACATTTGCACGACTCTCAGAAGCACGGTCAATACGACTTGCCTCGTCACTCCTGGTCAACGGGCGGTAATATCTTTACAGCAGTGTGGCAACGGAATCGTCGAACCAGGGGAAGATTGTGATCCAGGACAGAATTCGAATTCTACTTGTTGTGATTCGCGAACTTGCAAGTTCAAGAACGGTGCGGTGTGTGACCCATTGAACGGGCCGTGTTGCCAAGCGAACTGCCAGTTCGCCAGTACCTCCCAGATCTGTCGACCGGCGGTCGATAAGGAGTGTGATGAGGACGAACGATGTCCAGGAAATGATGTTCATTGTCCAACCGATCGGTTTGCTTCGAACGGTAAAAGCTGTGGCCCGAGTGGGATGGGATTGAAGTGCGCGGCTGGGATGTGCACGAGTCGGGACGAACAATGCAAGGCTCAAGGTAGCTCCCTAGGACTCACGAAATCCTGCCCAGCTTCGGCGACGATGGATTGTAAGATCGCGTGCGTGGACCCGACCGGTCGAGCGGATTGTATCGTCCTATCTACTAATTTTGTCGATGGAAGTGATTGCGGTTATGGAGGGCACTGCCTCGCGGGAGTTTGTCAATCCGGTAGCTTTAAGGATACCGCCGAATCTTGGTTTAAATCTAACCTCGCCATCAGTATCCCAGTAGCCGTCGTAGGTGGTATACTGGGTCTGATGTTCCTTCTCATGGTCTTTAGGTGTTTGAGGGACTGTGTCACTAGAAGACGAACGATTGGTGGTCTTCCTCCGCCTCCTCCTGCTGCCGTTAATCGATACCCTCCAAGGCCTCCTGCTAATTTTGCCACCTCCTCCAGTTATCCTCCCACCTTCCCTCCGCAGCCTGGTCAAGCTCACCTTCCTTCACATTCTCGTCAGAACTGGGTCGATCCTGCTGCGTGAGTAGTTTCATCAACCTGTCCCCGAGGGATTCTGTTTTGAAGGAAACCGTACTCAACCCAGTGTTTTTATGTTTGATCAGATACAACGGACCTCTGCGTGGTTGAAAGAATAATGATGATGAAAAAGATACATATGAGACTTAAGAAATCACAAGAAAACCTGTAGAACATGAACATATTAGTCTTGTTTAAAACACCATCACGTACATAACACGGGATCTTTATTTTATTTTTGTTGTTTTATCTATCTTTCACCTCAAGCGCACGTAGTAGCCCTCTTGGGATATAGGTCTGTCTGATTGCATGAACATCATAGTACACATAGTCATACGCATACCTTGCATACACGTATACATTTGTCATTTCGATTTGATGCGCCATCACAGAGACAACAGCAACCCTGCTTGTTTTTTTTTTCCCCATTTCATTTCATTTCTTGAGCTTCATCGCCCACTCTTTCAAGCTCCAGCATCAATCTCATCCTTAACCTGATTATATTGAACTCTAAAGCAGTCGTTTTCTTAATCTTCGTTTTTTCTTTTCTTTTCTTTCGTCGTCCGTCCGTTCGTTTCTGTTTCATCCTTCGATCCCATCCATCGGCAAGGCCGATCCATCAGAGCGCTCGTTGTACTCCATAAGCTACTATCATCATGTACATCTTCGATCTGGTATACATAATGATTATTTATCATGAATCACTCTTCCTCGTTCGAGCGTATCTGCTTTGATCCTTTAATGACCTGACCTCCTGGCCCGTCAGATTCGACCCGATGACATCTCGTATCATTCGTTTCATCCACGCTTGATTTTTTTTTTCTTGGTTCAGGGTCGTGGTGGTGCTGGTCAACCTTCATCGATCGTGTCTTGGTCGTCGTCGGCTCCCGGGGGCCCCTCTCTCTCTCTCTCTCTGATCGACTGTCTGAACCGTCCTTCGAGATCATCGCCGTTCGGAATCCACGATCGTTCAACTTGTGTTTTATATCGATCTCTATAACCTCACTCTATATACAAAAAACAAAAAAGGCCTCTCTTTACTTCGGCCTCCGTACTTTCGCCGCACAAGAGCCCATCCTCCCCCCGACTGAGGGGGTCATATACCTTAGTCTACCCCCCCCCCCCTCTCTAAAAAAAGGCCCTCGCTTTGCACCTGCCATCGATCTCCTTGGTTTGATCGTCTTGATCCTTGACCGTTTTCGATCACTTTCGTTTTTTTTTTTTTTTTTTGGGTGTTGACGGTTTCTCAACGGTGAGGAGCGCACCTACCCTGCGCCCTCGCTCGCATCGCTCAAGCGCTTACAGCAGCTAGACGTGCGTAGGGAAGTACTTATTGACTTGCACTGGGGAGGAGGGGTTCCCCCCCCACCAGTTTGGGGGTAATATACCTACCCCCCCTAGTCTACTCTCTCTCTCTCTCTATATATATATATATTTTTATATATGGTTACTTATGTACATACATACATGCTCACACCGGACAAAGTACAGTGGGTTGCCAAAAGTTGTCGGACTGGTTGGAAAAGCGGTCTCGCTTGGGTGCTTGAAACATTGTAGTTGAAGCCTGGGGTGACTTGTTGCTGGTGTTGACCATCCCAACTTCTGGCCCCTTGTCGCACTGCAAGGCAAGGGTAATTGTTGACCATCGATATTCAAGATACCCTCTCCTTGGGCCTTGCATGTTGTATAGCACCTGAATTTAGTTGTAACATCCCAATGGCTAAAGGCCCACTAATCACACTACCACCATTGTTCATTCACATCCCTTTTCTGTCTACTTGCAGTTACCCCATTCATTTATCTACCCAAAGGGTCATGTATCACTCAGCATCACTCGTTTTGGGCTGAGCACTTTGATCTCTGACATCATCTTAGTCCGTTTCATTATTCTGTTCCTGTTGTTCATTGTGTCATTGCTCTCCTAGCTGTAGATGACTTTCCATCAGGTGGTATCTAGTCATCCACCCACTGATGTAGATTAGCTTATGAGTGCCATGCAGTCTGCCTGAAGATTTTTTCCTCAGTTAGTAAATTCCATTAGTTCTTCAATCATTTTCTTTTCTGAGATTGGGTTTTCACATCAAGCTTTGTCTCAGTTTCCCCTTCATCAGAAACACTTTCCTTGCACTTTTCCTGAGGCTTTGGACTTAACCTTTGAACTTTTCAGTTGGCCTTGCAGTTAGCCTTTGCTGTAATTTGGATCTCTCTTGCAAACTGAGCCTACTCCCATTTTGCCTCAGGCCCACCTAGTTTCCCTATAGTACAAGGGGTAGCCATGTGACAGTAAATTAACTAACTCAACTTAGCCACCATCAAGCAGTTTTCCACCTTCTGGATAGTTTTGTTTTTGATGTCACATACTTTCTCAACCAGGAACCCTGCCCTCACCCCTTACAATTTCAAAATTAATAAGGTAGGGAGATCCAGTGGTCCATGAGCCCAAAAAACCTTAGAGCCTGTTTCTTCTCCTAAATCTCCATTGGTGGAACCTCTCAATGATTCCCTCCCTTGAAATACAAAACTTGTCTGAGGCTTTGGAGGATCCTCTCAATCAAATCAAGGATTCAACCAACTCTTCCAATGATACTTTGACCCATGGTAGGACTAGGTCTTGTAGAAATGCTCCCAAGTCAGAGGCTTTGACCCTCATGGGTGCTTTGGTCCAGGCACTTAACCAAAGTGCCTTGAAACCTAGCACGATTGGTCCCAGCTTTTGCACTCTGGGCATGAAGCAGACTGACCACTTTACTAGGGATCATCCCCACAAAAATTATATCCTATTTAAATTCTTGTAAAATCCTTTTATCCAATGACTCGAATAAATTCTCTAAGGATTGACACAAATTCATGTATGCATCTCCCTTCTTAGGAGGTAGAGCCTTGCAGTGGTTCAAGCCATAAATTAAATTATTATCCAACCCAAGTCCCTCTTGTATCTTCAAAAATTGGGAAAAATTCAAGCAGAAAACCTTCACCCTATTTGTCAACCTCAAGAAATTGAAAAATTCCAAATACAAACTGAGTAGTTGGGTCATGAAGGAAAATAGTAGGGCTTCTGATTATATTTTGAAGTTTAGATCTTTGCAGACTTGCATCCAATGGAACAAGCTCATTCTGTTATTTCATTCTTGAAAGGTTTTACCAGAATGCCTAATCAACCAGCTTTCAGTTAGGGGTCATAAGACAACCACCCTTTGGTGGCTAATAGATTGGGTCGTTGAGCCTGGTAATGGCTATCACAACAGGAATCACTCTCAACAAAACAATCATGGACCATAAATCTTGGATCCAAAGGCTGAAAATTCTTTGAAGAAAAACTTGAAGCATCCAAAACAATCCAAGCCAGCCCTGAATTTGAACTCCAACAAAGTTAAAGCTGTTGCCAAAAACTCCAAGCTATCTGGACTAGGAAACTGAGTTTCCCTCAAATTAGGAACGGATAAGGAGGGAAAGGGAAGGTTTTCGTATGTATTTCAGCCAGAAACATGATGTGCATAGTTTTCCAAAGAAATCAGCTGTAGCCGCTAAGTTTCCAAAAAAAAAAAAAAAAAAAAAAAAAAAAAAGCTTGTAGTTTTCCTGATACTTGCAAGGAAAGCTACACATTATCTAAGCATCAACTAGTCCATCTTTGCACTTTCAAGTCCATTAAAACTCCAAGTTTCAGATTTTACCTTTTCCACTCCAATGATAAGCCTTTAAGAAAACTCCTTGACTCTGGCCCTCATGTTTATTCTATAAGTCTAAATTTCACCACTTCTCAAAATCTAATGTGTTTCAAGATAGAAAGATTTTCCATCTATTTAGTAATAAGTGCATCTAATCTGTCTTGTTGGGTTACCCATAAGGCAAAATGGGGTTTTGAATTTTCCAGTTTACCCAGCTTGAAATGTGATTTAATTTTCTTTGATATTGCAAGAATGGATGATACCATTCTAGTAAATGACTTTCTAGTATATTAGAATCCAGATGGAAGTTGGAAAGAAGGATTAATTAAACTATAAGCCTTGCAAACCCAAGAAACTATCCAGTCCATCAACCAAGAATCAAACAGCCTACCTGAAACTTTCATTAAGTTTGATGACACTTTTCTTCCAGGATATTTGAAATATCCTAGTCCACTCTTAAGATTTAGGAGTTATCACTTAATTATCCAACTGAAATCTTCCTGGCTTCTTCAAAGAGAAGCAGTCACCTACCAAAAGGTTTATTTTGAGATCCCTAATCCTCTTTTATCATTCTGACACCTTGAAGCTGTCATAAACTTAACTTGACTCAGTCTCCTCAGCCATCTTCAATCCTTGGTACAATCAAACTTCTAACATTGGATCTACTTGCTGCATCTCCTGAAGTATCTCCCTGCATCCCCTATAGGTCCTAGGCAATCTCAAAGGATCTCTTTCTCTCTCTATGGCTTGGTGAATCCTTCATCTCTCCTTCAATCTGATTGGTATGAGAAGTAAATACAGATCCCATACTTTAAATCCATATTACATACTCCTGGTTGGACAACTCACACTTCCAGTTCAGTAAATGCCACACCTTCCCTGAAAGGCGCATTACCCAATCTGTCAAGCCACTGCCTCCAGTTCAAATGGTCAACATCTAATTCCATGGGGAATCCCAGCCCAACACCAGTCATCCCTCCTCAAGGCCTCTTTCCAGCTCTCACATATACTGGCCTCTCCTTCCTTCCTGGACCAATTCCCCTCAAGGAATTTGTATAGTACTTCTTATTGGATTCAGTCATCAATACACCTCAAGAGCCTTACTCCTGGAGTAATCTCATCCTTTAACTTCTTCAACCTTGTCATCACTCTACCTATCATCATTGCAATCAATCTCATATTCTCTATCCTGAGTTCTGTGAGCAGTAGTGTCTGTTGATGAGACAGACTGTGCCAGCAGAGATGTGATGTGGAAGGATAATTATATTTCATGGGAAAGGGAATCAGATAGAACATCAGAATCATGAAATGAGGAAAGAAAACAAAGAGAATGAGGATAAGAGGAAATAGAAAACATACTTGGGTCAGCATAGATGTGATGTGGAAGGATGAGGAAAAGGAGCTCTTTCCACTCACTGTAGCTGGCCCAGGTATACTACACAACATGTGACATGAGAGTGACATGTGTGTAGCACACAACTGGACAGGATTGACCTTGTCAATCTAAAACCCCCCCTTGCTGAACACTTGAGAACAAACATGGAGAGAGAGAGAAAGAAAGAAAAAAAAGGAAAAGATTTAAGCAAAAAATCCAAACATGTGAAAATGTTTTTCAAGGAGAACTCTGTTGAGAGGCTTTGTCAGCATGTCCACAATCATGTCCTTTGTGAAGACAAGAATGAGGTTCATTGTACCCTCTTGGACGCACTCCCAAATAAAATGGTATCTTGCATGGATATGCTTGGTACACACATGGTGTTCAGGATTCCTGACAAGCGCTGTGGTGTCATTATATAGCCTTGGGTTGGGAACTGCGTTGGGGCCTGGGCGCTAAGCATTTGGGAAGTCAGGCTCAGAAATTGGGTTGCGGGCGTTCTCAGCAGTGGCTGCTGCGGGGCTCAGCGGTAGGCGCAGCAGGACCGGCATGCCAGTTGTGGGCCAGGCTTGACTAGTGGAGGTGGGCCGCGACCCGCTTGGTTATTACAGGCTCAGGAATGGAGCCAGCCCAACCGCGTTTGCGGGCGGTTAGTTCAAGTAGTAGGAGCGGGGCAACCGCAGGGCTATGTACACAGGTGGCCGCGCGCAAGCACGGGCCGGCCCATGGGGTTGGGATATTCACAATGGCGCATTGGGGGGATACGGAAAAGCACGGTGAACTTCAAGTAGCGCCCGGCAGAGGGATGGGGCATGGGAAGGAAAAACCGGATGTGTGTAATGGCAGGCAGGCTGAAGGGATAGGGTGGTATGGATTAAGGTGGAGTTAGGGTTCTGGGTCTAGGTTTTCTTCTTCAATTGTTGTCAGATTGTTCTTGTGTTTGTACCTAGGTTAGGTATAAGGGGGAGGGCATAAAAAGCCAGCTCCCTCAGCACAAGTTGGAGAAGGGGGCACCATGGTCAGGGGGGGAAATCTATCATCATCATCATCATCTCTCTCTTTTCTCTTTCTTAAATGGGGCATCCTCAGACCTTACAGACACTAGAACCATTGGCTCCGTAACCTAGGGACAACTAAGTGAGGGTTACTCACTTAAGTCTCCTCATCTGGGGGTCTGGCTGGGAACCCAATATGTTCTTAGTCTCTCAAAGATAGCCTAGGATGCTACCAACAACCGCTCTTGGATCCAATGTTCCCCATCCCTATCCTCTGCGCTCAACTCCCGTTTCTGCAACTCAACCTACTCCACCACCATTCACCCAGGTTCCTAGAGCCAGCAGTTTTGCTCCTCCTTCAGAGGTGTTGTTGGATATGGTGGTGGAGACCCCTTGTTGCGTCTGGCTGAGACCAAGGGACTTCCCTCATCTTTGGTTTAGTACCTTGGAGGTGGAATGGTTTCTTTCCAGGTTTGAAGGCATTGTGGATTTGGAGGGTGCAATGGGTGCAGAAAAGGTTTGGACTATTGTGCTCTTCATTACCAAGGAAGATAAGCTGCGGGATGTGGAGGAAATGATTGTTTAAGAGAGGCAGGATTGGGGGAATTTGAAAAGCAAGATGCTGGCAAGGTGGGGAAAGCGCCAACCCTGGTTCCGGGAAAGCAATTTTGACCAAGCCATGGAGGAAGCAAGCGAGTGTGGGGGGGTGCAATTGCGCAAAGGATTGGTGGAGTATATGTCAAAGTTTGAGCGCATCTATGGTTACTTGGCAAAGAACAAGGTTGTGGCAGGCCAGACAGAGGCTATGAAGTGAGCGTTTTTGGGAGTTCTTGTGCCTCAGCTCCGTTCCAGGGTACAGCGGTACCTGTATGATCACGGCCTGGTTAAGAAGTTGCTGGACGGAAGCGTTGCAATCCTTCCCAATCTTTTGGTTATTTGTCAGGCAGTGGAGAGCAAAATTGACTTAGATGAGCTCATTGCGGACACAGCACAAACATACCCAGCGGTCTCCAAGAAATTGGTCACAATTTTGGTGCCAGCCCCAAACCAAACCTCAACCCCGCGCAACCTCCAATGCCCTCTCATGCCAGACTGTCCCAACAAGCTCCAGGACAATTGGTTGGAAAGATGATGGAGATTCTACAAGACATAAGGATCTTCCTCAACCAGACAGTGGCCCCCATGGCTCCAATAGCCACTATGGCTCCGGTGGCTCCTACTCAACTGTGCACAACACCGCCTCATATGGCAGAAGGGTTCCAGCCTCCCAGCAGAACCTACGGGCTGTTTGGGGTTTGCACCTGTACGTACTGCTGGGAAAAAGGGCACTGGAATTCAATATGCAAAAACCTCAGCCGGGACATGAACAAAGGATTGGTTTGAACATCTGGGATGACATACATATTTCCATTGGGTGAATTGGTGGATTTGACCAGAGACCAGCCGCTGCCAATGGTGCAAGTGAGAGAGTGGGCAAAGGCCCAGGCCAAGACTGCTTTGGTGTTGCTTTGAATTGTCACCGCGCCTGGGACCTGGGAAGCGCCAAGGGTAGAGGCCAAAGTCAGAGCATTGGCAGCAAACAAATCGATCACAATGGACATTGATTCCAAGGAGTGGACAACAGCCCCAAAGTCAACTGCGCGCATACCAGAAATGGATGGATTTTCAACTAATTCTGTGGGGAAGAAGAAGGCCTTGGATATTGTCCAAAGGGTGATGGGAAATGACTCACCAATACCTCTGAGCCTACAAGAGTTAGCAGCGGTGTCCCCAGCAGTTGTCAATGAAATGGTCCAAGCACTGAAAGAGTGCGGTCAGAACCAAGTGCCAACAACAGTTCAACGGGTAAATGTGGCGGAAGAGGAGGTGGATTGCAAGCTGTGCCAGTCAAAGTTGGTTTCAGTCCCACTTGCTTATGTCACAATGACTATTGCGGGGAGGAAGGTATGGGTGATGGTGGATAGTGGGTCAATGGTCAACTTGCTTTCGTTGAGGTTGGTGGACAAGCTTGGTTTGGTGCAGAGGAAGTGTGCAATGGGTCTCTGGGCGTTGAATGGCGGCAAATGCCGCATGGGCGGAGTGGTGGAGGCAGAGGAGCTCAAAGTTGCAAAGGTTTGTAAGCCCTTATTATTTCTCTTGGTAGAATGCAGTGACATGATATTGGGTTGACCATTCATTTTTGGGTTCTGGGCTCAAATGGCCTTCAATGCCAAGGAAGGAATGGAGGCTCTGAAAGTCAAGGATTCATTTGGCGCCCTTTTCAAGACAACTATCTGCAATCACAGGAGAGGGAAATGGGTGCTACAACCAGTGGCTGGAAACAACCAAGAGTCCAAGGTGGGGGCTGACTGTAAGGGTCACCCCACAGAGGATTTTTCCTAGTCAGCCGCGGTTACCGCGCGGAGCAAGCTCTGGATTTGCTTGGGCAGTCAATGGGTAAGGATCAAGTGGAGGAGGCCCGCATAGGGCGCAGGCGTCAGAAGTAAGTTCCATTCCTCAGTGTGCATTGCCAGAAGGTTCTACGCTTCAAAAACCCTATCATTGTGCCACATTTGTGAGCAAAGGCAAAAGCCCCGGTCTGGTTATTGCTAGGAATTACAACAATAACCGTTGGGTATGGATGACAAGGTGCAACGCTAGCAAGTACAAGCCAGTGGGACGGAAGGTCCGGCCGCGTAACAAGCCAATGCCCCAGGGATTGAACGGGCCCTTGCGTCCAATTGCATGGTCCCAAAAACTGTGGACAACACCCTTGAAAAAGTCTGGTTGGGTAACGTGGTCAGCACAGATCACCAAAAAACAGATTGACGCACTTAACTTTGGTCCCACGGGGTGGCTAAGCCCAGACAAGAGGGATTTGCTATTTTCCGTGTTGGTAATGCGGGAGAAGGCCCTTGCCTTTGGCCCGGGCAAACAAAGGCTGCTGAAAGGCAACATTGGTGATCTGTATGTTATTCCCACGGTTTGGCATGAGCCATGACAGATCAAGCCAATTCCAACCCCACAGACCGTTTGGGAACCTTTCTTGGAGTTGGTGCAAAAGTGCGTAAGGACAAGCCTCTACGAGAAATCCATGCTGAGTTACTCTAGCCCTATCTTTGCCGTTGTCAAGCAAGATGGGAAGTTGCTACAGATTGTTCATGATTTACAGCATCTCAACTCTTTCACTATCCGTGATGCTGGTTTTCCCCCGCAGATGGAGGAATTCTTGGATTCAATGGCTGGATGCGCATGTTATGGATTGGTGGATGTGATGGGGGGATACAATCAGCGGGAACTCCATCCCAATTTGCATCCGCTGACCACGTTTGAGACCGGGTTGGGGAGGATGCAAATGACGCGGCTGCCGCAAGGTGCGACTAACTTGGTAGCGGTGTACCAAGCCCAGATGACCTGGATACTGCGCAACGGAATTCCGGAAGGCATTCAGATCTTCATTGAAAATGCTGGTATCAAGGGCCCAAAGACGGACTATGGAGGAGAGGTTCTTGCAGAGGCCCCTTTGGTCCACAGGTTCATTTGGGAATACGCAGTGACTCTGGAACGGGTCCTTTTCCGGACTGAGGAGGCAGGCCTTACATTATTGGGCAAGAAACTGGCAGTCTGCGTTCTGGCACTCAAGGTCTTGGGGCATGTGGTGGCTTCAGACAGGCGGCGTATTTCAGATAAAAAGCAGAATAAGGTTCTTGAATGGCCAACTCCGCAGAAAGTGCCACATATTCTCCAGTTCTTGGGGTTGTGTAGTTATGTCTGCATGTTCATCAAGCGGTTTGCAGATGTGGCAAGCCCCTACAAGCTTTGACACCAAAAGGCCTGAGGTGGGAATGGACTACTGGGTGCAATGGCGCGTTTGCAAAGCTCAAGGAGATAGTGGGGTGGGACATTGTCCTCTGGGACATTGACTAAAATGCCGGGGGGATACAACTGGCAATGGACTCTAGCAAAAGTTTGGTGCGGGAGGTGTCCTGACGCAGGAAGAGGACAGGAAGGATTGGCTGGTGCTTTATGAGTCAGTCACCTTTAATGCAATGGAGAGTTTCTATTCTAAGCCAAAGTTGGAGCTATGCGGTGTTACAAAAATTCTGCGACGGCTTCAACACCTCCTGTGGGGTGTTCATTTTGAACTCTTGGTCAAAGCGGAGGCCCTGGCGTGGATGATCAATTCACCAACACTGCCAAATGTGCCAATGACCAGATGGGTGGTGTACCTTCAGCTGTTCTCCTTTAGTGTTGTGCACGTTCTGGGGAAGGCGTTTACAATTTGGGATGCGCTGTTGCGGTACCCTTGGGAGGATCTGTACAAAGGAGCAAAGCCATTGGACATGGAATCCCTGGTTATTTGGGTGGGGGTGGTAGAGGCGGGAGTTAGGTTGCCGCTGTCCCATTCCAGGCGCTATGCATTTTTGTGCTCTTATTTGCAGGACCTCCGGTTCCCCAAAGGTTAAACGGATACAATTGTTTTTTGGGAAAAGCGGCACACGGTGAACTTCTACCTCCAGGATGGGCAATTGTGGCGGCATAGTTCCACCATCCCCCTTGTGGTTGCAACATCTAGGATGGATCAGGAATTGATCCTAAGGTGTCTGCATGACAATTTGGGCCATTGGGGCAAAATTGAGACGCAGAGAAGGGTGAAGGCGCGGTTCTGGTGGCCAGGGGTTGTGCGCTTGGTCCACAAATGGGTGAAGTTGTGCAAGGCCTGTCAATGGCAGATTTTGAGGTTGCCCAAAGAGGTTGGTCACCCCACAGGGGAGGATGCGTTGTTTGGACGGGTTTCTCTTGATGTGGTGCAAATTAAGGCAGGAAATTTTGCGTACTTGTTAGTTGCAGGGGAAAACCTGTGGGGATGGGTAGAGGTGCGGCCGTTGGTGAAGTTGTCTGCGGAAAAGGTGGCCCAGTTCCTAGAGGAAGATTGGTTTGCATGCTATGGTTCCCTTTGTCTAGTTACAGTGGACAGAGGCGCCAAGTTTTGGGGTTGCTTGATGACGCTTGTTCAGAGTTGTGGGGCAAAGTTTGGCCGCGTAACAGAGTACTATCCAGAAGGCATGGGGATGATTGAGCGGGGACACCATCCCATCAAGGATGCCTTGGTAAAGATGTGTGGGGAAGACAGCAAGAGATGGCAAGAGGCACTTCCAGTGGTTCTCTTTGCTGATTGGATCTCCATGAAGCAATTGACGGGTTACTCACCCTATGAGTTGCTCTTTGGGCAGCTGCCCGTCCTTCCAGTGGAAATCAAGCTGGAGACTTTCTTAGGTGTTTACTGGTGGAAGGTGAAGACCTCCGGGGATCTTATCAAGGCCCGTTCCCTGCGGCTTCTATGGCGCAAGGAAATTTTGGAAAAGGCAGTGGAAAAACTTTGGAGAACCCAGAAAGTGTTGGTGCAATATTGGGACAAGCGCTGTTCCCACTGCCTCCGCAACCTGTTGCAAAAAGGGGACCTGGTGCTACTGTAAAATTTGAGTCTGGAGTCTCAATGGGGACGGCTACTTGCTAATTGGTGGAATGGCCCCTTCTGCGTGGCCTCTAATTTTATGGGCAGAAGCTATCAGCTTGAAGAATTGGATGGAACACCTCTTAAGCAGAAGGTTGCAGCTTTGCACATGAAGCACTTCTTTGCATGCGGATCCACCTCTTTCAAAAAGATGGCAGGGGAAGACGCAATTTTGGGTAGCAACAGCGCAACCTTGGAAGCAGTGGGGGACCCGGCCAATTTGGACAGCTCGGCACCTGAGGAGTCCGTGCCTGAAGCGCCGCTCCAACGGAGTAGACAACTGAAAACAGCTGGGGAAAGCTGCCAAGCGGGGGGGCACTAGGAAGGAAGGGAAAGCCTGATCTGGTGAGGGGGTTCTCTAGCTGGAATAACTAGACACCCCAGAATGTTTGTTTTCCTATTTTATTGGTTTGATTGGGTTCTTGGATTGGTACTGGCTTTGGATTGTAAATCTCAGGGACAGGGGCTCAGTGCAATGCTGGGTTTGCCTACGCAAGGACAAGCCCTGCAAACAGGAGGCGGGACAAAGAGCACTGCAAAAAAATGGTCTGGGCTGCTTCCTTTTTATCTGTTTCTTTCTCTATGGATGGGTGTGACAGGTCATCAATGGAAATGGGGGAAAAGTGGGCGCAGGAAAAGCTTGATTTGGTAAGGGGGTACTCTAGCCGGTTCACAGCCGGGGCAACTAGGTACCCCAGAATGTTTGTTTCTCATTGCTTCTCTCTCTCTCTGGTTGTGTGCGTGCACTGGAGGCTTGGTGTTTGTTTTTTTTGTAGTATGGGTACGGGAAACTGTGTGGCAGTTCATCTGGGGAAGTCCAGGTACCTTTTGGAACTCCTGGTTACTTACAAAGGCAAAGTGCGCAGGCAGAACTCACAGTCATGCAATTGCGTGCAAGGCGGATCAAATCTCAGTTCTCTCTTCTCTCACTTGCTCAGGGATCAGGGTTGTTCTCACAAGACTTAAAAAGAGGATGCACGCGCAAAGATTTTTATTTCTTTGGGGAATCAATAGAGGAAGTGCGGTACAAGAAAGTAAGGAAAGAAGAAGAGGATAAGGGGGAGAGGGAAATCTGCCTAAATCAGGTCCATAACCTCCACCACTTCCAACCAGGCTGTGTCCACAAGTCCTTGGAAGGCTTCTAAGAGTTTGCGCCGGATTTGGTTCCATGGGTGCCCAGAGCTGAGAGAAACCACTTTAGAAGGTTGTCCTACTTGGTCGCAAAGTCATCAAAGCGGGCCTCCCTTAGTGCTAGCCCAGTGGGGACGTCCGGGATTTTGGGAGTAACTGCGCAAGGTGGAGCCAGAGTTGGAGAAGGGCTTGATCCAAAGGAGAACAGAGGCAAAAAGGGGGATCCAGGGGGATCATTTGGGGGTCTTGGTTGGGCCAAAGGCAACAATGGGATCAGGATTGGGGACGGCCAGGGAGTGGCCTGTGGAGTTGTAGGCCATTCCGCTGGTTCCAGTGAATGCCTTGGGTTGGGGCCTGGTGCAGGTTCAGGAGCGGCCCAAGGGACTGAAGGAGGAGCTGGAGGGGGAGTCACGTGTTGTCTGAGTATCTCCTTGACAGGAGGGTCCCTTGCCCCTTTATTTACTCAGACGCGGTTGGCCCAGTAACAAAGAGCAACTTGGTAGGCCGCAAATTCCGGTTAGTCCTCCTTCCGGGGAGGCCAAGTGCAACAAAAAGGCAAAGCTGAGTGGCAACCCTCACTTGGAGGAGGGAGGCAAAGTGGTGAACCCAGTGGAGTCCACAAATCCTCTGAAATGGTGTTGTTGTCCAAAACCACAAATGGGTCCGGAAAAGCCCTCTTGCGCAGCCTAGGACGGGAGCCAGATTGGGGTGGAGGCATTCCTGCGCTAAGAAAGCAGAAATAGTGGCCGCAACAACAAACGGTTCAAGCACCACGGCCAGGGATTAGCAAGCACGCGTACCTGTTTTGGGCACAGAAGTCGCACAGAGTCATGGCAATGAGCAAGGGAGGTAGTCAGTGGGGTAGGAGGAAGGGCGCAAAGGGGTAGTGGCTGGTACAAGGAAGAGAAAGAACGGTCAAGGTAGTGATGGGAAGACCTCTGGGGACAGAACTCCAGTTGGGGGGGATGTGGTGTCATTATATAGCCTTGGTTTGGGAACTGTGTTGCGGCCTGCGGGCTCAGCATTTGGTAGTTCAGGCTCAGCAATTGGGGTGCGGGCGTTCTCAGCAGTGGCTGCTGCAGGGCTCAGTGGTAGGCGCAGCAGGACCAGCATGCCAGTTGCGGGCTGGGCTTGACTAGGGGAGGCGGGCCACAACCCGCTTGGTTATTACGGGCTCAGGAATGGAGCCAGCCCAACCGCATCTGCCCACAGTTAGTTTGAGTAGTAGGAGCAGGGAAACCACAGGGCTATGTACGCGGGCGGCCGTGCGCTGGCCCACAGGACTGGGATATTCACAACGGCGCGTCAGGCGGATATGGACAAACACGGTGAACTTCAAGTAGCGCGCGGCAGAGGGCCGGTCCATGGGAAGGACAAACCGGATGTGTGTAATGGCAGGGGGGCTGAAGGGATAGGGCTGTATGGATTAAGGTGGGGTTAGGGTTCTGGGTCTAGGGTTTCTTCTTCAATTGTTGTCAGATTGTTCTTGTGTTTGTACCTAGATTAGGGCTAAGGGGAAAGGCATAAAACACCAGCTCCCTCAGCACAAGTTGGAGAAGGGGGCACCACAGTTGGGGGGGGGGAGGGAAATCTATGATCATTACCATCTCTCTCTTTTCTCTCTCTTAAAAGGGGTATCCTCAGACCTTACAGACACTAGAACCATTGGCTCCGTAACCTAGGGACAACTAAGCAAGGGTTACTCACTTAAGTCTCCACAGCGCTTCAGCCCATTTGTTTCCCACGTGCATCCAAATGGCTTCATTTAGTCTCAGGGAGAGTTTGGAAAGAACATTCTTGAGCCAAAACCCCTCTTTGCAAAAGTCTGACAGGGCTTTGTACTTGGCTTCAGTGCTGGAAAGCAAAACAGTGGCCTGCTTTCAAGATTTCCATGAGATAGCACCAACTCCCTGGTGGTATGTGTAGCCAGAGGTAGACTTTTGGTCTTCATGGTCTTCCTCCCAGTTGGAGTTGGAAAAAATGGAAATCTCCAAGGAGCCACCCAGCCTGAGTTGCATGGTTTTGGTGGTGACCAGGTAGTTGAGAACACGCAAGGCTGCCTGCCAGTGTGTCTCTGATGAATCACAAAGGTGTTGTGAAAGGCGTTTGACAACAAAAGAGATATTGAGTCTTTTGCACTATGCCACTCAGAGAAGAGACCCAATCAATTGGTTGTAGGGTCCCAAGGAGGCATCTTCACCAGGTATCCTACTTTTGATTCTTTTAAAATGTGAGTTGATTGGGGTTTGGACGGGCTTCAATTGGTTGTTCAGGAAATGAGAGCAAAGGTCCTCAATTTAGTGCAAATGGTTGAGATAGATTAGACAATTTAGTTGGTCTTGTTCAATTTGAAGCAACAGGAAGTGATGAAGTTCCTTGTAAGCTCCAATTTGGAAGGACTTTCCAAGAGAAACTATGAGATCATCAACAAAGGAAGGTTGACCAATAATAGCCAAATTTTCCTCATGCCTAGTCAGGGCACCCACAAGTTTACCTTCATGCAGTTGGAAGTAGAGGGTTGAATTGTACTTGGAGTTGGACAGGCCAAGTTGGGTGAAGGTTTCATGAAGGCAAAGGTTCCACTGGCGGGGGGATTTTTTCAATCCATAAATTGAGTTTTCAATTTGACAAACCCAATCAGGAGGCTGTGGATCAACAAATCCAGGAGGTTTTTCCATGAGGACTTGATTATCAAGGCAGCTGTTGAGGAAAGCTGTGTCAAAGTTGAATTGCCTGCCTTTCCAGTTGTTGGAGGCCAGCAGACTGAGGATCATTTGGAGAGTTTTGAGGCGTAGGGTTGGAAAGAACACCTCTTCAAAGTTGATTCTGCAATTTTGAGAATAGCCCATGGCCATAAGACAAGCCTTTGTAGGAATGTGAGGCTCAACAAGAGGATGAGGAGAGAAAAGGGAAGGGAGACTTTCACCAGAGAAGGCTACAATCTGACTTAAGGGGTCCAGAAGGGACCAGATTCAGGAGGGCTTTTGTTAAGTGGGCCTGGATGAGAAAGGGTGAAATCTGATGGTTTTCATTCAAGATAACAGACATGGAAGAGTACTTTATAGACAACTAGAGGACCACAAGTTGGGCCTTTGAGAGATAAGAATATTCAATAAGATAACAAAGGATAAAAAGGTTGAGAGTAGGACATTTAACATGAGGATCACAAAGTCTAAAAGTAGTGACATTTGTGTATCAGGAGCCTGTGAAATATATAATATATGGCGGCCAGAAGGCTACAAGCACCAGAAATACAATAATAGAGTGGCCTAGATTGCTACAATTATCAGGAAAAGTAATGGTGGTTGAAACAACTATCAGTATCTCAATCATACAAAAATATATATAAGTTGGTCAGAATAGGCTATATATATCCTAAACATATAAATTAATAAGACTAAATATATATGCGCTGAGAGAGGGCAGTGAGCGGACAAGATGATGAAGGCCAAAACTCAACACACCCCCGCGCAAAACAAATGGGGTGAAGCAGACAAAATGGGAAGGCTGGTAGTAGAAGATATGAGAGTGCAACAAAGTTGCAAGCAAAGTTGAGGGGTGGTAGCAATCAATGTTGCAGGAAGGGCGCCATCAATTTTGGTAAATGAGAAGGAGAGATTGAAGTTGAACAAAGGTTGAAAAAAGGATTTGAAAAAAAAGTTGGGAATAGGCGCAAGCAAGGTTGCAAAGCAAGGTGCAAGCAAGGAAGTTGGAAGCGAGCAAGCTTGAGGAAACTGAGTCGCAATTGATGTTGGAAGCCAAGGAGGTACAAGCAATGTTGCAAGAGAAAGCCACAGCATGAGCGCAAGAAATGTTTCAAGATTGAAATCAGAAGGTTGAAGAAGAGGTGCAGGTGAATAGCAATCAAAGTTGCAAGAAAGGCGCAATAAAAGTTGCAAAATGAGTGGGAGAAATTGTTGGACCAATATTGAAGGATTATGGAGCAAAGTTGAGATCAAAATTGATGCAAAGGCGGAGTTGCAAGTTGATAGATGAGGCAAAGAAGCAAAAGAGATTACAGCTGAGATGAGAAGATTGAAGTGGTGAAAGAGGGCAAGGTCAAACTCAATATCAAACAATTGAAGAAGCAATGTTGGGATCAAAGTTGGAGGGAGATAGGCAATTTAAAAGGAGGAAGAGATGAACACAAGATTTCAATTGACAAGATGATGAAGACTGCAAGAGTGCCAAGGCAAGTGGAGAAATGTTGAGAAGGCAAACAAAACAAGTGAGGTCAAGGTTGCCAAAGGGGTGCAGGCAAAGTGGAAATTTCTCAATCAAGAACCACACATGGAAGGGTTGTATGGACAATGTCAAATGTTATCAAGATTTGAGACAAAGATGGCTCAAGATGACTGATAAACTACATCAATAAAGAGTAGGGGACACTCTTGAAGCGCTGGCTGGGCTCATAACCTGTAGGAATGTGAGGCTTGACAAGAGGATGAGGAGAGAAAAGGGAAGGGAGACTTGCCCCAGAGAAGGCTACAATCTGACTTGAGGGGTCCAGAAGGAACCAGATTCAGGCGGGCTTTTTTTAAGTGGGCCGGGATGAGAAAGGGTGAAATCTGATGGTTTTCATTCAAGAGAGAAAACATGGAAGAGTATTTTATAGACAACTAGAGGACCACAAGTTGGGCCTTTGAGAGATAAGAATATTCAATAAGATAACAAAGGATAAAAAGGTTGAGAGTAGGAAATTTAACATGAGGATCACATTGGCTAAAAGTAGTGACATTTTTGTATCAGGAGCCTGTGAAATATATAAGATATTGCGGCCAACAGGCTACAAGCACAAGACATAAAATAATAGAGTGGCCTAGATAACTACAAGTATCAGGACAAGTAATGGTGGTTGAAACAACTATAAGTATCTCAATCATACAAACATATATATAAGTTGGTCAGAATAGGCTATATATATCCTAAGCATATAAATTAATAAGACTAAATATATATGCGCTGAGAGAGGACAGTGAGCAGACAAGATGATGAAGGCCAAAAATCAACAGCCTTGAGCTTCTGGATTGTTTGATTGGGGTGTTTCTTGACTTTGAAGACCCATTCTGATTTAATGATCTTCCGTTTTTCTGGAAGAAGTACTAGTTGCCAGGTTTGCATACCAAGGAGAGATGCAAACTTGTCATCTGCTACCTTCAGCCACTTGTGCTTGTTGGGTGACTTGAGAAGTTGAGGCCATGTTTTTGGATTATCAACATCTGCAGCTGCATCAGCACTTTTGGACCACTGGCTGTGTCAGTCAGGGGCTTGACAACAGCAAGTGGATTGTCTAGGGACTGGAGGTGGAGGAAGAGGAGGGAGAGAAATGGGCACTACGGCTCCAGGTGAGGGCTGGGTACTCTCTGGGACAAGGGGACTTGGGTTTGGCAAGGGGATGGGAGATGGAGACCAGCGGGGTACAGAGGCTGGGATTGTTGGGGAGACAGGAGATGGAGACTCTTGGGGAACGGAGGCTGAAGAATCACTTGCGTTTGAGGTAGAGCAATGTCTGTTGGTTGGAGCGTGGATGGAAGCTGTAAGAGGCCAATCCACACCCCCCTCAGAGGGATGTCAATCAGCGGGAAAACTGAGTTGGAGGAAATTGGGTGCCTGACTTGAGGCAGAGGGTGTGGCGGTTGCAAGAGCCAGGGGACCTTGAAATTGAGAGGAGATGAAGTGGAGGTAAGCTTTGACAAGTAGGGAAAGAGATGATTGTTGAAGATTAAATCACGGGTCTTTAAAAATGTTAATTTTTCTAGGTCCCAAGCTCTCACACCATTACCATTGGATAGGGTGGATAAGAGCATTGCTGCCCTTGCTTTTTGATCCAACTTCTTGCAATCTGCCTCTGGAACCTTGTACCAGACATGACACCTGAAAGCATGATTTTCCAAGAGAGGGGCAGGGTGTTGACCAAGAACTGAGAGTGGGGTTTGGAAGCCAGCAGGAGTGTGGCATGGAAAGGAATTGTGATAGTGGAGAGCATGCCTGAGGGAATTGTCCCAGAAGACCTTTGGGACCAACGCTTGCAAGAGGGCGCACCACACAAAATTTCAAATTGTCCTGTTTCAGTGTTCAGAAACGCCGTTCATCTGTGGAGAATGAGGTGGCCCTGGGTCATGAGTGATACCGTGATTCTGGAGATAGGTTGAGAAAGCGGTGGACATGTATTTGCCACTGTTTTTGGTGCGTAGTGATTTGATAGTGAAAGCACCATCTGATTAAAAGCAGTACCATAATAACTTGAAGCAGTTGAACGTCTTGTGTTTGTGCTTCATGGGATAGAAAAGAATGAATTTAGAGAAATTTTTGACAAAGGTGGAGAAAAATTTGTACCCTTCCCTCAAAGGAACTTTGAAGGAGCCAACATCTGAATGTATGAGCTGGCCAGGGTGAGTTGAACAATAAGGGTGGCAAGATTTGAATGTGACTCTGTTCATTTTGCATTGGACACAGATGGAGCAACATTGTACCTCTTGTTCATTCATAGGAGTGGGTTTGATTTGATGATCTTGAAGGAGCCTCTTGAGTGGCTTGAGACCTAGGTGATTTAGCGGCACATGATGGTCAAACAAGGAAGATTTAGTTTTAGTGACTTGGGAGGCTTGAGAGAAATTTGAGCTCACAGGCTCAGACGGTAAGTAGAACAAATTTCCTTTGCAATAGCCTTGCCCAACTGTTTGATGGGGAACTTGCACACTCAATTTTGGGTAGATGAGACATTCCTTTGAGGTGAATACAACAGTTAGTCCAAGGTCACAGAAACCAGCTATAGACAGGAGTGGCTCATGAAGGGATGGGAAAACTAGGTTTTTGATTTCTTTGTCTGTCTTCAGAGGGAGTTTCCATGAGCCGCGATGAGTTGACTTTACTAGAGAGTGATTGGCCAGGCAAACAGGGGTATTTTCTGGCTTGATCTTGTCAAGTGAGACAAAGTGAGGGTTCATGGACACCAAGAAGCCGGAATCTAGGTTGGCATTGACACATGCAGATGAGGCAGAGTAGACCATTGTAGCATTACTTGCTTGAACTTCAACCTCTGACCCCAAATAATTGCTATCTTCATCAAGCCGTTCAGATTTTTGAGGATTTGACAGAGTGGAGGCGGTAGTTCTTCCAGCTCTAGCCAGTTGTTTTTGTTCCTTGGAAGGTGGTTTTTTGGAGCAATACAAGTGTGACTTACAAGAGGCCTTAAGCTCATCTAGAACCTTTCAGGTTTTGTTGCACATTTTCAGATTGTGACCATCCACATTACAGAAGTAACAGTGTCTGGTGATTTTGTTGCTGGAGGCAGATTGTTGAGATTTAGAGTTTTCTGAGGAAACCAAAGCTTCAACCTCATTCTGGGATTGACACCGGGTGTTCTTGTTCTTGAGAGCTATGAAAATGGTTTCCAACTTGACTCCGTCTTGGTTCATGAGAAACTAAACACACGTAAACCAATCTTGAGGGATGGAACTGAGTAGGGCGGCCAAATGGAAATCATTGGCAGTGAGAGGACTCTCTGGTGAGATGAGGGTGTTCAATTGTTTGTGGTATTTAGCCATGGTATGTAGGTGGGTTAAGATGTTTTCACCGTCCATTTTCATAAGGAGAAGCTTGCGTAGCCAGTAGACTTGTCTTCCCGTTGTTTGATCTTTGTGGGCTCTGTGCAGTGCTATACACATGCCATAGGCATGTATGCAATGTTCTTGGATTTATCAAAGGTTTGAGGAATTGATAGCCTGAGTGATGAGAGCACATACACGTTTATTTTCATTTATCCAGCTGTTGGAAGGTATCTCCGGCCTGGAATTTTTGATGAAATACTCTAAACACGCTGCTTCAAAGTATGAAGTAACTAAAAACTCCCAATAAATATAGTCGGAGTCTGGGCCTGGTGGCTTAAGGATGGGGAGCTTTTGCATTTGGTAGCTTTTGAGAGCCAGATGAGAAGGATTCTGAGACAATTTTAATCATAGTGGACAGAGGCATTTGGAACAGAGAAGGAGGTGATGACATCCAAGTCTAGATTGCTTTGATGGTAAGCATACGTATCCTGATGTTAGTTGAGCAAAGCTTGTTAGAATTATGGCCAGCAATTAGCTTAGGCAAATGAGTAGTATTTAAAGCAAAAGAAATGCTGGACACTGGGTGTCAATATTGTCTAATGGGGCTCTCACAATGGGGCAATATCTTGGATGAATTTGATTGGAATGATCAATGAATGGATGGAAAACAGCAGGGAGAAGGGCTCCTTAAGTACAAAAGATTGGCCTCTTGTGAGCCCATGATACAACAAGTCAAAAGGCAAATTTTCCTCCCCAAAAGAGCTCTACAGGCTCTACTGGCCTTGTTACTTGGTTTGGACTACATCAGCCCACATGGAATCAATCCCTGTACCCTTACAACCAGCCTATTCCGGCTGTTTCTGGTGTTTCCACCTCAATGGGGCTGAACCAGCCCCTTAACTGTTCAATCCCCTTGGCTGGTTGTCCTTTACAACCAGCCATGATGACCTTTATTGCCTTGTTTACGGGCTGGTTGACTCATGCAGCCAGCCCCTGGCCCCTCAAATGGGCCAGGTGGGACCCAGGGCACACCTTGGTCCGGTCTCAGACTCACATGGGGGGGTGTGACCAGCGGACATGCTGCCCCCCCTCTTTCTCTCAAATCCCTGGTGGGGGCGGTCAAATCCCCTCACCAGGGGCCCTGGGGGTCAATACCCCCAGGGCGTTTTCAAGTAAGTTTGCCTGGGAGGGGATCAGGTCCTCCCAGGCCCATCGCTCCTCCCCCTTGGTAAAGGGGGGGGGGGTGAGAGCTCCCCTAATCGGTCCTTTCAACCGCTCAATGGTGGAGGGGTGATGAACTCCCCCCCACCTGCCGGTCGCTCAGCTTGTGGCCGGCGCCGCCACCTCATTGAGCAAGGGGGTGGTCAGGTCCCCCCTGCCCTGACCAACAGCGCTGTTGCGGTTGGTCGCTGGCTGGTTCAACCCAGCCAGCTCACCCCCATCCCCCTTGCAACGGCAAGCAAGGGGAGGGGGAGCGAGCCGGGGCCGCAAGCCCTGGCTCCGTGGCGCTGGTCGCCTAATGCAACCAGCCGGGCCCGCGCGGGATCCCTTGGCCGCGCGAAAGCCCCGCGGTGGGCCGTCAGGCCCTGCGTGGGCCGCACCAAGGAACACAGGCGGCCCCAAACGGGCCGCAACGCGGGCAGCGACACGGGCGGCGGCCCCAATGGGCCTCCCCAAGCCCAAATCGTGAGAATTACATACTTTGGCGGGCCAACCCGTCTGGCCAAGTATGTCCATAATAAAGCTTGGGCCTTTTTATGCCCAAATAAGCCCATCTGGCTTGGGTGGCCCATCCACCCTGGCGGGCCCGTGTCCCAAAAGACCATAAAAACGTGTTTTGGCGCCCAAATGCCCAAAACCAATAACACCCACATAGGCCCACGTGGCCCACGTGATGTACAATGGGCCGTGGAGGCCCATTTTTGCATCCCATTTGGATTACACACTCCTATGCACATTACCTGAGTGCATCTGCATTTTAAAAAAGCTCATTGGAGCTCTGGGCTCATAACCTGATGAGACAGACTGGGCCAGCAGAGATGTGATGTGGAAGGATAATTATATTGCATGAGCAAGGGAATCAGAGGGAACATCAGAATCATGAAATGAGGAAAGAAAACAAAGAGAATGAGGATAAGAGGAAAGAGAAAACATACCTGGGCCAGCAGAGATGTGATGTGGAAGGATGAGGAAAAGGATCTCCTTCCACTCACTGTAGCTGGCCCAGGTATACTACACAACATGTGACATGAGAGTGAAATGTTTGTAGCACACAACTGGACAGGATTTGCCTTGTCAATCTGTCATCTGTGTCCTCAGCCCATTGCATACCAAGGGAGGTTGTGACATTATACTGATTTGTTTTCCATAATTACTACCCCTCTCTATATATCTTCTGACATATATCATCCACCTCATTCCATCATACAGATAACACTGTCTACAAGTTGTTGTGGGCCAGTGTGTGGCCTCTCATGTCTTCAAAGGTTCTCCCTGTGGAACTATCTACTTCCATCAATTCCTTCATCTGTACTTCAAATGAAAATTTGAAAAAATTTTACAGAACTTTGAAAAATTTGATGTTGTTGATGGAACTTTGAAGTCCTTTGAACTATTTGAATTCTTTGAATTTTTTGACTGCTTCAACCTGCTTTGAATTCTTTGACTGCTTCAACCTTCTTTGAACTCTTTGAGCCACTTCAACCTACTTCAATTGACTTTGAATCACTTTGATGCGCTTTGAGGGACATTTCAGACCCTTCAAGACTCCTGTACCGCCAATATTTTCTCCACTTCTCCTCTCCAGGTACTTCTTTTGTGTCACTTCCCTATGGCATAAGCGGAAAAAATGCCTGCTTGATGTGCACAAACTTCCATCATCACCAGTCCACCTTTAACCAGGGAAGCCAGAGGATGTGTTTCTCCTCTAGAAAGTCAGGATCATGATCAATGTACTTCTAAAGCCTGTGGGTGAAGGATGACATTTTTGAACCTCCCAGAACCAGCCCCCAAACCCATGGATACTGGTATCCTTCCTCCAGTTCCTCCAAGAGATTCCTTACCTCCTGCTCCTCCTATTGTCAGACCTTTTTCTAATTGTGTAATTTGTCAATATTCTCAAGTATGCTATGGATTGGATTCCCCATCTTAAAATACCAGCATGATTGATCTACCTGAGGATGTGGAAGAGGAAGAGAGAAAAGACTAAGGTTTTGACTCAAGGATCCTCAGTATGACTCAAGGATCCTCAGTAACCTCAATTCACCAACTGCTGGACACCAGGAAGAAGCATCCCAACCATCTGCTTCTACTGCAATTCCTGGAAACCAAATTCAATTTCCTCCTCAAACTTCTGCTGTGAACTGTAACATCCTAGCCTTTCTTCAAACTATTACTTCAGCTGTAGCCAAATTCTCCCAACCTCCAACAACCAGTACTTCCCAATCTGGAAAATTTTAAGATCAATTGATGAATCCTCCTGAAAAATTTGAATTCAGTAAACCCACAAAGCTCAGAAATTTCTCACAAGCTTGTGAACTCATCATTGAAAAAAAAGGGAAAATTTTCTTTGGATTTAAGGAAAGTTCTGTTTACAGTATCCTACCTATCTGGGAATGCAAGCCATTGGGTCCAACTCTATCTGGCTCACCTCTCAAACCATTGTAATTCCTTCTTACTTAACTCCTGGGACCACTTCATGGGACAAATTCATGCTCTATTTGGTGATTGTCTAGAAGTAGCCAAAGCTGAGAAAGAACTTGCAAATCTGCAAATGAAGGACTCTTTCTATGCTTCCACCCATATCCCTAAATTCAGATCTCTTATGAACAAAGTCTCTGGATGCGGTGATAAAGCCTTCTATTCCAATTTTGGCCAAAGCCTTCCCTCTCAACTTCTGGAAAAACCAGCAAGCTATGATGGTTCTGTGGACAACCTTTAAGATCTTATGGATGTAGTTTTGGATTAAAACACTAGGTACCATGAATGATTCAAGGAGAAGTATTCCTATCCAAGCCACTCTAAACAGAAAAAATCTTCTCAATCCCAAGCCAATTACTCTCAGTCTGACAAGGGAAAAGGTAAGGCCAAGAAGCAAGAAAAATGTGCAAAGAAGCAAGCTTCCTCCACCAAACCTACCTTGGACTTAGGTACAGATGGCAAGCTCAAGGCTGAATAAAAGGCAAGAAGGGAGAAGGAGGGAATATGTATGTATTTTAGTGGGAAGCACAAGATGGATAAATGTAGAAAGAAGCCTGTCACCAACCTTTATTCCAACTCCAAATCCTCCTCTGCTCCCAAGCCAAAAAACAATTAGGTGGTTCTTCTGTAGTACTCCAGAATCATCACCCTATTGATTTTAGGGCAAAAAATATTCACAAAGATTACTCTGAGAAACTTAATAAAGTCTTACATTTTATTCTCTTTCATCAGGAATTGAGTTATAGTGCTTTGATTGATTCAGGTTCTACTCAATCTGTAATGGCTAATACTATGGTTTTTAAGTTTCCATGGTAGCGCACTCCTTTGGGAAAACCTATTACTCTTGTAAATTTCAGTCCAAATGATTCAACCTCTCAAATAATTAACCACAAGAAATCATGGATGGTCTTGTTTCCTTCTGTTCCTAACTTTGAATGGGAATTCTTTCTAGTCAATGCACCCTTCTCAGAAGACATCATTCTGGTAATTGAATTTCTTCACCAATAGAATCCTGAAGTGAACTGGAAGATGGGGCTGATAACCCCAAGACACCAGCCAACTGACTACCATTCCTCCAACCCTGTTGAACTCAACATGCAAAACCTACCTTCAACTGATTTTTCTTCTACCCTGCCTTTGGAGCTACAGCCCAATGTGTTCCCCCTCACTTCAGAACCTTTTCATCCTCAAACCAGCATTCAATTCCTCTTGAGTTCAACAATAGCCCACCTTTCTTGAATATTGACTGATCCCTTGAATATTTCTCTGGAGGGGGAATATAGGGATTTATCCTTGCATATCATGCAATTGGTTACTTCTTCTAACATTTCTGCTACTCCCCATAAAGAAATTTTAGCTTACTGGGAAAATTTTGATATTGACAAAGACCCTGAAGAATTAGAAAATGTGCTAGAGAAAGACCCTGCTGATGACCATTCTTTCCTAGATTTTTTCTCCAAGTTTAAAGCAGATTCAATTTTTCCTCACGGCACTTAAAATCACCACATTGAACTGGAAGGACCTCTAACTCCAGTTGGGCCATTCTATTCCCTATCTCAAAGTGAAAATTAAACCCTAAAAGCCTAAATAACAGAGAATGTAGAGAAAGTTTTCATCCATTCCAGCACTTCAAGCACTGGAGAACCTGTTTTTTTTTCAAGAAGAAGGATTGGAGTTCAAAATTATGTGTTGATTATTTCAAACTTAACACTGTTACAAGGAAGAATTATTATTCCCTTCCTCAAATGACTTCCTTAATGAATGTATTCTCAGGTTCTTCTATCTTATCCAATAAGCCTCAGAGGTGCTTATATTTTGTGAATCTAGGAAGGATAGGAATAATTAAAAGCATTCAGATCACAGTTTGGAAGCTACAAAGACTTGGTTATGCATTTTGGCTTGACTGAAACCCCAGATTCTTTTCAAAAAATTATCAATGATATCCTTTCTGATCTCCTCACAATCTATTTAGTGGTTTACATTGATGATATCCTTATTTTATCTAAGAGCTTAAAGGAACACATTTCTCATGTGTTTGAAGTACTAACCAGACTCAGGAAACACATTATCTATGCAAAGGCCTCCAAATGCAACCTCAATGCAACTTCTTTGGAATATCTTGACTATGTGATCTGAGGGGAAAGTATCTTCATGGGAAAAAAAGTCAAGACCACCCTTTCCTGGCCAACTCCTCAAAAAAAAAGTGCCTTGCAGTCTTTTCTTGGGTTTGCTAACTTCTATTGCAGGTTTATAAAGAACTACTCCAATTAGGTCTCCAATCCTACTTCCATTGCTTGAAGCAGCCCCCCTTTCCTCCTCACTCCTGAAGCTTTGAAAAAATTCAAAACTATCAAGCAATCCTTCAACCAAGCTCCAGTCCTTTGCCATTTTGATTAACTTCTGATAAAGTATGTTGAAACTGAAATAGGTGATTATGCCCTGGGTGCTTTACTGCACCAGGTGACTGCTGATAACAATAAACATAGCCTTTGAAAAAAGAAAAGTTTCCAGTGCTGAACTCAACTATGAAATACATGAAAAAGAACTCCTTCAAATTGTATTTGCTCTTCAGCAATGGTGTGCTTAACTCTTAAGTGTTACTGACCCCTTTGAAGTTTTAACTGATCATTAATCTTCAAATTATTTTATTTCTTCCAAGGTTCTCACCAGGAGAACAAGCGTGTTGGGCAGAATTTCTCTCTGGATTGAGTTTTTTAATCATTTACAGGCCTGGAAAAAATTCAAAAATCCCAGATATCCTGTCACATTGGGACAACATGTATCCAGCAGCGGGAACACCATATTCTGAAAAGAATCCTGGAAATTTTCAAAAGCTTCTGGAAAAAAAAAATTGAAGCTTCTAAACTCTTTTTTCTTTCTGCTAAAATACTTGATGATCAGCTGAGTGAATTGACTTCTGGTCAAAAAGATGAAAAGTTACCTCAAGGAATAAATAAAAGATTGAATAAGAATGGGGAAGTAGCTGATTATTTATTAGACACCTTTAGTGGCTTACCCCTGTTTCAGCCTAAAGTGTTCATACCTGACCAAGCTAACCATCTCAAATTGAAGATACTTCATCAACACCATGAATCTCCCCTTGAAGGTCATCCTGGTCAACAAAAGACTCAACCTTATCAAAAGAGAATTTTCCTGGAATGGAATGTCAAAAGATTTCAAGAACTATGTTTCAGCCTGCTACCTTTGAAACAGGAATAAGACAAGGCATGAAAAAAAACTAGGTCCACTAAAACCTCTCCCAATCCCTGATGGCCCCTGGAATTTTATCTCTATTGAAATCATTTCTCAACTTCCTCTCTCTAATGTATTTGATTCTATCCTTTTTGTTTTGGAATGTTTCTCTAAGATGGCCCTTTCCATCAAAAAAACCAGTACACTGACTGCAGTTGAACTAGCTAAACTTTTTATCAGACATGTCTTCTCCAAGCATGGGCTTCCTGCTGAAATCATAAGTGAACAATTCTCCTTGTTCATCTCTTCTTCCTGGAAAAAAATTTGTGAAAAATTAAAGATCAAAAGGAATCTCTCCACAGCTTACCACCCTGAAACAGATGGTCAAACTGAAATAGTCAATCAAGTAATAGAACAATACCTTTCAATGTACATAAGATTTGAACAGGATGACTGGGATACTTGGCTCCCCTTGTAAGAGTTCTCATAAAACAACAGTTTTCACTCTTCTAATCACCAATCACCCTTCTTCACAATTTATGGAAGGAATCCTAGTTTTTAATTCCTGCATTTTTGGACAAACAGCCTGCAATGAATTAATTAGATCAGATTTAGAAGAACCAGATTCAACTACAGAAATAATTACAAGAGTCTATGGATAAATATAAGAGCTATGCTGATCTTAAAAGAAAAGGCATTCCAAAAGGTAGTTATCCTGGGAATAAATTTTGGTTCTCTGCAAAGAATATCAATACTAACAGAAATTCCAAGAATATCTCTGAGATTTGGTTGGGTCCTTTTCTAATTATTAAAAAATAGGATCTCATGCTTTCAAACTCCAATTCCCTGATAAATGTTCATCCATTGTGGTGACCAATCCGGGACACCACGGGAAAAAAAAAATATTTTTTTTTGGTTGTACCCCTATGGGTACCTTCATTTCCCCCCAACCCATCTCAACCTCAACAACTACTCCTGTCATCCCTCCAACGCTTCGACCTCTACTTGCTCATCCTCATTGACCCTCAACCCCATATCCCATCCATCCCCACCCACCGTTTGCCTACACCTTTCAAAATCTTTCATCTACCCCGCTCAGCGACTGCCAATCAAATCAAGCATTGCTACTATCAACTCGTCAAGATCTACCACCCCGACGTCGCTTCAAAAGACCTCAGATTGAACGACCCATCATCCTCATCCGTTCATTCCCAAGAGCTCGAAATCACCCAAAGGTTCAAACTCATCCGTGATGCCTACAACCTCTTCTGGTCGTTGGGAAAGAGATTTTCCTGGTCATTCTCCCAAATCATCTTTTAAGGGGAAGCAGAAGGATAACTCTAGTTCCTCTCATTTTTTAGGGGAACAGTTGATCCTACTAATAGTTGTAGTTCTTTTCAGCCTCAGACTGCAACTTAAGGGTCAACTCCCATCCCTCAGGCTTATTTTTCATTCCTTTCATCATTCTCTTCTGAGCTCAAGAATATTAAAAAACAAAAACATATCAAAATAGAAAAATCCAAAAATATTTCTTCTCCATCTCCTTCTCTCTCTGGATCTGTTGTGTCTTCTTTTCCTTCTACTTTTGAGTCTGATCAATCTTTTCTCAGTTCCGGTTTGAATCTCTGCAATGAGTCTAAACTAGATCCTAATTGCAATTCCGTTTTTGGTGATTTTGGTATGAAGGAATATGGGCTTCAGTGGAGGCAATTTGGGGTACAAGTAAGTCCTCCCAATTGTGCACCACCAGGGTCATTTGCTGCGTTTTTGTTGTAAAACTCTACTGTATGCCACATATGTGAGCACCTGGGACGCCCTCCTTGTTCTATTCCTGCAGCTTCTAGGGCTCATTTGGAAGAATCAAGATATTTTCCTCAACTCTTCAATTGCTCTCAAGATCAAGAAATGGCCAATCTTTGCTTCAATTTCTTTGTTCCCTGCTTTTTTTTTTTTAATCCCTTCAAATTTTAGATGCAGACTAGGGACAGTCTGTAAGTTGGGGAGAGATGTGGTGACCAATCCGGGACACCACCGAAAAAAAAAAAAAAAGAAAAGAAAAGAAAAAAAAAAAAAGAAAAAAAAAAAAAAGAAAAAAAAAAAAATTTTTCGGTTGTACCCCTATGGGTACCTTCATTTCCCCCCAACCCATCTCAACCTCAACAACTACTCCTGTCATCCCTCC
Organism: Puccinia polysora; assembly: GCA_025617555.3. Taxonomy (NCBI): domain Eukaryota; kingdom Fungi; phylum Basidiomycota; class Pucciniomycetes; order Pucciniales; family Pucciniaceae; genus Puccinia; species Puccinia polysora. The sequence continues at coordinate 2,615,154 of CM062647.1, read as the reverse complement.
AACGCTTTGACCTCTACTTTCTCATCCTCATTGACCCTCAACCCCATATCCCATCCATCCCCACCCACCATTTGCCTACACCTTTCGAAATCTTTCATCTACCCCGCTCAGCGACTGCCGATCAAATCAAGCATTGCTACTATCAACTCGTCAAGATCTACCACCCCGACATCGCTTTGAAAGACCTCAGATCAAATGACCCATCATCCTCATCCGTTCATTCCCAAGAGCTCAAAATCACCCAAAGGTTCAAACTCATCCGTGATGCCTACAACCTCCTCAGCTCTCCGTCCAAGCGGCAGAACTATCTTTGTCACCACCACGGTTGGAATCAATCCCGTCCTCAGTCTCCCAATCAAAGTTGGAGCAATCCAACCCATCACTCCGTTGATCCCAACCAGGATCCCCTATCATCCCTCTGGCTGAGGTTCATCAATCAAAACGATCACTACCAGTACTCATCAGCTTGGCATGGGTTCTACTCCTCCTCTTCACACTTTTCCCAACAAGATCCATCAGATCACTCCAGCTCGAGCTTCAAGCACCAATGAGAACGTGATGGATTGTTCACCAAGAACGGCATCTTTATCACTTCCATCGGGGGTATCAGTCTACTACTCTACCTCATTCAACTATCAAGGGTCTTACCGCTTGTGAAATGCAACAATTGATTTGATCTTCGATCCTCATCATCATCATCCTCTCACCACGACCACAAGAGGGAAAAGTTCCGAAAGTTTATCAAACCCAAGGGCGACCAACGCCTGGATCAAGACGCTTGGTCTAGGATCAAACCAATCCAATTCATGATGATCGACTCCAGTGGTCGGCTTGACTTGGGTTCCGAGCCCATCGGACCGTTGCCAATAACCTCCTTACTCAATCACAATCACACTCACTCTCACCCTCAGCCCAACCCTCAACGTTGGTCGATCTCCACCAGTTCGTTACAAGAGCAAATCCATCAACAGAATTTGAAATCCGCTCGTGACTTACGATCCGCCCAAGCTGCGGCCGTCAAGCCCAGTGGATTTTCCCGTCGGAACCTTCACTCCGCTGTCGCCGCCGATTGGGCGACGACAGCAGTTTTCGACACCCGCGACCGCTGTCGCGGGTGTCCATCTGGTTGCCCGCGGTCATTCTCAACGCGGGCAACATTTCTTTTTTTTTCCTCTCATGTTATTTTTTTTTTATTTTTTCATTTTCCCGCACCTATTTTTAGTATCTCTTGTACATAGTATACAGGGCCTCATGTCTACAAAAGGAGGGGCTCTCCCCTGCCTTTTGGCCCAGCATCCAGCAGACCATCATCATCTCATCTCATCTGTCTCCCTCATCATCAGAAATCAACTTATCCGTGGGAATCCTTCCCCACTTATCTGAGAAACTTATCCAGGTATATCCATGATTGCCCCTTGATCCTTTGAGCCTCCATACTCAAACTCTGTCCCTTGTGACCTTGATCCTTATCACCAACCAATAGCCTTGCTGGTTGAAGAAGAATTCCTGTCTGAATTCTTGGGTGTGTTATACCACTCTGATCCCTTTTTCCGACCATACTGGTCTTGATCTCTCCTTGATCATCTTTCTGGAGCCAATCACGTTTGATTGAAGGGGTTTTATTAAGCTTAAAACCTGGAGTGTTATACCTCCCTTCTTCTTTAAGGTTGAATTTCGCCACGCTATTCTTGAGTCCCTTGAGAAGTGTTGGGATATTCTTGCTCAAATTCGTTATTGATTTGCTTCTAGAGCTTCATAAACAAAATGCTTTTGTTTTGTTCAGCCTCCCAAAGTTATCTGGTACCCTTCAAGCGCTTGATTGCGGAGAGTTGGGCAGGTTCATTGAGAACCTGGAGGTTGGTTGGGATTGAGTTGATCTTTCCTAATCAGCTGCTGACGACCAGAGTTATTAGCTTGTGGGCGTTGTTACTTACAACTGCCTTGTTCTATTGAACTCTGAACAAACCTTGACTTATTTGTTCAAGTCTTTACCTGCACCATCTTGCCTCAGATAGTGTTGTTTCCATCGCTACCAACAACTCTTATCCTCTTCCCTTACTTTGATTTCTCATCCATAAGGTTCTGGACCTTGATTCCGGTTACATTTAAATATTATTGTAACTCCTAGGAGGGCAGCCTAAACAGCACCTTTCCCCTCCACAGAACTGCCACGGCTTAGCACCGTTTGGAGTCTTACACCATCCACCCTGTCTTCCATGTTTCACTTCTTGAACCTTACTCTTCTGATCAAAACTCTCCTAGCCACCAACTGCCTACAGAACAAGTGGAAATAAATGACCAAGAAGAATGGGAAGTGTCTCAAATCCTGGACTCCAAGATTAGGAATGTTAAACTCCTCTAATTATTCAAATTTAATGGTTTTTTAGAAGGCTCTGAAAGAAACTCATGGGAACCAGTCTCCAATATAACCAACTGTTCAGCCCTGCTCCACAACTTCCACTCCCTCTATCCTTCCAAACCCAAACATTCACAACCTTCCCAACCACCTCCTGATACTCACTCCCATCACTCCCAGTCTCATTTCATCCACTTCATATAATCAATCAAAATTAATCCACTTCCATTCTACTCCTTTCCTATATCTACTCCAATCAAAAGAAAAAAATACCAAAATCAGAAAAAGTATCTACCTAAAACTTGTTCTCAATCTTAGACACCAATTTAGCAATCTTAGTAACCCATAAACTAGCTAGATTTATTTTCTACTTTCATACTCCTCATTATTCTAACCAGTAGCTCCCATTTCATAAGTCAAACCAGAAAAAGAAAGAAAAATTAAAGCTCTGTTATCAATTCCTTCTTCATCTCTTCCTTTCTCCCTTTTTTCTCCACCTCTTCAAAATTATCCAGACCAAATCAAAATATCATACTAGTCCTAGAATCTTTAGAAAATCTTCCAAGCTTCTCTTCAATGGTCTTAAAGTCTCCAACTGGATCATCTTCAATTTCATCCACAGGTCCAACCACTCTTCCTCCAGAGAAAGCATAAAATCCAAAATATTCCTTATTCCTTGCCATCCTTCTATACTCAATCCCTATCCCATCCTTGGCCAACATAATTCAAACCAGCTCTCCAACAGACCTTGGCCCAGGGGACCCTTCTTCCACTTCTTCTTCCACTCTTCCATTTCCTTTTCCCTTCTCTATCACTTCTTATTCTTCTTCTTCCTCTTCTTTTGGCTCACCAGGAGAATATTCATACTCATCTTTGACTTTGAATTTTCTTCTGATGGTGATGGGGGAAGCTTTGATGGCCTGAAGTGCTGCTTTGACAATCAAAACCCCCTTCAAACTTTGAAATTTTATTTCTCTTCAACAATTTCATTGCTACGTCTAACATTCTTCAACTGGACCACAACCGCTTTTACCATCCTTCAAAAAGGTTCAACTGGTTTAAATCCACTATGTTGAACTTTGGTTGGTTTGACCCGCATTCTTTGAGCTTTGAAAAATTCAATTTAACCTTTTTGAACTTTGACTGCTTCAACAACAATTTGATGTAATTTGACTGGTCTAATGGTGGTTTGATCTGCTTTGACAGAAATTCAAAGTTGAGTTTATGGGCTCCCTACATGCTCAGAGTCCGCATTAAAACTTATAGAAGACAAGTAGGGTGTTCCCCAGTGGATATCAAACACCTTCAAAGTCAATGGTTCCTTTTGATTTTTCCCATCTAGTGCCAACTAGCCCTTCCTCCTCAACTCTAGTCTTCTCTTCTCCATATAATTCATATTTTCTTGGAAGGCCTCCACTAGGAATGGATCAAAAAAATATATATCAGAAGAAAGTCTTTCAGCAATCAGAAAACAAGAGAAACCACTCACCATCTGATGGACCTTATCTGCCCAAAACTCCAAGGGATAAACTTGAGTCTTCAGGTGCTTCTTTCACTTAAAAGATCCCTCCAAAATCATCCTTCACCCATAAAATGGGTCCAAGTACCTTCCTTCCATCTCCAGTGGCTCCAAAACAAGGCCTCTTGTACCTTTTGAAGTATTCATGTGGAGGTTTGAGTTGCATGCTCCGGTTCAAAGTCTTAGATAGGATGAGGATGGAAATTTTATAAGGATAAGAGGAGCGGATCTGGGAGTCAAAGGAGGGAACTCAGGTTCAAGGTAAGTTAGAAAAGATGGTTGAATTTCACTTTGTCAGGCATCAATATAAATAGACTAAGTACAGGATGGCTGAAAAGTGGTTGGGAACAAAAGATAATATTGAATAGAAAATATTCAATACCAAACCACTAGAGTACGCACAGCTTGAAGGACCACTTCAGGCTGGATTGAGACGTGGAAGAGCATAAAGGATTCAAGATAAAGAAACCACTAGAATTGTGACTACCTGGAACAATATAAAGAGGTCACTAAACAAGAACACTCATGAGCATGACATTAAAGATGAGCCACTAGGAACAATGATAAAGATGTAAATAGAACTATAACTAGCCCTGTATATTATAAATTGCACACTAGAAAATGTCACTCAAGAGCTGATAATAAATAGTGATTGAGCTAAAGGTTTAGTAAATAAAAATAAGACACTAAAATTCTGAAAATTCACACTTTAAAAGCTTTGGGGTGATGTTGGTGGTGCAGATATTCTCAGTTTCAAAACACCTGGAGCAAGGGGGAAAGTATTGGTTGACAGGATAGTAGCCATTTGTCTTCTCAATTTGAATGATAGGGTGGGTTATCTTTTGTAGGATCAAAGGGATGTAAATATGTCAGGTGGTGTTGGTGATGGACTGTGGAAGGGAAAGACAAATCAGACATGGTTATGAACTCAACTTACTTCTCACCTCTTATGGGTATCAGGAGCTACCTCTTCCTCTTCTGGGGGGGGGGGGGGGGTAATGTCATGACCACAACTTGACTCAGTCTCCTCAGCCATTCTAAACCCTCAGCCAGCTTTAATCCTTGGCAAAATCAACCTTCTACCCCTGGATCTACTAGATGCATATCCTGAAGTATCTCCCTGAATCCCCTGCAGGTCCTAGGCAATCTCACAGGATCTCTCTCTCTCTCTCTCTCTCTCTCTCTCTCTCTCTCTCTCTCTCTCTCTCTCTCTCTCTCTCTCTCTCTCTCTCTCTCTCTCTCTCTCTCTCTCTCTCTCTCTCTCTCTCTCTCTATGGCTTGGTGCATCCTTCATCTCTGCTTGTACATAATTACTATGGGAATTACATATAAATCCCATAATGTAAACCTATAGTACATACTCCTGGCTGGACAACCCACACTTCCAGTTCAGTACATTCCACACCTTCCTGGACAGGCCCATTACCCAATCTGTCAAGCCACTGCCTCCAGTTCACTTCTTTAACATGTAATGCCATGGGGCATCCCAGCCCAATACCAGTCATCCCTCCTGAAGGCCTCTTCCCATCTCTCACATATAATGGCCTCTCCTTCCTTCCTGGACTAATTCCCCTCAAGGAATTAGTATACTACTTCTGATTGGATGCATTAATCAATACTCCTCACAAGCCTCACTCCCAGATTCCTCTAATCCTTTACCTTCTTCAACCTTTTAATTACTCTACCTATCACCATTGCAATCAATCTCATCTTCCCTATCCTGAGTTCTGTGTGCAGTAGTGCCTGTTCCCTCAGCCCCTTGCATTCCAGGGGCAGTTGTGACAGAACCACATCCTCAAATAGGATGATGAGATTGAAGATTTAGAAATCATTCAAGAGTCTTTAACTTTGGTTTATCATGAATTTGCTGATTTCTTTTAAGTGGTGAAATCCAATCAGCTGCCTCCATTTTTTACCTACAGTAATTAAATCAAAATTACCATCCCACTTCTGGCACCCAGGCCAGTTTACTCTCTCAAAGAAGGAATTTTCTTCCCTTCAAGAATAATTTTCAGGAAATTTATCCAAAGGATTTCTTTGACCAAGCAATTAAAACCATGGCTCTCCTGTACTTTTTGTACCCAAAAAGGATGGTAGCCTTTGTCTTTCTGTTGACTATAGGAAACTCAATTAGGTAACAGAAGAAAAATTATCTAGTACCACCTATGTTTCACCTTCTTACACTCTTCAATGGAGCTAATTATTTATCAAAGTTAGGCCTTTGAGTTTCATCTAACCTGATTTGAATTTCAAAGGGTCATTAATTCTTGACTCAAGGGTCATTAATTCTTGACTCAAAAGAGAATATGGCTTGGTAGTTATGAGTAAATAGTTATGCCTTTTGGCCTCTGCAATTCTCCTTCCAATTTCCCAAATTTTCTCAATGAAGTTTTTCCTGAAATTTTAGAAAAATACCTTGTTGTGTATCTGGATGATATTCTTGTCTACTCAAAAACTCTCAAAGATCATGTTGCACATGTGCAAGAGACAATGCAGAAACTTTGAGAGAATAAACTGTTTGTGAAAATCTCCAAGCGCAAGTTCCACACTCCTTCTCTCCAATTTTTAGGTTTATTTCTTTTTCAAGAAGTTATTGCAAAGGAACCAGCCAAACGCAAACACATATTGGACTGGCATGCACCTAAATTTTTTAAATCTCTACAAATTTTTCTTGGGTTTAGTAATTTTTACAGAATTTTTATTGAGAATTGCACCAAAAATACTATAAATCTTACTAACCTACTTTTAAAAGACACTCATTTAATCTTTACTGAAAAAGCTGCTTTGAATTTTGAAGCTCTGAAAAAGGATTTTACCACTGCTCCAATAATATTTCATTTTAACAAGCTAGCTCACACTATTCTCAAAAAATATGCAAGAAAATATTCAATTGAAGGAGTTATCTTTCCATTTTCTTCTTCTTCAAGCTGTTTCAACCTAATAGCTTTTGAATCTTGGAATTTTCTTTCAGCAGCAATAAATAAAAAGATCCATGACAAGGATCCTTGCAATTCTCTACTGCTTGGAGAAATGGTGTTCATAACTTTTGAGTATTTTTAAATGTTTCAATGTCTTTAATGATCATAATGAACTTAATTATTTAATGAGCACAATATTACTTGCTTGCAGACAGGCATGATGGGCCAAATAACTCTTTGAATTAAATTTTACAATCAATCATTTCCCCAGGAAACAAGCAGTAGTACATGATGCTTTATCATGTCTGGAAAGTATTGACCCAATGAGGGGGAGTACCTTTGCCAATAACAACCCTGAAAAGGTTAGGGAAATCTTTCAAAATCAGTATTCCCAGCTCATTTCTGTTGGAATCCCAGCACTGGACTAACACGGACCTGCACTTTTCTCTGTCTGCATGTCTGCGCAGTGGAATGTCAGCTACTGCAGTGTCAATACTTCAAACATGAAGTCTCACTCCAAACTAGGCGACCTACTCACGTTCATCAGGCTGATCATTTGCCGGATCTTTCATGCTTTTGACTCCATTATCCTTCACCTTCATCTTTCTCTTTTCCTTCTCTACTCTCACTCACTCTCATCACTCCGACCACAAATCCTACCACATCAAGAAGTCATAAAGCTGGGTAAATGTAATTCAACACTCCTCAAGTTACGCGACACTGATTTGATCATTTAACAGAATTTGCAGTAACCAAATCCATCCATCAAAGACCATCTCGACCATCATTCAAGACCAATGTCAACTGTATGCAGTCCAATCTTGAGTGCTAAGCTGACTTAATCAAAGTTCCTGTTCTGATAATTTCCTTTAGTCCTCATGCGTACAGTTTGACTGATTGTCCTTTAAACTGATTGCGGGCTGATTCATTCAAATCAGCCATTGCCTTTGTTGGTCTCTTTTCATTGATTCCTTTTTTGTTAACTTGATCTGAACTGTCTAACCGACTTTGTCTTTTCTCATGTTTATGAAATCAAGTGGTTCTGGTTTTATACCTCAAATTCTTTCACGGTTAAAAGCCAAAGTTCTCCACAATGACCAAAAGATTCACACAAGGACCAGAAGGCAACAACGCAATGAGGACCATCACGCTTAAAACATTGGTTGAATCTACACCATTGCTCAACAAAGACAACTATTTGATCTGGAAAAGCAAAATGGAAAGCCTCTTTGACCTCCAAGGAATTCTTGAAATCATGGAGGATCCCGACTCAAGCAAACAACTTGATCCAGAGATGAACAGAGATATTTCCCCATTTCTCTTGGCAAAACTCAAACCCGCAACACACACAAACATCATCAAACCAGGAAATGTTCAAAACGCTAAAGAAATCTGGATGGCCACAAAGAACTACTTTGCATCATTGCAATCAGCTAACAGAGCCAGAGTGTTCAATGGATTTCTATATCTTCCCTTCAGCAAAGATAATATTGAAAGATTTGTTACAACTGTCAGGCTGCATCTCAATAAGCTCTCTGAAGTTGGAATAGAGCTTCTGTCCGATATCCTGGCGTATTTAATTGTTTTCAAATTTCCAACAAGTCTCAAGAACATGGCTTCTCAGATCATGCACAGAGACAAAGAAATCTCCGTCAAAAGGGTCCTCAATCACTTGACTCAATACAAAAACAAGAATGACGCCAAGATCAAGGAAATCTCTCCTAGTTCAAAAGTCGACATCAATTTATACCCCAATTATCCTTGATGCAAAAATGGTGTTCACAACCCAAAAGTGAGAAATCATGCCCAAGACAAATGCTGGATTGAGTTTCCTGATTTGAAGCCAAAGAATTTCAAAGCTCGTAAATAAGAAAAGAAAAAACCAGAAGAGGCGGCCAATTTTATTTCTTTTCTTCATTGCTTCTCACATATTTCTCAGCAAGCTCCCTCCAATTTCATACTCAACTTGGGGTGCTCAATTCATATGATACGGGACAGACAAGTCTTTGAAACTATCACTCCCAAAGATGGATCCAATGTTATCAAAACCAGAAAACCAGGAGCTTTGCTGTCCATCATGGGAAGAGGAACAGCTCATCTCACCTCGCCAATTGGAACCATTCTCCTCCAAGACGCAGCCTGGACCCTGGATGTGTGCATCAATCTTCTGTCAATGGGAGTATTTCTGAGCAAGGGAGCAAGACTTGTAATCAACCACTCAAGCTTGCCACCCTCATTTGAGATGTGCCTCAAAGAAAAACCTTTCTTAAAAGAAAAAAGTTTCAATAACCTGTTAAACGTTATCTTCCCCAACAATCAGAGCTTCAACACAACTCTGAAGGACGTGAATGATCTTCATCTCAAATTAGGCCATGCCAGTCTTCCTAGAATCAAAAATTATCTCAAAAAATCTTTCCCAAAGTCCATAAAACAGTCCTTCAATTGCAAGAACTGCGACCAAAGTAAAATCACAAAGAGCCAATTCAAAGAAACCTCCACCAGAGTCGATAAGATAATGCAGAGGATTCATGCAGATCTCATTGGTCCAATTTCTCCAACGGCAAAATGCAGATACAGGTACTCTCTCACACTGGTCAACAATCACAGTGGTTATATCAGCTGCATCCCCATGAAAAACAAGAGCAATGCTCCTGACATCATCAAATTCATCCTCCTCAACAAATTCAACCGCCTGAATTACTTTCCTACAGAATTCTGCAGTGACGGAGGAGGCGAATTCTTCAATGAAGATTTAACCAAGTTCTTCAAGGAGAAAGGTATTCAACGGGTAGTCTCTGAGCCATACCATCCACAACACAACAGTAAGGCAGAACATGCTAATAGAACTATAGCCAAATCAGTCAGAGCAACCCACTCATCCTTGAAGATCCCCAAGGATTACTGGCACAAGACAATCCAAAGCTGCGCACTAGCTCTTAATAAAATTCCAAAAGAGGATGGTTTAGTTACTTGGGAAACCATGCACGGGATTTCTCTGCCAACCAGATACCTCAAACACATCGGAACCAAACTCACCTATCTCAATCACGGTAACCATTTGCAACAAAAATTTGACAAAAAAGGAGCTACTGGAAAACTTCTAGGTTATGCGCCCAAACTCCTCTCTTATTGAGTGCTTACTCCCAGCGGTAAAGTGGTAGAAACAAAGAACTTCAAATTCTTGCGCTCTATCAGTTCCATTCTGGACGACCATCCGGACCAATCTCAAACCATACAATCCAAATTTCAACCTCCAATGAATCCTTCTGAATCCTTGCCCGCTACTGACGAGCCTGATACCACAAGTAGGATCAAAACTGAAAGCTCCTTGGACAAATCTGACGCCGACAGCAGCAAAGACGATCTCATCCAAGCTGAACTGAATCCCATAGGAACACTGAGAGATTGATCCACCATCCAAACTCCTGATTGATATGGGTATCATTGCGACTATACTCCTTCATCACCCAAGGAAGCGCTTAAGGATCCAACTTGGTCAAAATCTCTAGAGAAGGAGTTAACCACGTGCAAAGACTTTAAAGTCTGGGAGGACTACAAAGGGCCCGAACCAAGGAACGCTCTTAACGTAACATATGCCTTCAGGATCAAACAGAACACACATGGAGGCAAACCAATTCACAAATCACGAGTGTGTGTTCAGGGTTTCAGTCAGAGGTATGGGATTGATTACTTCAACACATACGCCCCAACTGGTAAAGCTGCATCACTTTGAGCCGTCCTCCTTCTCGCCGTCAAAAGAAATCTTCCCATGCTTCAATTCGATGTCAAGGGTGCATTTTTACATGCTCCACTTGATGAGGAAGTCTTCATCCATCGTCTGGTTGGCTCAAAAAGGAAAACACCAATCCTCAAGCTAAACAAATCACTCTATGGGCTAAAACAAGCGCCAAAAAACTGGTATGAGATGCTCCAAAATTGGATCCAGCTCCAAGGGTTTACCCCGTCAGACGCGGATCCATGTTTCTACATTGGTAAGGATGGTCAATCAGCGTTATTTGTGCATGTCGATGATCTTCTGGTGGTTGGAGATGTGAAAAAATTCAAAGAAGCCTTCCTCAGAAAGTTCAAGAAATTTTCATGTCACAAACCTAACACACTACTTGGAATGAAAGTTGAACGCACTGAAAACGCAGTCAGACCGTCCCTTCCTCTCCACATTTAAAAAGGACTGTTGGAATTGAATCTCCTGGGGTCCAAGGCAATCTCCAGCACACCTTGCACTCCGGGCATTCATCTCTTACCAGCAACTGAAGAAGAACAAGAAGAGTTCAAGAAACTAAACTTTAACTACCGATCTCCGATTGGAAGACTCAATTTCATCGCCGGATTAGCTTGGCCAGACATCAGCTTTGCCGTTTCTTCACTTGCTTGGTTCTCAGAAAAGCCCGGTATCAATCACTGGGGCAAAGTACTCAAGGTTTGGGCATATCTTGCCAAAAAGAAGGATCAATCTCTTCTAATTTCCAAGAAAAATGATTCTCCCAACTTAGTATGCTACAGCGACTCTACCTGGGCAGATGACCCTATCACTAGAAGATCTCAATCTGGATTCATCTGTTTCTTCCAAGGCGCACCGCTATATTGGACAAGTCAAAGACAACGCAATGTTACCTATTTGTCAACAGAAGCCAAATGCAATGCCTTAAACAACGGACAACTCGAATGCAGATGGATCAATTACTTGATCAAGGAACTCTTGCGAAAACCGATCACTCCAAGCATCCATCTCATCAACAACAAGGGCCTCGATGACAAGATTAAAAATTTTGGATGCAACTCTAAAACAAAATTCATCAATCTTAAAACCAAAGGTTTGAGAGAAGACATTGAAGCAGCAGCAATCAAAATTCAACTCATCAGATCAGAAGAAATGGTTGCAACTGCTTAACCAAAGCCGCAAACAAGAACTCAGTGGTTAGACTGGTACATCACGTCAGTGAATAGTCATTGGAGTATTGAATTAAGGGAGGATGTTGGAATCCCAGCACTGGACTAACGCAGACCTGCACTTTTCTCTGTCTGCGTGTCTGCGCAGTGGAATGTCAGCTACTGCAGTTTCAATACTTCAAACATGAAGTCTCACTCTAAACTAGGCTACCTACTCACATTCATCAGGCTGATCATTTGCCGGATCTTTCATGCTTTTGACTCCATTATCCTTCACCTTCATCTTTCTCTTTTCCTTCTCTACTCTCACTCACTCTCATCACTCCGACCACAAATCCTACCACATCAAGAAGTCATACAGCTGGGTAAATGTAATTCAACACTCCTCAAGTTATGCGACACTGATTCAATCATTTAACAGAATTTGCAGTAACCAGATCCATCCATCAAAGACCATCTTGACCATCATTCAAGACCAACGTCAACTGTATGCAGTCCAATCCTGAGTGCTAAGCTGACTTAATCAAAGTTCCTGTTCTGATCATTTCCTTTAGTCCTCATGCGTACAGTTTGACTGATTGTCCTTTAAACTGATTGCGGGCTGATTCATTCAAATCAGCCATTGCCTTTGTTGCTCTCTTTTCATTGATTCCTTTTTTGTTAACTTGATCTGAAGTGTCTAACCGACTTTGTCTTTTCTCATGTTTATGAAATCAAGTGGTTCTGGTTTTATACCTCAAATTCTTTCAATTTCAATTATCACCAAACTCCAAGACAAAGCCTCCAAACTCTTAAAGGCCCAATCGGACAAAAAAAGTAAAAAAAAATTGCAAGAACTGTAACTAACCTTTGAATTTTTATGGTATTGATGAAAATTGCTACTTAGTATATAAGGATTGTATATCAGTACCCAACAACCCTTGCATTAAGTTAGATATCTTTTAATATTTTAATCCCTCTCTGCTTGCTGGTCATTTTGGACAGGATAAAAGCTACCAGTTGATTTCACAAGACTTATAATGGCCTGGTATGACCAAAAAATTGAAATAATATGATAGCGCGCTCAACCATCAGAAGTATGGGCTTCTCCAGCCACTTCAAATCCCAACTATTCCTTAGAACTTGCTTTGCAGTTAATTAATTCTAATGGTTCTGATTCTATGCTAGTAGTAGTAGATTGCTTTTCAAAGATGGCTTTAATTCTTTGCAGTAAGGACATAGTCTCTTCAGAAGATCTAGCTGACCTTTTCATAGAATATCTCTTATTTAATCAGCTTCTCCCTCATAATATAGTTAGTGGATTTGTAAAACTGTTTATATCTAGCTTTTTGACCTCTGTGTTCCAAAATTTGAAGATTACTTGCAACTTATCAATGGCCTACCACCCAGAAATGGATGTCCAGAACAAGCAAGTCAATCAAATCTTCAGAAAAATATCTTTGCATGGACATCTTCTATCAACAGTAGATATCTTAAGGTGGCTTCCACTAGCCAAATTTTCATAAAAAAACTCCACTCATTCCTCAACCAAACAATTTCCCTTCCAAAATCTTTACAGAAGGAAACCAAATTTTGAATCCATTCACATAAAAACTTCTTAACCTGCTACTGATTATCTCAAGATTATTCAATCCCTCCAGTTGAAACTTAAAACAAACCATCAAGCCCCAAATAAATTCTACAAGGAACAAGCAGATCAAATTTTCACTTTGGCACCAACCTTTGCAGTAGGAGATAAAGTATGTCTCAATTCTTGAAGAATTTGCAGTACTTGACAAACTCAAACAATCTTTGAAAAGGAAATTGGACCCTTTAAGGTTGAATCAATTATATCCCCTACAATATATAAACTTTTTTTACATGAAAAATGGAAAGGAATTCACCCAGTCTTTCATGTGTCTCTCATAGAGCCAGCTTGAGTCCTATAACAGGGCAAGAATCATCCCCCTCCAGAACCACTCAAATTTCAAGAAAACTTAGAGTGGGAAGTAAGTTGTAATCTGGATTCCAGTTTATGCAAAAGAAAGCTTCAATACATTTTTGAATGGAATAGCTTCCATTCCCACAAATATTGCACCTTGTTGGAACAAGCCCATCACCTTTTCAACTCTCATGATTTGGCCCAAGACTTCCACTTAAAGTACCCTTGCAAACATTGCTAATATTGGTTATAAAATACAACCCCATTCAATTCCATCATGATACTATCCAATCCTATCATCTGTGAAAGTATGGGTGATTTGAGAAACATGGACCAGGCTGTTCAGATTGCACAGTTTTGATGATTCAAAAGGAAACAAGCCAAGATGTGACAAAGGAAAGAAAGATGAGAGAAAACAACAGAAATGAAAGCTCCACTGGCAGGGCAATAGCCTTAAGCAGAATAGGGAGAGAATAAAGGAAACTGGAAAACAAAAGATCAATCCTCCCAGGATGATTTGAAAGCTAAGATGCAATAGAGAACTCAGTAACCCTTGATTTTGAGTTGACAGATTGATTGAAACCCACTGCAATACTGAGTACAATGGTGATCAGTTTGAGATGATGAATATTAGACAAATCCTCCCAAGTTGAGTCAATAGCAAGTTTTGAAAGAGATCTGGTGATCCGGAAATTTTGTCAAAGGTGCCAATTCAATTTTCAGCTAAGGAACTAAGCAGAATTCTTAAAAGGATGCAGGAGGTTTGATGCAGCAGGCTTGACTAGTGACATGCAAGTGATATCTTGAGAAGATAGCATGCACACCTTGAGTTGACCCTTGTGTCTTCCAGTTTAGCACAACACAACAATATTTGAAAAGAGAAATTAAAAAAAAAAAAAAAAACAGGAAATAAAAAGGCACTGAAGGAAGACAAATGAGACTATGAAGAAACTTAAGAGAAAGAGGACACAGTGAGCATCATTATAAACATTTTCATCCTACTCAATCAAATCCCCCTCCTTCATTTCCTACCTTACCGTACTTCTCTTTCTCTTTTTCCATCCTTCTCAGTTTTCATTTATTTCTGTTTCATTATTTTTCCTTTATCATATTTGTCAAAAAAATAAATAAATAATAATAATGATAAAACAAAAATACTATATATTTCTCAAAATATATAGTAATAAAATAAAATAAATAAATAGTACATTTAAATAGCATCTTCTGATTTCTCCTCTGCTCTTATCCAGTTCTCATTCAAATAATTTAAAATTAAAATGAATTCTCCCCTTTTTTCTTCATTAATCAGTGAGGAAAACTGTCTCATTAAGTGGACTTGTCCAATAAATAATTCCTCAAACACCACCTCTCACTTTGTAGTCCCAGTCTTCTTTGGAATAAAATTCCATTGATCCTCTTCTATCAACTCCTTGTATGGACTTTTGAATTGAACTTGGGTGAAAGAACCCTTGGCCACATATTTGGTTAATCAACTTGCATTCATTTTGATTGGTTATGTCAAAGAAGCCTTGGTCTCCTCCCCTTGACCATCCAATTCAATTATTTCCCATTTATCTATTCCCATCTCTCTTTCTGTTCCTTTCATTCCTGTTACCTCTGTTTTTCTTTGATTTAATTCTTGTTGGAATAAACACTTATCTCCATTCTCCATGTTTCTTTTTCCTCTTATTCTTCTCCTCTTTCACATTTCTATCTTGGATATACTCCTTTCTTTTCTTTTCCTTTTTCATACTTCTATTCTTTTTATCCTCAGTTCTAATCACTTCTCAGTCCCATACTCTCTCTTATTACTCCTTTTCATCAACTGCGGATATGTCTCACATCAATCTCACTTCATCCTCTGTGCTAGCGCGCGCTCTTTTCAGTTTCATTATTCAATATTCAATATACTTTTCATAATGTCACAACATGTGTGACATCTCATCTAGTGATGTATATCTGAGGGCAGAGCCAAGACAAAGCCAAAGGATTCTCTTTTCTCATCCTTCAACTTTGCTCTTCAATCTGTATACCCTCAGGTAAGTTATGTTTTCATTATTTATTTTCTTTTGTTCATATCAGTTCTCATTTTCTCTGTCCACTTATGAAATATGACTATCCTTCAACTTTGCTCTTCAATCTGTATACCTTCAGATTTCAACAGGTTATGAGCCCAGATTATTTTCAATAAATAATGCGTTTACCATCTCCCAGAAGGATCCATCACAGTTTGTGTTGAAAATTTTGCAACCATGGAAGACAACTCAAATTTCTCTCATCAAGTTCTCAAAACACCATCAATCATTCCCTTAAGTGCCCCAGGATCCAATTCAAACTACCTGGATTGGGCTATGATACTAAGAATCCACTTCCAAGCCTCCAGAGTTGGATACCTCATCAATAACAAATCAAAGAAACCAAACAATGAAATATGGTCACAAGACAATCATGCAGTATGCTCAGTCATCTCAAGGTCAATCACCCCATCAAATTTTCAGTTCATACGCAAATACAAGGAAAGTGCGGTAGGAATGTGGAATGCTTTGCGAGACGCTCATCAGGACAGCTCATCTGGAGGAAGAATGTATTGGCTACAAAAACTACTTCTAACCAAACTCAACAACAAGGAAATGACTGCTCACTTGTCCAAAATTGTTTCCTACGGGGAAAAGCTATCGTCACTGATCACTCCGGAAAACCCATTAACTACAGATGATCTTCAATCGACTGCCATACTCTTATTCCTACCCAATGACTGGCTTGGATGCGTATCAAGCTTGATGAACAAAGAGTCTGTTCCCTCCTCAAAACTTATTGCAGCTTTAAAAAAAGAACATCTATGTTTTCAAACTAGAAATGAAGACGTTATGGCCAACTCATCTAGATTACAACAACAAAAAGCTATCTCCTCAAATCAAGACACTGAATCAAGACAACCCAGAACCTATTTCTGCACCCATTTTAACGTCAAAGGTCACTCCTTCTTGAGATGCATGGAGGTAAGTAAGGCGCTAGATCAAATTAAGAAAAACAATAATAGATTGAAGAACCGCAGCATCACAAACAAATCAAGATCCGCCAAAGAAAATCTAAGTAAAACAAATGCAAACGCAGAATCCAATTCAGATGATTTCTCTGACTCACAAATTGTGGTCCATGCCGGATCTGCAGTAGCTTGCTCTACAGAGCCTGCCCAACCATTGCGTAACAACTTCAACCTCAACTTGGGTTGTTCAGTTTCTATGACTCCATATTGCAATCAAATCAGAAACAACAGTCCAGATAACAAAATAATCTGTCTGGCAGATGGATCAGAAATCTCTTCACTCAAGAAAGGAACCATCACCTTCCCTTTTGGTAAATTGAAGGCCTTGGTTGCTCCAGATCTCCAAGATCTCCTACTCTCCATATCAGGCATCTGCGATTCCGGTATGATGGTGGTTTTCCACAAGGAAAGCTGCAAGATCTTTGATAAATCAATCTCCAACATAAATCAACAACCTCTTCAAACGGGATACAGGGAGGAAAACCCTTTACTACCTACCACAGTTGAACATAAACAGTGAAGAATCAACCCACTCGAGCATCAGTCAAACCTCTGACAATAGTCTTTTTGGTCATCACTGTAGGTTATCTCACTTGAACTTGAAATCTCTTCAGAAATATCTCAAGACACATGGCATAACACCACAACCAAAAAACGAGAAAGAGGTCCAGAAGTGCATCACATGCGTCCAATAAAAAATAACAAGACAACCTTTCCACTCCCGCCTGATCTATTGTTCGTCAAGACTGGGAGAAATCATTCACACGGATGTGTGAAGTTTTGAAACTACCTCCAGGGAAGGATACCGGTATTTCGTCACCTACATCAACAACTGCTCAAAAGCCACTTTTGCCTATCCCATTTGCCTTAAATCTGACATCTTTCAATCTACCAAAAACTTTATTTCCCTTTTTGAAAACAAATACAACTCAAAGATTACATCAATAAGATCCGACAACGGGGGCAAGTATTGGAATCAATCCATGAAAACCTATCTCACAGAAAAAGGTATCTCTCACAAACCTGGTCCTCCACACTCTCCTCAACTCAATGGTGTTGCCAAAAGAACCAACCGCACAATATCAAACCTAATACAATGCTCTCTTCTTTTATCAAATCTGCCAAAGTCTTTCTGGGAGGATGCCCTCAGACACTGTCTTTTCTCTTTCAACTCTTATCCGTGCAAGACCCCAAAAGGTTTTGTCTCTCCTGATCTCCCTCCCGTACCCCCCCCTCTCCTAACTCTGCCTCCACATCCCCTCCTTCAATTGTCAAACCAAATTGTTCAGTCGTCCCCACATCTCTACCTTTTTGGTCCTCCAGCCCTGCTCCATCCAATGACTCCATCATCCTCCCCCCGCTCACTCTCACCCCCCCACATACCGCTCCATCCTTGCTGGATCCTCTCTCTCCTGTCCCCCCATCTCTCCCCTCGCCACCTCTGCGAATGCCTCTGCCTCATCAACCTCCCTCCCCACATAGATCCTCCCATACCTCACGCCCCCCAGTTTGCTATGGAAATTTCTCACGCCACGCCTCTTTTAAGGTCAATCTCACCGCCCCTAAGACCTGGAAACAACTCCTGCGGTCTCCTCATTACCGTTGCTGGATTTTTTTGGCACAAGATGAGATGGCATCGCTCCAGGGCATGAAGACTTGGACCCTAGTCTCACCACTTAAAGGTCGCAAAATAGTTTGCAGCAAGTGGGTTTTTAAAGTGAAACGGTGTCCGGATGGCTCCATCATCAAGCTGAAGGCCCGGCTTGTTGCCATGGGTTTCACCCAAGTCCACGTTCTGGACTTCTTGGAGTTCTTTGCTCCCACTCTTTCCTAAACGGTCATCTTGAAGAACCCGTTTATATGGCTCAACCACCTGGTTTCGAGGATCCTAACTACCCTGACTGGGTCTGCAAAGTCACAAGGGCAATATACAGGCTTAAGAAGTCCCCTTGTCAGTGGAACCTTGAGCTCAACTCCGCCCTCCTATCCCTTGGCCTATCCCGCTTGAGCTACAATCCATCCCTATACTACAAGCTATCTGACGGTATTCTCATTGGAGCCGTTACAGCCCATGTTGATGACCTTGCCATAGTCGGCACAAATTCTTTTGTCACCTCCTTCATCAGCTCCATCAGCAGGCGGTTCAAGGTTGGTTTGGATGAACATCTTTCCCTCTTTCTCTCTATCTCCATCACTCGCGACCTCAACAGTAAAGTAGTGTCCATCTCCCAAAGCCACTATATTTCCTCTATGATGCTATCTTTCCTCCCCAATGACGACCTCACTGTCCGTACGCCTACGGACTCACACTTCAAAGATCTCATAAAAAGCGCGTCTGACTCACCTCCATTTCCACCTCAGTACAACCAACTTATAGGTTCCCTCCTGTGGGTGTTGCAATGCACCCGCCCCGACGTGGCATTCGCGGTTAACAGACTGTCCCAATTTCTTCAAGACCCATCCCTATTGCACTGGAACACTGCTCTCTGCATCCTCCGGTACCTCAACCACACCCGCAATCACTGTCTCACGCTCGGCGGATCCTCCGTCAACCTGTTGGGTTATTCGGACTCAGACTGGGCCAAAGACAAAGGGGATTGCAGGTCAACCTCTGGCTATACTTTTTGTCTTGGGGAAGGGGCTATATCATGGAAGTCCAAAAAGCAGCCTACCGTGTCCCTCTCCAGAACCAAAGCCAAATACAAGGCGCTCTCCAAATCCTGCAAGGAAGGTCTCTGGATCCGGAAAAAGCTATGCAAACTACGTCTGAGAGACAACTCGCCTGTTCCGCTTCTCATCGACAACAAAGGTGCCAAGGCACTCGCCAAAAATCCCAAACACCATTCCTGCACAAAACACATCAACACTTGCCATCACTTTATCCGTGAATGCGTCAACCGCGGTTTCTTCACGGTTGGTCATGTCCCCAAAAAAAACATGCTAGCAGATATGCTAACCAAGCCTCTGTCCCGTGTTCTTCTCAAAGCTCATCAGCGGATGTTTGGTCTCACCGGCTTTGGCTAGCAAGGGGGGGTGTTGGAATAAACACTTATCTCCATTCTCCATGTTTCTTTTTCCTCTTATTCTTCTCCTCTTTCACATTTCTATCTTGGATATACTCCTTTCTTTTCTTTTCCTTTTTCATACTTCTATTCTTTTTATCCTCAGTTCTAATCACTTCTCAGTCCCATACTCTCTCTTATTACTCCTTGTCATGAACTGCGGATATGTCTCACATCAATCTCACTTCATCCTCTGTGCTAGCGCGCGCTCTTTTCAGTTTCATTATTCAATATTCAATATACTTTTCATAATGTCACAACATGTGTGACATCTCATCTAGTGATGTATATCTGAGGGCAGAGCCGAGACAAAGCCAAAGGATTCTCTTTTCTCATCCTTCAACTTTGCTCTTCAATCTGTATACCCTCAGGTAAGTTATTTTTTCTTTATTTATTTTCTTTTCTTTATATCAGTTCTCATTTTCTCTGTCCACTTATGAAATATAACTATCCTTCAACTTTGCTCTTCAATTTGTATACCCTCAGATTGCAAAAATTCTTACCTATCTTCTCTAGTATTCCTGGTTCTTGCAACTTTTCTGTGAAACTCTTGCACCTCTTCTTCAATATGAAACATTCTCAATTTTGTCAGTGGTCCAAATTATGGTGGTGGTGGTGGTGGAATTTCCATGGTATATTGGTGAAACTACAGAAGTAATAGAAAAATTATTACATTAGTTTCATTTTTAATTCTTTATTTATTTTCTCCTAATCTTCCTCACCTATGGATTTTCTCCAACAAATTTAATATATGGTAATTGTGGAATCTGATAATTCACCCTAGGGCCAAAAATTGACTTCAAACTTTTCTAGTGAATGCCCCAGGAATATTGGATGATTAATCACTTAAATTGAAAGAGAAAGAAACATTGAAAAGCCAAAAATTCTTCAAATTTCTACAAATCCCACAAACAGCAGTAGATGGGATACAGAAATAATTAAGGCAGATGAAAAAATTTCAATAACAACAAAAATAAAAAATTGAATTCATAATTAATCAGATACAGAAATGAATTTATAGTAGATCAACTAATGGTAATAGAATTGTGGAAAGTGATGAGAATTTTACTTTATGCTTGCAGGAGCTTGCAGTTTTTATACCCAGGAAACTTTCATGATCCAATTCAAGGGTTATTGTTTACCATCAATATTCAATATGGGAATGTTAAATTCACAACTCTTTGAGTTGTGTGCACAACTCAAATGGGACGTGTGGCACGCTACAAAACTCAAATGGGTCGTGTGGCACGCTACACAACTCAAATGGGCCTTGTGGCATGCTACACAACTCAAATGGGCCATGAAGCATGCTACACAACTCACATGGGCCGTGTGGCATGCTACACAACCCAAATGGGCCGTGTGGCATGTTACACAACCCAAATGGGCTGTGTGGCATGCTACACAACTCAAATGGGCCGTGTGGCATGCCAAATGGCTCATTTGAGTCATTTAGCATGCCCAGATCTAGTTGTGTTCCGTGCCACATAAATAAAAGAATTGCAGGCTTAAAAAAAACTAAAATAAACTAAATAAAAAAACAGAAATCAACCAAAAAATCAAAAAAGGTGGATTTTTTGGTTTAAAAAAAAATGTGAAATATAAAATAAGATAAAAATAGCTAAATTCTTGAACAACCCTGGGGGGTTTTATACCCCCATACACAGGTCTAAATGTTTGTTTACAGGGGTAAAAAAATCAAAAATGCCCATTATGGGGGTATGTGCCCCCCCCAGGGTTTGCGCGTGTTTGGAACAACCCTTGGGATTAGTGTATGGGTCCCCACGCGTTGAGGGTCCCTACACAGCTCCCACAGGTTTCTTGGGGCCTACACAACTCCAACACGCTTGGAGCCATGAATTTATCATCACCCATTCAATATACACTCTCCTCAGTACCGTCTACCCCAGTCTACAACAAGTGTGAAACCAAAAGCACACTAACCAAACAGGCGCATTCCACTTACTATCTCCAGAACTTGCTACTGACCTTCTAACTTTGGAACATAAGACTGTAATTGAAAAAATTGCAGTAAAATCTCCCAAAAAATGAACCATCCAATCAGACTCATGTTTAGACTCGGTCCCTTTGCACCTCCCATTCTTGGCTTAAATAAATTTCTGGAATGTAGCCAATCCAACCCAGTCATTTGAGCCTCTTGGCTTGCATGTTGTATAGCACCTGCTTTTAGTTTTAACATACCAATGGCTAAGAAAAGCTAATTACACTGCCACTATTTTTCATTTGAGGAAAATTTCTTTCTCCTTGCAGTTACCTCTTCATTTATCCTCCCAAAGCATCATTTATCATTCAGCATCACTCATTTTTCACTAAGCACTTTGATATCTGAAATCATCTTAGCCCATTCAATTATTCCATTCCTGTGCTTTATTGGATTGTTTCTCTCCTAGATGTACACAAATTTCCATCAGGTTGTATCTAGTCATCCACCCACTGATGTAGAATACCTTATAAGGGCCATGCCATCTGCCTAAAGATTTTTTCCTCAGTTAGTTAATTTCATACATTCTTGAATAATTTTCTGAGATTGATTTTTCATGTCAAGCTTTGTCTCAGTTTCCCCTTCATTGGAAAAATTTCCTTGCCATTTTCCTGAGGGTTTAGAATTAAAATTTGAAATTTTCAGTCTGCCTTGCAGTTGGCCTCTGTAATTTGTATTTATCTTGCAAACTTAGCCTTCTACCATTTAAACTCAGGCCCACCTAGATGCCCTATAGTATTTGGGGTGGCCCATGTGACACCTCCACTTCAGTTGAAAAATTACAACGTTTCCATCACCTTGTCTTTTTTATATCAATTTCTGAATACTCAATCAATTCAAAAAAAAGGCAAGTAATTTTTTTTGAATCCCTATTATTGATCTTTTATTCTGATTCTTGGATTCTTTTTTTTTTTTTTTAGTATTCTTTTGGTAATTGGTTTTTTGAAAAGATAAAGATTATCAAACTGTTGGAGAAGGGTTTAATCAAACTGGTTTGAATCAAATTCAAAATAATTCAAATCTGCACAAGTTGATTTTAACCTCAGGCCAACACAACCTAAAGTTGCTCAAAGCACCTCAAAGCAGATAAAGAGCAGAAAAATTGAAAAATATGGACATCAGATTATTAAAGATATTGAATAAGAATTTCTGAGTGGTTTCCATGAATTCCAACATACCTCTCTCAAAAGTATAATCAACATCTTACCAAGGAAATAAAAAATCAAAATCAGTAAAAATTAGTTTTTAATTTTTTTTAGAAACTTAACAAATAAATATTTTTTCACAAAAATTGTTCCTTTTGATCCTTACTCAAAGCCTTATTAACAATTAAAAATATAAATGGTGTAGAATTTCCTTCTTCTTCTTCTTCTTTTTTTTTTTTTTTTTCTTTTTTTTGGGGTGGAGGTGTTTTGTGCCTTTTTTTTTAAAAAAAAAGAAAGAAAAAAATTATGATTTGATTTTTTTAAAAAAAAGAAAAAAAATATTATTTGATTTATTTAAAAATTTTCATTGTGTTTCAGGAAAATTACAGATGAAAAAATATCTAGAAAGATGAATATAATTAAAGAAATTTCTCTTTTTCAATTATATGTTTAGCTTGAAACAAATTACTGAAAGATTCATTGACTTTTTGAGATCATTCATGTCCCAATATTTTTTTCTGCTAACTGGACAGGTAAACCCCTGTTTGGAGAAAATATAAACTAGTCTATCTCTATAAAAAAAATTGAAAAATATTCCCACACCTCAACAGCATCAACAATAATTTACCAATGGTGTTTTGTGCACATCTTGCTTTTACACTGGAAAATTTGCATGCTAACACTGGGCAAAGTCCATACTACACTGGGAAACTGAAATTACTCCCTAACTTTGGGTGATTATTCACTATTCTACCTCTTAGAAAAGTTTGGTTTTTGAGGCTTGCAAAATACCAAAATTGACCTCCAAAAAACCATTGATTAGCCAACATTTTTCTCTGAAATATTAGAGGCAAACCAGATGTGGGCCATGCATCTACCTCACTCAAGCTTTTGGACTGGGAAAAAGGCTTCCCTCCCCTAATTTGGGGGAAACATAAACTATTCTACTATACTCAAAAAATGACCTGCTACACCCTTGGTAAATACTGACATTTTTTTCCTTGGTTGTAAATGTCCCATTTAATTTACTAATCATGAGTAGGCAAAACATGAGTCCAAATTTCAAATTTTTCTTTATTTTGAATTTCAACTCATCATTATCATTATTTTTTATTTTACAGTCCTAAAAACAGAAACCCATGCATGTACAAACATACATATATACACATGTGTATTATAGAGTTGTGTCAAATTTGTTTTTCTAAGTATATCACACAAATCCGTGTACATAAATTTGAATTTACTCATAAAAAATAAATTGTTTTACTGTTACCAAAACATGAGAAATCAAGTCACATATAACCATCCTGCTCTTAAAAATCAACCATTTCACATCCCCCAACTCATAATTTGGTTAAAGATTGATTAACATCACCAAAAAAGAAGATACTATTCTCTTTCAAACCATTCTAAAAATAGAAAACAAATTATTTTTATAAAGAATCACAGGCTCATACATTCACAGCATTTTTTGCATCACCCATCTCATCAGTCAAAAAATCAAAAATTTCCATGAAATATTTTGGATAATATTTAAAATATGCCAACGCTGGCCCTTAGAATAAATTTAACCCAAATAATTCACAAATAATGATAGCACCACTTGTGAAAAAAGATTATAATTAATCTGTTTCAAATATATCACATCCACATATCTTCCATGAGGAGCCCCTTCCACAATCTTGACCAATAGATCAAGAAGATAAATTAAAACTTTCAAGCCAAACAAAACTTCCCAAACTCATGTAAATTGAACAGACCATTTGAGAGATATGTCTTGATATTTGAAATTTTTCCTTCCTCCTTTCCTTTTCAAACTTCTCTAGTTGGCCGCAAAATTCTCTAGTCAACCAAAATCATTCAAATGAGTGCAAGTAGTGAAACCCAAATGAGAAGCACCCCCCTCCTTGTTTCCCAGTGGGAACACTCCATCTGTGCTACAATCTCACCTTCAAATACAGGCACCTGCTCAGAACCTAGGATGCCTTCCCTTGTGCAGCCTCCACTCTGAACCACCTGGATCCTGGGATCTGAGAACAGTTAGTGCAGTTTTCCCTTGTCTTCATCTCCTAATAATCCTCATCTCACCAGCCCTTGTCCTTCCCATTGCGCCTCAGACCTGCTTCGAACCACTTCACCCCAATTGCCTCAGCCGCCTTGTTGCTTTAGCTATAACTCTGCTTCCCATAGTCAACTGTCATGATTCTTTCTTTGAAGTTAATGACTGCCTCTGTCTGAGTCTTATTTTATTTCATCTCACATTAACTCTGTCTCCTGGTTCCCTTTGTCCTGATCTTCAAATTTTTTTTATCTCTTTCTTTAAAGCCTGAAATCAACAATATGTACCAAAATCACACAGCCTCAACCTTCAAATCCCTGTTGAAACCCATCCTCAGTTTCATCACAACCGAAAATAATGATCTGCATGTGTCTTTGAACCAGTTGGTCATAAAAAATAGTCATACCAATGATCATATTCAAGAACTCAACTTTGAACATGGTCATGGTTCAACAAAATCTGTTTCTTCAGATTTTGGAATAAAATTGGCATATAAACCTAAAAAGACATTTGCTCAAGGTAACCTCATTCAGCTCACCAATTTGGGGAAAAATACAATCAGTGTGGAAGATAATGAGGAGAATCAATTCAAGATCCAAAAAGAAAACACTATCCATCCTGTGGCCTGGTGATTGCATGATTCACCTCACTTTGAGCCTTACAATTTAAGGGCCATAGGAGTCTTTTATAAAAGTTCCAATCAATTCTTTTTCAATATGAAAGAGGTTCCCTGGATTTTTGGAACTGAAAAATTTTAGTTTCCCAGAAGGGAACATCCAATGATTTGCTACATTTTTTTGAAATTTGCAACCATGAATCAGTTCTCTCCTGAGAATCAAATCATTAACAATATCAGGATCCCCAAACTCCAATTTTTCTTTGACATCAATTGGTGTTGATCAAAATACCCAGAATTAAATTTCAAACCATACAAGTGGTATAATAATATTTAGATTCAATTGAAATATACCACAAGAAGATATTGGAAGTTCAAATTCTACAGGAAACAACCCTCAAGCCTTTTTGAAATTGTAAATTTTTGAAATAGTAGATGAAGTTCAGAATATGCATACAGATGGTCCCAATTTTTCTCAAAATCTTTTTATGAATATTGATCATAATCTACATCAATATAATTGATTGATACAGATATTTCAACTATTTTTTACTAATTTTGGTAAAAAAAATCAATTTGGCTTTCCAATCCATCTTCTCAAAATATGGGTCAAAAGTTTTAAAACCTACTAAAAGGAGACCAGATAGCTGCCATATGGATAGAACTTCAGTATGTTTTATTTATTTTTTTAAAAAAACAATCAATCTTATGATATATTCATCTTTCTTATATTAAATGAGTGTTCTCAATTTCTCAAAATAGAAGTCATGATGAGGCACTCAAATGGATCATTAAGGAGGATAAGTGAATTAAACAGACTATATGCCTCACTCCACTATGAACTTCTACATCCATATAGTGAATCAAGCTGTTTTCCAGAATTGAAAGAATAACCAGCAAGAAATAGCTTCACTCCTACGGATTATTATTCAAACCATCTAGAGTTGAATCATCCACATTATTATATTTTGCACTGAGTTTTTTTCTCTTTCAGCAATATTATTTTGATAAATTTTTAAATATTCAGACAAATAGGTTGTCCTACATCCACCATCATAAAAATGAGCTGAGGATAGAAAGGCTTTATGGTGTTTTTGATTCTTTGAAACTTTTCTTTGAGACAGGAGAGGGAGCTTTTATGTTTCATATTTTTTGGTTAAAAAATAAAAGGAAAATAATAATTTAATCAATGTATTATATTTAGTATATTTTTGAAAATATTATTTTTCGGAAAGATTTTCATCCTTCCACAATCTTTTATTTTTTATCTCAGAGATATGAAAGACTTTTATCAATTTCCTATAGTAATTTTATAGCAAATTTGAAAGACAAAAGTTTTCATTAATTTAACTTGAAGCCCAGATTGGTCAGAGATTTTTAAAAATGTTTTTCCTGGTCAAAAAGCTCAAGATAGACCTGCTATAGTAACACAGTTCTTTCAACTCAAAAATAAAGAATATTTTAAATGAAATATTCAAGGATGGAATATTTGGATTAAAAATGTTCAGAAATAATGTTATAGAATTCCATTATAGTTCTTTTCCTCATGCTCATATCTTGGTAATTGATCACCATGATCAACAGCCAAGAACATCTGAATAAATTGACATGATTGTTTGTGCAGAGATACAAGATCAATTCACATAGCCCAACATTTTTCAAGCAGTTAGAATACAAACGATACATGGCCCATGTTGTATTTTGAACATTGAATCAACTTGCATGGATAATTGCAGATGCAAGAAGAAATAACCCAAATTATTTTATCCTGAAACAATTTCAGGAAAAAACTTTTATCCCCTGCATAGAAGATGGTGGAAGTAAATACTATTTCACTGAGAGAGAATTGCAAAAAAATTTTCATTTATAGTTCCTGGGTCTTTTGTGAAAATACTTAGCTTTTGAAAAATTAAAAACAGCACATGAATGTGGATATTTGTGCAGGTATCTCAGATGAAAAATAAATATAAAACTAAATTTCAAATGGTAATTATCATTTTCATATTGATGTTGATGCAGGTTTGGATTAAATGAACTGTTTTAGGGATTCAAGACGGGTAGCTCCTCCATATTCATGTTTCAGATTTTTTTCATTAAAATTGTCTTCTATTTCACGTTCTGTGGTAAGGCTATATATTAATCTTCATAGTAATTTTTTTTGAAATGCATCAATCCATGAATGAAGTTTCAAAATAATCAAGAAAATCCAAAATAAATTCTCAAATAATATTTCAAATGGAATTCTATTTATCAAAATTTCAAGAAAAATCAAATACTCTGAATTTATACAACATTTCAGGTGGTATATCTAGAGGAGACAATGGATGCTTTCAAAACTGCTACTAAAAATCAAGTAGCAGCTAAAACAAAAAACTACTTCTCACAGAACTCAGGAAGATGGGATGAGATCTCAAGTATGAGGATTGAGGAAATAAAAAAGATGAATATTAGATGAGAAGGGGACTCCAGGAGTAAAGCTATGAGGAAAGGGCTATTCTGAATCCTATAAGAGTAACACCAGGATCTTAAAGGTGAGATGATTCTTGCAGGATGGTTTATAGATTTCTTGTGCTGAAATTAAAACTACTGGATGAGGCGTAATAAGAACAAAGTATGATACTAAATCCTTGGGGGGAATTAGTCCAAAACAGGGAGAGAGGCCAGTATATGAGAGGATTGGTGAAGAGGCCTTGAGGGATGGTTGATACAATAGTAGAGGATAGTTCCTAGGGAGCTTTCACATTTTTTATTGGGCTTAAGGCTATCTTTTAGATCCATTAGTAATGGGATTTTCACATGAAGGTTTATTTATAGTGATCTGGAAGTTTTGGGAAATTTGGATCATTTACATGTAACTTTAAATTGAAGAAGAGAGTGAGAGAGAAATGATAAATTCAGAGAGAGGAAAAATTAAACTGATTTTTAGATTAATGTGAAAAATTAGTCTCATAAAGAATGGAAGACATCATTCAATTAAATAACTGTGGAAAATTCTGCAGGTGAAGGTCTTCACCTTGTTAATCTACATTGTGATGAGAGTTTATACATAAAACTTATAGATGTAATATATAGCTAGGAATATCAAGGAGGAAATGAATTTATGGAAATGATAGGTTGAATGAAATTATTTCATCCAAGGTACAAGTGGAAATCAAGTGATTATGAAATGGAAATGCAAAAATACAGTGGTACAAAAATGAAATGGAAATATCAGAATGGTGAATTTAATGATTCAGGTGACCAAAGTGGACTGAGTCCTGCAAATGGGGATTTTTGGTGATTTTGTAAATTATTGGATTATTTAATATACAAGTTGTGAAATCATTTTACAAAAATTAAAATAAATGGATTTGAAATGGTAACTAGGCTTGTGCAAGGTCCATACACAACCAGAGGTGGAAGTTCAAGGTTGAAAATCAAATAACAGATTTGAATTGGAACAAGTTGTAGATGTTGATTCAAAGCTTGAGTGTAATTTAAATTGATGCATGGTTTACCAGAGATAGAGGGAGGTCCCTTGTTAAAAGGAAGATTAGTAGTGGATCAAATTTGATTTTTAGGATGATTTTGTGTCATTATATTTGACTGAGGTGGGTAATATTGAGGATAGGAATATATTTCAAAGGGATGGTAAAAAATAATCAATTCCTCAGTGAGTTTGGATCATGAAAAACCCCCAGGATGATTTAGAGCAGGGGGTTTTAAGTCTATAGGTCTCTTGAATAATGATTTCAAATGGAAATATTATTTGAGATAGCTGTTTTAACCCTTTCCTAGGGATCAGGTATGTGAAAATGTGGAAACACCATCCCAGAAGGATGACACAGTATCCTTCCAAGTCACTTTCAAAAAGCCTGCATGATAAAACCCAAAGGTTATGGCAGAATTAAGGTTATTTTTGAAAAGCAAAAAAAGTGTGCAGGTGGAAGAGAAGATGGAGGTAGATCTGCTTTGAAAGGTTCCTGGATTGAATGGACCTATTACTCCTAGAATGGTTGAGTTGAAAGGAGAGGACAGAATTATTGCACAGAGCTTCTTCAGGCCAAATAAACTGGAAAAATTAACACTGAGGGAATGAGCAGCAATTTATCTGTTAATTGCAGAAGAGATTAATTTATTCCTATGAAAATACACTGGGATTTGGAAGAATGCCCCAAAGGCTGGAAAGATGGCAGAGGAAAGTGCCAAGTCAGAGGAAGAGGAGGCAGTGATTGATCCAGTAATGTTTTGATTGGTTTATTTACAGTTTAGATTGGGAAAAAAGATTTTCTGGTAAAAGTTGAAAAGTTTGTTGATTGTCAAAATCATTAAGTCAAAAACAGTGAAGATTGAAGGATTTTCATGGCACAAAACTAAAATTGGAGAGCAGACCCCAGGAGGCTACATGTTAGGAGTGAAAGGTGTGGTAGGAAAAGAAAATTCTGATTTATTCAAGTTCTGTTAGAAACTCCCATATTTGGTTAACAAGGTGGAGAAGCTTATCCCAGTGAATAATTTTCTCTTTGAATTTCAGGCTCCTGTTAAATAAAAA
The DNA here is from genome assembly GCA_025617555.3 of Puccinia polysora. Taxonomy (NCBI): domain Eukaryota; kingdom Fungi; phylum Basidiomycota; class Pucciniomycetes; order Pucciniales; family Pucciniaceae; genus Puccinia; species Puccinia polysora. The sequence goes on along the minus strand of CM062647.1, from coordinate 2,585,071 downwards.
GAATCTTTCTAGGAGTAAATGTTGCTGGTTAAAGACAAATATGGGGATCAATACAAAAAAAAACATCTACCAGGTGCACACAGAGGAATAGGGAAGTGGTGGAAACAAGGAAGAAGGTGATTCTTGTGAAAATTATGGCAAAAGATTAAACTATTGGCAAGAGAAGAATTAATTAAAGAAAAAAAATGCTGGAAACTTGTGTGTTATAATGGCTCATGGCTCTCAAAATGGGGAAATATATCTGTTGATTTATCTGATGTTGCTCAAATGGATGATTACCAACAGCTGGGAGGAAAAATCCTTGAGTAACAAAGATTGGCCTCTTGTGGGGTCATTATACAACAAGAGAAAAGGAAGAAAGTCTGCCCAAAAATGTCTCTACAGGATCTAAGAGCCTTGTTACTTTGTTTGGCCTCAAACAGACCACATGGAAGTTGATCCTAGCCGTCCTGAATGAACCCTTCCTTTCCAAATGATGTATATCCATGTGCAAGGGGCTGAACCAGCCCTCTTGTTGTTCAATACTTTCCTGGCTTCCCTTTTCAGTTGGGAATAACTGTTGGATTATATTCTCAAAAAAATCCATGGGAGAGAAATGGAACTGGAGAATTATGTCAGAAAAGGCTACAATCTGACTTCAGGGGTCCAGAAGGGACCAGATATAGAAGGGCTGTATTGAAAGGGGGAGAATCTGATGAATTTCAATCAAATTATCAGAAAATAAAGAGGATTTATATATAACTCAAGAATCACAAGTTTGACCTAATAATCTGTTGAATATTTAAAGAAGTAGGAAATAAGGAAAATGGGTGAGGTAAGAATTTTAATATGATAATCACATAGGCTAAGAGCAGTGAAATTTGAGTATCAGAATCCTGTGAAATGTGTAAGATAAGGTTGCTGGCAGTCTACAAGTACAAGTGATAAAGAAATAGCTTGGCCTAGATAACTAAATGTATCTGGATATACATTGGCGGTATAGATGTATAAAAGTATCCCTAGCATGCATAATAATGATTATACTGTTTGAAAGTAGCTCAAGCATACAAAATGTCAACTATGCAATAAAGTGCGGTGAGGGAGGGTGGTGAGTGGAAAATATTATAAGGTCCAAAAAATAACAATAACCATGTCTTAAAACTGAAATGGCTGGTTTTACCAACCAGCCTCTTACCTACTTCCTGGGTTCTGTGTGCACCTTGGCCTGTGGCTCACAGATGGGCCAGGCTGGGATTGCCCAAATACTTCCACTCTGGCTTTCACAATGTGCATGGCAGACCCCCTTCTTTTTTCCTGGTTTTCTGGAGGGGGTGTTCAAATCCCCCACCAGGATCCTGGGGGTTGATTCCCCCAGGGCATTTTTTGTCAAAATCAGGCTGGGGGGTGGTCAGATCCCCCTCAGCCCATTTCTCCTCCCTCTTGGTAATGGGGGGGGGAGCGCCCCAGTAGGTGGAGGGATGATGAAGCCCCCCCCCCCCCCACTGCTGGTTGCCTTTTTGCAACCAACCTGATTCAAATTTCTTTTCTCCTTCCTTGTGATGACAGGGGAGAGGGGATGAGGGGGGCGGGAGGGGCAAAGGAAGCTTGCTTCCCCCTGTGCCTTTCAAAATGAACTGGTTTCTTCAGCTTCCCTGAAGCTGAAAAAACTGGTCAGGATGGAGGGAATCTATATGGATTTCCCCTGCCCCCTATTACTGCCCTGCGCAAGCCTTGGGGTGCCATGGCAGGTCAAAGACAAAAGAACAGCAGCCTAATGCAGGCAGAAACATTTAAAATGGTTGCAGTAGGCTTTCCCTGCTCAATTTTAAGTTTTGAACACTTTTGAGGGTCAGCCCAGCTGGAAAAGAGTGTTCAAAATATAGGGGGGCCCAATAGTTTCCCCTCAAGCCCATTTTTCTGGGGTGGCCCATCCAACCCAACAGGCCTGTAAGGGAATGTTTACCAAATTAACTAGTTTGAATTTTTTGGAACTAGCTTCCCCAAATCCATGAAATCCATGCAGACCTGCATGTTGCACATGATTTTAAAATAGGCTGTACAAGCCCATTTTAGCATCCTGTTTGGAATACAACTTAATGTGGAACATATGTAAGTGACAATGTATTATAACAATTCTAACAAAATTTCATCTGTAACCTGCTTTCCACCTTGAAAATAAGAAAGTTCACTTTAATCTAAAATATTTTGAGCTCCAGAGAGCTCAATTTCCCATAAATAATTTTCACTGCTTCAACCATGGAAAGGTGGGTGTTCTGGATAGTTCTAATAAGGGATCAGTTTTGGCCATCATTTAATTCATTCCTTTGGACCAACTTACAAAGCAAGGCAAGAAAGGAATCTATTTTCTCAAAAAATAAATCAACAAATCTAAAAGGTTTCCAAACCCTGTTTTCCCTTCAATAAAATGGGGTGGACACATGTGGGAAAAAGGATGGGGAAAATTGATGCAATTTTGTGAATTATTTGGTTGATATGTTAAACAAGCTAAATTCCAATCTTCTCTTTTGGAATTGAAGTATCTAAATATCAAATCAGACCAGGTGGCCTCAATATTTGATGGAATTTTCCAAAATATTTTCCAGGATACCCTTTGAATCAAATAAAAAATAATTAACTAAAACCATTTTTCACCTTCTAATCCTTGGAATTTGGCACCAAACTTGATCATTTTGACTTTTCACCTCAAATCACTTTTAAATAAACCCCAGAAGTTAGTTAGCTAGTGGGGTTTTTTTATTCTGGGAGGGATATGCATATAAAAAAGATTTTTTTTGGATTTTTTAAAAATACTATCAAACATTGTTGTAAATAGAAATAATATTTTTCTAAATTGATTCAATTTCTGAAGACAATTCATTCAAAATCCAAGCATTTGAGTTATTTTCTCCATTTATTCTCCATCTCTAAAGCTCCCAACAAATGCAACCATTAATAAAACCTTTTTGGAAGAGAGAAGAATGAGATGTAAATCCTTATCCTTCTGCTCTCTTTCAAAATCCAGCTCAGTTTGTCTTAAATTCAGATTATCATGAAGATTTCTGTCTTGAGCCCTTTGCACAAATCTTTTCTTTTTTTTATCTATTTCCAGTTGGAGTTCCAATTTTTGCTTTGAAAACTTAAGCTTTCCATTTTCCACTCCAAGACTATTACTTTCAATCTGTTACTTGACTGGTTTGAAAGGCATACCAGTGAATTAGTATGTATACATGTGTTGATAATGGTTCAATTTTTTCACCAAAATCTTTCTTCTCAAGGATCTCTTAAAAAAATCCAAACCTGGGATGGTTCCTCTGCCTTTTATGGATTTTGTGGTTGATTTTGCTTGAGTTTAATGCCTTTCTCTTTTATGTTTACTGAGTATAACTGAAGCTGAAAATCATCACTTTTGTTGGATGATAAAGTCAGAGGCCCCATTTGATTAAGCTTTTTGTGGGCTAAAAAAGTTTTAGGCTTTTTAGAGGACATCAGCAATTATTCACTAGAAGTTTTAATATGATATATATTTAGTTTTGATAAAATACATAGGTTTGGCTTGTTGGGGAGGAGGTGAAACTTCAAAGTCATCCTCCTCCAGTTTGTGGGGATTGAAAAGGACTTGGCCCAAGCTTTGAAGTGACCAATCCAAAGAGGCAAGTCTTGGGCCCAAGGATTAATTGGGGTAAATCATTGATATTTATGTGGAAACCATTAGAAATTTTCTTTGTGGAATATCTTCCTTGGTGCAATATTTTTGTGAATCCAAGAGTTTTTCAAAAAAGCATGGTTCCTTTTTTCTCCCGTCACTTGGCTCACAATTGGCTACCATCTCCTCAGAATAAATGGATTTGGATCTTTGAGCATCCAAATAATCCAGATGGGTGATTTTTGCATTCTTTCAATATTTTTTTTGATTATAAAAAGGACAGATGGATTCCAGTTTATCAACCACCAATTTGGTTCCTTTTGCTTTATCAGCATCAGTGAGACCAAATTGATTTGATATTTAAATTGAGTGAGCTTTTTAATACTTGGACCAATATTTATTGAACCTCTCACTCTTTTCTTTTTCTGATATATTAAGCCTCATTTTTTTTATTCAGCTCATTGGCCATCAGGAGATGAATTTTGACCTTAGAAGATAGAGTTTGACCAAAATAATTTTTTTTTCAGACCCAAAAAAGGAATTTAATTTTCCAGGAATCTTCAACCATTTGAAATGGATGAGACAATTGGATTTATTTATTTGACTCAAAAATTTGAAAACAGTTGGGGGAGGAGGGTTGAGTGCTTTTGGAGTTTTGGTGGTTGAATTCCTTGCAGAGTTTATCTTGGCATATTTGAAAGGGGAGTTCTTCTGAGGGGCCATTTGCAAATTGGAAGAGAGATCAATTGAGGAGTACAAGTGTAATAAATTTATGAGTGGCAATAAATTGAGGAGTGAAATAAAGTGATGATTGCAATAAATTGATAATTCTGATGAGGTTGCAGGAGATTCTTACTGGAAAGATGAAGAACAATCTATATATTAATAATTCTGGAAGTGGGAAGTAGCAGTTGCAATATGAAAAGCAGAGGGATTTTATATCAGATGAGGTCAGATATTGAAGGATGTGGGAAGCAAGGGGTGGATTTTGTGGTGTTATTTATCTTTGATTTTGAATTAATCTTCATATAACTCATTTAAAAAAAAAATTCTTTTGTGGTAAGTCTGAAATGTTGGATGTGAAATAAGTGGGTTCTTTTTATTTTTTATGGCCTCCTTGAAATTGGGGTATTTCTATGAAACCCAGCATAAAAAAAAATGGTGGTTTTTCTAAATCTTATATGCCCTGTTTGCATATGATATTATTCATGATAAATAAGTCAAAAAATGCAGAAAAAATGCAAAAAGAGGGTTGATTGATTATTTTTAGGTTACATTCTTGAAGGGGAAAGATTGCTCAAAATCTTTGCACCAAAATATTGTTGGTTATTAAAAAATACCTCAATTAGACTTTCCGCTCAGCAAATCCCAAATATTGGTGCAATAAGGGCCCAAAAAATGTTTGATAAAGGTACCCAAACTTCCCTTCATGATTCTAATTTTGGTCTTTAGGTGCAAGTTTAGGGGGGATACCCTCAGAAAAACACAAATTGGATTTCATGATTGCTTTGAAAGTTCTCCATAGGCTTTAAATATCAAAATAAACAAAAAATCTACAGAAAAGGTTTCAGAAACCTACTACAAAAAATGTGCTTTTATGTTTTTGTGACTTGTGTTGATCTTTTGGGAGGCGGAAAAAACTTTGAAAATGAAAAAAATATTTTATAAGCTCTTGAATATACTGGAATGTAAAAGACTTAAAAAATACAAATATACTTAAGAAATCAATTTCAAAAATGGTCATAAATGCAGAGAAGCCAGCCATTTTTATGTTTTTTATCATTTTTAAAGCAATATTGAAGGGACTTATGGTATTTCAAGCTTTTTTGGGCACCCCCAAAATTAGCCACTTTTTTGCTAAAGTGTGCTTGGTACCCCCTAAAGCCTCTGTGGCACCCCCTAAATCCCACTTGGCACATAGCCAAATGCAACTTGGCACACACCCAAGTATGGGTGGGTTGGGCCAAATTTGGCTTGGCAATTGGCCATGCCCACCAGATCACCACCACACAGGGGGTACCCAAACCTCACACTCCATCATAATTAGCCCGCCCCCCCCCATCAAGACATCCTATCAATTACCATTGTCACCCTTCCTTCCATACCTTCATCCATCCTCTCATCAATGAACCTGCCTCCCCCCTTGATGTGTGAAGACTATCATCCACCATCCAGCGTTTTTAATCCCCTTCCCCCTTGATCAGGGGGAGAGAAGCAAAGTGGAGGGAGCAAGGGAGAGGAAGCAAGTGAGGGGGGGGGGGGTGCCAACAGCTTGGCTTTGGCCAAGCGGAACTTGGCTGTGTGCCAAGATCTGCAGCGTAACCTGATGTGGAAATCAAGCCCAATGGACACACACCCAAGCCCGCTGGGAACTGTGCCAAGCAGCACTTGGGAGTGCGCACAGACAAGCTTGAAATACCATAATTCCGCACAACCCTCTCATAAATATTTTTTGGAGTTTTTATAAACCCATCTACATTTTTGGTGTTTGAGAGCCCCCTCTACACACCTGCGGTGTCAGATATGCATATATTCAAACATTTCAAAACTAAATACATTTAAGTGTTTGACTGAGACCATGTCACATCTGAGCAATTTAAAAACCACCTGAGTTTGAGGGTCAAGTTTTTGAGAAATAAATTCCCCCATTTTCATTTTTTTTTTTTGATACTTTTCAAAGAGGAAAATTTATCACAATGGAATATGTTATTCTCATTTTGGATTATTTTTTTTTCAAAAAAAAACATTTGTCTTGAGAAAACTTTTAATTTATCTTCCTGATAAAATTTCTTATTTTCTTGATTGGTTTTTTGAAATATAAAGGAAAATAAAAAGAATAAAACATAGATAAAGATTAATAACTTGTTTTCATTTATTCAAGTTTTTTTCAACAAAACAAATTCCTCCCAGTGACATCTAATGTCATTTGAAAACTTTTTCTTTGTGAAAATATTATTTTCCTTGTGAAATTTTTTAATTTTTTGTGTTTTTGAAAAAAGGTTGTTTCTGGACTGCTTTATCAAAAAAACAAATAAATAAAATCAAAAATTTTTAATTAATATTTTTTCAATCTTGATATTTTTTCAATCTTAATATTTTTTTTGTGAATTTTTTCCAATAGGGTATATCAGAGTCAACAAACACCTAATTATTTTGACCAAACCCGCCCTTTTTAATGAAAGGTTTCTGAAATAAAAATACTCCCTAACTGGTGTATTTCAAAATGTTGTGTTTAATGGAAATGGAAGATTTCAATTAATCAAATCCCCCATTTATGCATCATCATCCATCCATCACCCATTGCATACAAAACACCCATCCACACCTCCACCTCAGCAAATACATACCAATCCCATCTCCATCCCTTCACACACATCTCATCTCTATTGCTTCACATCTTCATTGACTTGCATCTCCATTGCTTCACACACATCCCATCATCATCTCATCACAACCCATCACATCATGATCTTTCTCAACATGTCCAATCAAACATCCTGGCAGAAATTTGAAAACCCCAAAAATCTGACTGAATTTTTTTATTATTTGAATCTGATTCAGACTCCAATTTGTAATCAACTTTTTTATCTTTTGATTCTCTATTTGAAAAGAAATAAATGGTTCCAAGAAGACAGACTCTCAAAAACCCTATGTATGAAAGGAAAAATCTTCATCTCCTCCCCATCTTAAGATTCCAGAAACTGTTCTGAACTTTCTTGCCTTCATTCATGAAACTTTTGGAGATGATTGAAGACGGCCACATCTTCCAGAACAATTATTGGAATCCTCAATGAAATCCAGCTATCCAAATGGCTCTTTTGCTTTGTAGATTTGGATCAAATCAAAATGTAGAATCAGTTCATTGATTATAGAATCTATTCTCAGTTTGGTGGAACCATTGACTTATAAACAAAAAGATTCATGATTGATATCCTATATTTCCATCTCTTGGTCCTTTTCTGGCCAACCAAATAAGAAAGAAAGGAGATATCTCAAGTAATGGAGACTGAAGGATTTCCTGGTTGCATTGGTTTTGTTGATGGAACCACAATCCCCTTGAGTCAAAAACCCAAGCTAGATGTCAACCACCATTTTAATTTGAAAAAAAAGGCAACGGATTCATTTATTTTACAAAGAATTTGATAACACACTGACCAAATATGTTTTATCTATTTATATATATACTCTGTGGCACTACAACAGGTTTGTGATAAGAAAAAGAAGTTTATATCCCTCCATGCTGGCCTTCCAGGTTCTTGTCACAATTAATATGTTTTCAATTGGATGCAGATTTCCCAAAAAACAGAGAACTACTTTGATCAAGATCAATACCTACTGGCCAATTCAGCCTATTCTAGCGGGAAATTTCTTTTTCCAGATTATTGGAATGTTTCTTCCAATGATCTACAAAAACCTAATTTCAACCATCATCTTGCAAAATTGCGCATTGGGATTGAAAATGCAATAGATGTGCTGAAAGGAAGATAAGCTAGCTTAAGGGAAATGGGAAACCAGCTTCAAAAGCCCAAATAAATGAAGATCCTCATCAACTGGATTATCAGTTGTGTAATCCTTCACAACCTTCTGTACAACATCAAAGATGAATGTGAAAAAATATTTGTATAAGCTATTCCCAATTCTCCTCAATTCATCCCTGTCTCATCTTGTCCCTCATCTTCTTCCATGAGAGAGAGGACTCTACCCCTTTCACTTTCTCACTCTGGTGATTATCATTTGGTTTTTAAATAGTTAAAAATTCACACCACTGTATTTTTTTGTTTTTGGTTGTTCAATCCAGAATCCTGGGCTGACATGTTTTTTTTTTCTGGACTTAGGCAAAACAAAACAAAACCCCCACCTCATATGTACCTGACCACTCACCAAACCACCCACCTCACCCCACTCACTCACTGGTCCACTCCTTCCTCCTCCTTACCAAACCACCTCACCCACCACCTCCATCTCACCATCTGCCTTCACCTCAAAGTCCCCCTTGGTCCTCCTCCTCCTCCTCCTTCTTCTGCTCCCACTCCATCAACCAATCATCTTGGTAAGTCCCCCCCCTTCTCCTCATAATCCTCCTCTGGCTTCTACGCTTGCTTGTCCTCCTCCCTTTAATCAATAAACTGATTTATTGATCTATTGATTGCTTCCAGTTAAACCCCCAATACTTTCAAACCAATCGTTTAATTGGCTACTTGATCAATTGTACCCCATAGGTACATCCTCCATCCTCTCCTCCTACTACTTTAAAAAAAATTGTAAATTAATCACTCAATCAATTAGAAATTGATTTCTAATTGATTGACTGATTGATTGAAAATTTTTCAATGAGCAATCTATTTCTCTCCTCCTCCTTCTCCATTGCCTCCTCCTTTTTGTCAATCAATTAGAAATTTTTGTCTAATGGATCAACAAATTTTTTGAAACAAATCAGTAGCTCTCCTCCTCCTCCTCCATCTCTTCCTTTATCAATCAATAAATTTACAATTGATCAATTTTCCTGTTACTCCTCCTCCTCTTTTTAATCCATTATGTGGATATTACAAAATCAAATCATCCCTTTTTAATTTTTTAATTTTTCAATTTATTTATTTTTTTTGTTAGGATCATTGACCTGTATTTTTTTTCTATGTTTGTTCATCATCTAACTTGGTTATAAAATGAATAATTATTTTTTTCTTTTCTTTTTGGTTTTCTTTTCTATGCAATGAAACAGACTCTTTGACCCCTGCTTCCTCATACAATGGCCCTTTTTCTGGACCACCCATTCTTCTCTCATCACCCTCAAAGTTTTATACAAAAAATTTAATCCCCTCTTGATCCTCCCCCAATCAAAGTATATGGTTGGGAGGGAACAAGATGGGAGTAGATTGTTTTACAAACATACAGAGAGGTGGGAAGAAACGGGCTTGCCAGCAAAGGAGGGCTCACATGAGGGATTCTGAAATCTCATTGGAAGTAGCCAAGGAAGGTACTAATGAAAATTTTATGTGGTCTGCGTGAAAATGACAACCTTTGGATCTGTATGCCTCCATTTTTTCCAAAAAAAAAGAACAGTTGAAAAGCCTCCCCTGAAGAGTTTGAACAGGCCAAACAGAAGATCAAACTTTTCCATTTCTTCACCTCTGGAAAAGTAATTTTTCATGATCAATCCAGTTGTGATTCTCTGATTGCAATAATAAAAGTTTTCCCTTTTAATAAACTCTCCAAGCAAGATAAGAAGGAAATCAAATTTGTGACCACTTTCATTCACCAATCAAAAAAATTTGTCCACACTGTTGGTCCCTCAAGATCTTGGGGTGGAAAAATGTGGGCAATTTGATGGCAAAATTTGAGGCACCCTTCTGAATTCTTTCTATTATATGTGGATAAAGCTTCCATTCAATCTTCCCATCAAGAGTATGCTTTATTGAACCTTAAGTCAGACAAATTATCTCAAATTATAGGCCAAATGTTACAAACATTAGCAAGACTTGCATTTGAATCAAACCTTCAAAAAATGAAGGAAAGCCACATCCCCTCCTTCTCTTCTTTGGAATTTGTATCCCACCTCACTCCTTTTGATTTTTCTCCACATATTACTTTCACATTCAATTGCTTCTACAACTCTCCCCATATTGACAAAGGTGAAATCTCTTCCTATTCTTTTTAACTTGTGGTTCCAACCAACAAATCAAATGTAAAAATTATCAACAACAAGGATGGATATAAAGTATCCAATAGCCACTTTGTGTTTCCTGAATTTTTTTCTGGGATTTATTTCAAACAAAAAGCTGTTAAAATTTTTGGGGCCAAAAACAAGTTCAAGCACTGTACATTTCCTGCTGTGGAAACTGCCACCCATTTCAGAATGGCCCTGTCTATGAAAATCAACAGAATATCTCATAATTTTTGCAGGGACTTGAACAATGGCCAAATATATCTTAGGGAAAAAAATTTGAATAAAAAAAAATAATTGTTTATTGGTGGGTTCAAAAGTAGTCTCAAACGTTGTTGTAATCAAAAATATTTTTTTGGCTTTTTTTTGAAATTTTCATCAAATTAAATATATTTAAAAGACCAGAAATTTAGTAATCTGCTGTATCTCCTCAACTTTTCTACTGCTACCAATACATTCCATGGCTTCCAATAAACTACTTTTTTTCCATTGCCATTTTTTCCCTCTCCTTTTCCAGTTTCTCTTCCAGTCAATCCATCTCCCTTTCCTCTTTTTTAAACTCCTTCTCAGCCTGTTTCAATTTCCACCCAGTATCCAACTTTTTTTGATGAGCCAAACTCTTGGCTTTCTGCTTTTGATAATCAATAGCCAGTTGACAATCCCACTTTTCCTTTTCAAATTCAATTTTTTCCAATTCAATTTGTGATCTCACTGATTTTTGAAGGGTAATATCAATGAGCTTGATTTTGAAAGCAAGGAGATTCAATAAATTCAATTACTTGAATCTTTCTTCTCCATTATACCTTTTAAGCCCAAAAATTGGATTTTTTCCTCCTCTTTGGATGAATTTTGGGGTTGAAGTTGATTGAATTGGAGGCCTTTTGATTTCCCTTGGCAGAGGAGGTTTTTGTCTGAATGTAATCACTATTACTTGAATTTGATGTTGGAGGCCCCATTGGCTTGATTTTTTGGCCATTCACCAGAGTATGAGACTGTTTCTTTAAAATCTAAATCAGTCAGGATTAACCAGACAGAAAAGACTAGAAATTTCTTCCTTACTTGAACATATGTTCATTTTAATGGAGATAGTGGAATAACTTGTTCCTAATTGGCCAGGTTGTTGAGTCCTCCACCCCAGGAAGAGAGAAATCCAAATAGGTATGTGAGGGTTCCAAGGAAGGTTTTGGAAAATTTATCAATGCCAATGCACAAATGATTGGAGCTGATTGTGTTGGAATATCCACCTTGGCCTCAGATTGGGGCCACTAAATGTTTTCATCAGGATCATCATTGCTAGGCTGAGCATCCACAGCCAAGTCCTCAGCATGAACTGAATTGGATTGTTGGGTGTTGAAAGCAGCTCAAGGGGTGATTTTGGCCTTCTTTCCAAATATTTCATCCATTTGAATATAAAAAGGACAGATTTAGTTGAACTTATCTACCACCAAGTTGATTCCCTTGGCTTTATCAGAGTCCGTGATACAAAAGCCAGTTTAGATTGACATTAAGTGTACCTTTTTGTACATGGCTCAATAATTCTTGAATCACTCCCTCATCTTTTTTCTGAAATATCCAGCCTACCTTTTCTTTTATTCTTCAACTCATTGGCCATCAGGAGATAACCATTAAACTTAGAGAATGGAGGTTGGCCAACCTGTGTTTCATTGTTGGATTGAAAGAAAGCATCATAGTTGGAGGGAATTTTGAGCCCGTTTAACAGGATGGTGGGATAAGCTCTCTTGAGCTGAAATGAGCCTTTGGAAGCTTATTGGAAAGTATTTTTTGTTGTAGAGTTCCTTGGCAATGTTTTCTTTGGTATATTTGATTTTCTTGTATACCTGTGGGGTTAGATTTGCTGAGTGGCCATTTTGAAAGAGTAAGAGCAATTAAATGATAACAATGATGAATTTATGAGGAGAGAAATGGTGGGATGAGATATGAAGCAATGATGATAGCAATGAAAAGATGAGAGAAATTAAGTGACAAGAGCAATAAAGTGATGATAGTGATGAAGTGACAACAGCAATAAATTGATGAGATCAATAAAGTGACAAGAGTGATCAATTGACAAGATCTATAAAGTGATGAGAGTGATCAAGTGATGAGAGTGATCAAGTGATGAGAGTGATGAAGTTTTGAGAGCAATAAAGTGATGAGAGTGATGAATCAGATTATTCCAATGATGTTGGAGGTAGAATTTTTCCAATGAGGTTGGAGTTAGAAGGAGGTGAGGTTGGATACCAGGGGTGTATGATGTGAACTGATGTGTGGTTGAAGTGTTGAAAGCCTTTAAATACTTTATCTGAAAAAAACATTTATTTTCAGGTAACTCTGACACATCTGATGTGAAATAAGTGGGTTTTTTTATTTTTAATGGTGGGTTTGAAATGAAGGATTTTGTTTGATATCAGCCATCAAAAAATGTCATGTTTGGTTAACTCTGATACAACCTAATATTATAATTTCTCATCAATTTTGATTTTGATTGCTTTTTGTTTTGATTGTTTACTTCCACCCCTTTTTTTAACAATTTTCCAATTTTTCCTTCTATTTCTCATTTATTTTTTGTTTTTGAATTTTCACAAATATTATGGTGTGTCTATCTTGAAATTCTTTTGGCTATCTTGAAAACACTCATTTGATAATGGCACACCCCCTTTTTGGTGTTTGAACCCCCCACACTAAGATATTTGGTTTGCACAGTTCCATACACTAATAATGGTGGATTTGGGACCTGTGCATACTACCATTATTTGAATTTGGGGTGCACATGCCAAAATTTATTGTGTCACTCAAAAAAAAAAGTAGTATTTGAGACCTTTAAACAATTATTAAAAATACTTGAAATCATTTCAAAATAGAAAATAAACTTGGAAATAAACCTTTTGATAATATGTACAATAATATGGTAACAGAAGTAAAATAGAAGAAAAGGAATGTTTTTATGATTTTTCCCTTCATAATTGTACAAATTACTTGTTTTACTCCCATAAATTTTTAAAAAATCAACATAATCACAAATAAAACCTCTGGAGATGAATTCTTCTGGGCAAAATTTTGATCTTTACAGAAAGTAAATCAATCAAGCCTGTGATATCAAGGAATTTTAATTTGAAATATTTTTTTGTCAAATCATTTAAGTTTCAAAAATTTCTAAATAAAAATGAAACTAATAAAAAAATTTGACAAAAAATCCATCATTATCTTGGTTCATATTTCTTGAATTTTTTTTTAATTAAGCTGTCACATATATTTTTAATTTCTTGGATGACAACAATGAATTTTCACAATTACATGGTAAAAAATAATAAATAATATCCTCTTGCTGTTATTATATTTCTATAGATTTTGGTGATACTTTCAATAATTCTATCATTTATATTCAATTTTCATTTTGACCTCATTCCAGGTATTCTTAAAAATTTTGGAAAGGTTTCAATGATTGTATTTTTATTTGGACAAAATTTGGTGGTGTGCTGAGGTCTAAATGCTAACATATTTGAAATGCACAGTTTTGCACCCCAAATGATACACCACATTTTGGAGTGTGGAAATGTGCATGCCAAAAAATGGGTGTGCAATTAGTAATTGAGTAGCATCAAGATAGCCACACCCAAATGTTCTACCATTTTTATTTTTTTGAGGGTTTTTTTTCCATGCCTCAATTCTTTTTTCAATTTATTTGAAAACCCAGAGATAATTCCAGATTTTATTTTTTTTATCCATCTGAGGAATGAGATATGATGAAAAAAAATCATTGAAATTGAAATATTTTCTATGAAAGTTTAAATGCATTTAGAAGCCCTTCAACGTTGTTTCCTCTTTTTTTTGATTTAACTTCAAAAATAATCATAGGGTGTATCAAAGTTAGCAAAACCGCCATTAGAAAAACATAATTTTTTTGACCAAACCCACCATTTTTAATGGCGGGTTTCTGAAATACACATAACCCCTAAATTTTGTATTTAAAAATTGCGGGTTTCATGAAAATGGTGGGCTTCAAACATCAAAGCCGCCATTTTGTCCATCCACCATCCGTGGCATGCAAAACACCCATCCACACCTCCAACTCATCAAATCCATACGCATGACACACATCTCATCTCCATTGCTTCACATCTCCATCTCTTCACATCTCCATTGCTTCACATCTCCATCACTTCACATCTCCATTTCTTCAAATCTCCATCACTTCACATCTCCATTGCTTCACATCTCCATCAGTTCACATCTCCATTGCTTCACATCTCCATTTCTTCACATCTCCATTGCTTCACATCTCCATTGCTTCACACACATCCCATCATCATCACATCACCATCTTTCTCAACATTTCCAATCAAACTTCCCAGCAGCAAGTTGAAAACTCAAAAAAGCTGACTGAACTTTTTTTATTATTTGACTTGAATTAAGACTCTGATTTGGAACCAACTTGTTTAGCTTTGGATTCTCTATTGTAAAAGCAATACATGGTTCTAAAAAGACAGAATCTCCACAAACCTATGTATGAAAGGCAAAAGCTTCACCTACTGCCTGACTTAAGCTTCCAGCAACTGTTCCAAACTTTATTGCCTTTTTTCATGAAACTTTTGGAGATGATTGAATACCACCACATATTCCAGAACAATTCTTGGAATCCTCAAAGCAATCCAGCTATCCAACTGGCTGTTGCTCTTTTTAGATTGGGATTAAATGGAAATGGAGCAAAAATTCATCAACTAGAAAATCTATTCTTGGTCAGTTATGGATCCATTGACTTATACACCAAAAGAGTCATGATTTCTATCCTCTCTTTCCTTTTCTCTGTCCTTTTTTTGGCGAACCAAAGAAAACTGCAAGGAGATATCTCAAGTGATGGAGACTAAAGGATTTCCTGGTGGCATTGGTTTTTTTGATGGAACCACTATCCCCTTGAGTCAAAAACCCAAGCTAGATGGCAACTATTATTTTGATTGGAAAAAAGGCAATTGACTCATTTCCTTTTCAAAGCCTTTGATAATACACTGACCAAATTTGTTTTATTGGTTTTTATAGATATTCTGTGGCACTAAAACTTGTTTTTGATAACAACAAGAAGCTCATATCCCTCCATGCTGGCCTTCTGGTTTTTTGTCATGATTTATATGTTTTCAATTGTATGAGGATTTCCCAACAACCAGATGACTACTTTGACCAAGATCAATACCTTCTGGCCAATTCAGCATATGCTAGCGGGAAAGATGTGGCTCCGGCATACCACAATTTCTAACCAATGATCAAGCCAAAACTGGTTTCAACCATCATCTTGCCCAATCACCAGTTTGGATTGAGCATGCCATATGAATCCTGAAAGGAAGATGGGCCAGCTTATGGTAGATGCAAAACCAGCTCCAATCTTTCAAAGAAATGAAGTTCATCATCAACTGTATTATCAGTTGTTTCATCCTTCACAACCTTCTTGCCAACATCAAAGGTGAATGGGAAAAAATATTTGAAGAAGATATTCCTGATCCTCCTCAAGTCATCCCAGCCTCATTTTCTACCCCATCTTTAGCCATGAGAGAGCAGATTCTACCCCTCACACTTGCTCACTTTGATGAGTAGCATTGTGTTTTTAAATAGGTTCAGAATAAAATCACAGAATTTTTTTGGTTTCGGTTGTTCAACCAAGAATCCTAGGCTGACTCCTTTTTTTTTTTTTTTTGGTGGACTTACACAAAAACCAAAACTTCAAAACCACCTCACCCCACCAAACCACTGGTCCACCTTCACTGGTACACTTTCTCCTCCTCACCCACAACCACCACCTCAACCATCACCACCACCTCCCCATCACCTCCACCTCACCATCACCTCCACCTAAACCACTGGTCCACCTTCACCGGTTCACTTCCTCCTCCTCACCCACAACCACCACCTCAACCATCACCACCACCTCACAATCACCTCCACCTCCTAACCAGCTCCACCTCACTCAATTTCTTGCCGGTTGACCAATTGATCAACAGGCAAGCAATCAATTGAAGGGCAAGCAATTGATTGCTTGCCAATCAATTGATTGGTGGACCAGCAACAATTGATCTTGCCGGTTGATCAATCCATCAATTGACCAACCGTTGACGTGCCCCCCCATTCCGCTCCTCCTCCTCCTCCGAGTTCTTGAGAAGTTTACTGACATTTTTTTTGGTAGGAAATAACCGGTAACATTCTTCTTATTTTCTATGTTGGTTGATAATCTAAGTGGTTTATACCGGACCGATGATTGTTTGTTTTTTTTTTGTAGAAGAATTGCCGGTATTGTTTTTGTTATTTTTTATGTTTGTTTATCATCTAAGTGGTTTATACCGGACTAATGACTGTTTTTTTTTGCTTTTTTTTTGATTCAATGCAATTCAATCAGTCATTCCACCGCTTTGACCACCCTTTCTTGACAGCCCATTCTTCACCCACCAAACTCAAAATTTTACAACTAATGGATTTCCATCTTGATCCTCAACCTGATCAAAGTATACAGTTTGGAGGGAAAAACATGGAAGTAGATAGTTTGAGAAACATAGAGAGAATTGGGAAGAAAAGGGATTTCCAGAGAAGGTGGGCTCAAATGCAGGATTTGGAAATTTCATTGGAAGTGACTGGGGAAACAATTAATGAAAAGTTTGTTTGGAATTCATGCAAAATACGTCCCTTGAACCTTTATCCGTCCATTGTCAAGAAAAGTCAAAAACCCACCCCTGAAGAGTTGGAATGGGCCAAACAGAAGATCAAACTGTTCCATTTCTTCAGCTCTGGAAAATTATATGTTCAAGATTGATTGGAACATGAGGCTATGGTTGCCATCATCCAATTTATCCCTTTGAATGAAATCATTGAGAAAGAGAAGAAGGAAATAAACTCAGTAACAACATTCCTTCACCAATCTAAAAAATTTGTCAACACTGTTGGTCCCTCAAGATCTTGGGGTGTAAAAATGTGGGAAATTTGATGGCAAAAATTGATGGACCCTTCGGAACTATTTCAACAATATTTGAAGAAAGATGCTGTCAAATCCTCCCCTAAAGAGTATTATTTTTTGAACCTTAGGTCTGACAAGGTCTCTCAAATATTGGGCTAAATGTTTTGAAAATCAGCAAAACTTGGATTTGAGTCCAACTGTGAAGCAATGATGGACAACAACATACCTTCCTTCTCCTCATTGGAATTTGGATCTGGCCTTACTTCTTTTTACTTTTCACCTCACATCACCTTCACCTCAAACTCCTTCTACAACTTTCCCCATATTGACCAAGGTGATGTCTCTGGCTATTCCTGTTTACTTTTGGTCCCATCCAAAAAATCAAAGGGACAACTTAATGACAACAAGGATAAATATCAAGTATGTAATGGCCAATTTGTGTTCCCAGACTTGGGTTTTGGATTGATTTCAAACAAAAGGTTATTGTGAAAATGGTTTGGGCAGCAAACAAGTACAAAAACTTTACTTTTCCTGCAGTGGATACTGCCACCCATACTAGGATGGCCATGTCCATGAAAATCAATAGAACAACTCAAATAACTAGCAAGGACTTTGCCAGTGGCGAAATATATCTTAGGAAAAAAATATAAATAAAAATAAAAAAGATTTGTTCATTGTTGGTGTTAAAAATTCTCTCAAACTTTGTTGCAATCAAAAATAATTTTTTTAATTTTATTTTTAAAATTTTTATCAAAGTAAATATATTGAAAAACCAAGAAATTGAGTAATTTCCTTTATTTCATCCACAGTTCTACTGCTACCAATACATGCCATGGCTACCAATAAACTATCTTTTTTTTCTGTGGCTATCCTTTCACTCTCCTTTTTGAGTTGGTCTTGCTCTTGATCCTTCTCCTTTTCATCTTTTTGAAACTCCAGCTTGGCCTGTTTGATTTACCACTCAGCATCCAACTTGTGTTGATGAGCCAAACTCTCATCTTTTCATTTTTGACAATCCATAGCCAGTTGAAAATCCCACTTCTCCTTTTCAAATTGAAGTTTTTTAGATTCTATTTTTGATTTCACTGTTTTTTGGAGGGGAATAGGAATGAGCTTGATTTTGAAAGCAAGTACAATCAATCAATGAACTTACTTGAATCTCTCTTCTCCATGATATCCTCAAAGCCAGAAAAATTTGATGTGTTTCTCCGCTTTTGGTGGCTATTAGAGTTGAGGTTGATAGAATTGGAGGCCTTTTTCTTTACCTTTGCAGAGGAGGTTTGTGTGGGAACGTCATTGCTCTCATTTGAAGGGGATGTGGGAGGCCCCATTGGCTTGAGTATTCAGCCATTCAGGAATGGATGAGCCTGTTTTTTTACAATCTAAATCAGTCAGGATTAACCAGACAGAAGATAAATGATCTTGGTTCCTTACTTGAGCAGATGATTCCAATGGTGGTGATACAGGAGTAACTTTCTCCTCATTGGCCAAGTTGTTAATTTCTTCCACCCCAGGAAGAGATAAATCCAAAGAAGGAAGTGAGGGGTCCAAGGAAGGGTTTTAATTGTTTATCAATGCTGATGTAGACGTGATTGAAGCTGATTCTGTTTGAATATCCTCCTCCACATCATATTGGGGCCACTTGTAGGTTTCATTGGGATCATCATTGCTAGGCCAAGAATCCACAGCCAGGTCCTCAGCATCAACTGAATCTGATTTTTGGGAATCAAAAGCAGCCAAAGGGGTGATATTGGCCTTCTTTCAAAAGATTTAATCCATTTGAACGTAAAAAGGACAAATGGAGTTTAATTTATCAACAACCAAGTTGATTCCCTTTGCTTTATTGGAGTCAGTGATACCAAAGCTGGTGGAGATTGACATTGAGTGGGCTTTTTTGTACTTGGTTTGATATTTCTTGAATTGCTCCCAAATCTGTTTGGATGAAAGATCCAGCCTACCTTTGGTTTTATTCTTGATTTCATTGGCCATCAGGATATAACCATTAACCTTAGAGGATGGAGGTTGGCCAACTCCTATTTCATTGTTGGACCCAAAGCAAGCATTGTAGTTGGACGGAATTTTGAGCCAGTTTACCAGGATGATGTGATCAGCTCTCTTGAGCTGACTTGAGCTTTTGGAAGCTCAGGGGGGAGGATTGTTGGATTTTGAGTTCCTGGGGGATTTTTGCTTTGGTTGAGTGGACTTGCGGGGGGAGTGTTGCTGAGGGGCCATTTAAAAAGAGTAAGTGGGATGAATTGATGAAGCAATAAACCAATGACAGTTAGGATCTGATGAAAGGGGGGATGAAGTGATGAAGCAATGAGAGGATGGATGTGATGAAAGCAATAAAGTGATGAAAGTGATAAAGCAAGGTGAGAGTGATGAAGTGATGAAGCGCAATGAAGCAATGAGAGTGATCAAGTGATGAGGATAGCAATGAAGCAATGAGAGTGATGAAGTGATGAGGATAGTGATGAAGCAATGAGAGTGATGAAGTGATGAGGATAGCAATGAAGCAATGAGAGTGATGAAGTGATGAGGATATCAATGAAGCAATGAGATTGATGAAGTGATGAGGATAGCAATGAGAGAAATGAAGTGATGAGGATAGCAATGAAGCAATGAGAGTGATGAAGTGATGAGGATAGCAATGAGAGAAATGAAATGATGAGGATAGCAATGAAGCAATGAGAGTGATGAATTGATGAGGATAGCAATGAAGCAATGAGAGTGATGAAGTGATGAGGATATCCATGAAGCTGTGAGAATGATGAAGGGATGAGGATAGCAATGAAGCAATGAGAGTGATGAAGTGTTCCAATAAGGTTGGAGGATGAAACCAGGGGTGATTATGTGGAATGACGCGTGGTTGAGCTGTTGAAGGCCTTTATATACTTTATTTGAAAAAACCCATTTATTTTCAGGTAAATTTGATACGTCTGATGTGAAATAAGTGGTTTTTTTTGATTTTTAATGGCGGGTTTGAAATATCAGATTTGGGTTGAAACCCGCCATTGAAAAATGGCGGGTTTGCTTACCTTTGATACACCCTAATGAATTTTTTTTCTTTAAAATTTGAAAAAAACAAACAACAAAAAAATAAAAATTCCAGACAGCCCAACTACCTAAAAAATGCTTCACAGGTAGGTTATGGATCTGGAAAAATAACTCCCCCTCTTTTAGGTTTTTTCTCTTCTCAATTTACCTCAAGTTTACTTTTCTTAAATTTTTTTGTAGTTTTTTATTATTTTCTACAATCCTCTCATGATTTTTTTGCCTCATCTTTCCTTATTTTTTTTAAATATAAAATGAAAAACAAAAGTTTATTCTTCTTTTCCTTTTTTTACTTGCTTAAAATGTTTTCTTTCTTTGTTTCATTTTTTCAATTTTATTTTCCCAAATTTTTTTCTTCTTTTTCTTCTTTTTCTTTCTTTTGTTCTTTTGAATTTTCTCTTCTGTCAAACATAACTCTCACAATGGGAAGTAACATGGTTCTGGATTTCCAGTTACTTAATTTCACCATCTGGTCCAATTTTTCAGAAATTTTATGGAATTTAGAAGAAACATTGGCTGACCAAAAAACAAATTGGTTTTTCAAATTTTATTTGAGGAAAAACAGGATGTTAAATTGGAAATTGATTTGGAAGAAACATAAAATCACTGGTAATTAATAAACTAAAATACATTTATTCACCTATATTTCTGCAATAATTAAACCCAAAATCACTTGGAATTCACAATAGGCAAAAAAGAAAGTCACCAAACTGAAAGAACCCAAAATAAAATTTTAACCACAATTTCCTGAATAATAAAAACCCTTTATGGTTAATTTTATTCAAGAAATGTGAAAAAATAAAACTTTGAAGATATTATCAAGCACCATTATCTTAAAAAAAGGATTTTCTTCATGGAATAATTAACAATGCCTATTTGATCAAGTTTTTTTCACAAAGGAATCAAATATAGCCTGTTTCAAAAAATCTAAAAATAACTTATTGACAACCCAGACACTAGAAATTGATTTTATGGCTCTTTGTAGTTTTTTATCAAATATATTGACCCATGGGTTAATTGGGATGCAATTTTTGTGTGCAAAATGCACTCAAAGAAAAATTTACCAAGGGTTTTGTAGAATTATACATGAGTGTAACTGGCATTTAAAATTGGTGTACCCCATGGCCAAAATGTGGGCTCTGGCTTTCCAAGGACATCAAATCAATATTCAGCCCCATTTATCACAGAAAATCCTACCCACCAATTATAAAATTTATTTAACAAATTTTTACTTGAAAAAAAAGATTCCCTGAAATTTTCCTTTGAAAAAAATCAATTTCACTTGGAATTTCCCAAAAAAAAAAAACCTCTCAGATTTTTACAATAAATAAAATGGAAATAACTTTAAAAAACCAATGGTCAAAACAAATTTCAATATTTGGATATGGATGGAGTTTAATATTGTGATTGGAATGTGGATCAAGATCAAGATTAAAGTTAGAATCAGGATTTCTTGTAATAAAATTTCAAACCTTAATTGCAGGTTGAATGTGGTGAGTTAATGAGATTTTTGGTGAAATTTATGGGAAGGATGCTTAATTTTATTTCTCCTTTCCAAAATCAAAATTTTTAGAAATTGAATGGCAAAATAACTTGTATGAAGTTCTTGTCATCTCAACTTGGCTTTCTTTTGATTTCCAGCATCAGTTGATTTTTTCCTTGCCTCAAGTCCACTAAATCTCTACACCTCAATCCAATTCTATTCCCATCCAATTTTTGATTTTCTGTGCTTTTATTCATTCCTTTCCACATTGTTTTCTTGATATATAGCCATTCCACACCTTTTACCTAGTCCCCCTGGGAAGCTGAATTCCTAAATGCTTGCTTAACACTTCTCTTTTGGGATGAGGTATGATTATTTTAATTTAAAATATAATCTCTCTCATTTTATTTTGTTCAAAATGATCTTGGGATCTTTTTCCATTGAGATTTCTTTTGAAGCAGAGGGGTTTGGTTGGATTGTATGGGTTGCAGGTGCACCATTTTCCTGATCTTTTGTTGCATGGAACCAAAAATTATGAAATCGTGTAAGGGGTTGGTGTATAGTGGGTAGAAAAAAATCTTGGGACTGTTTTATAAAGTGATAATACCCAAGTACTTTAAGAAATGTAGATTAAGCCCAGGAATCTTGAAGGTTTGAGTTTAAAACTCCTCAATCAATCTCCCTCTCCAGTTAATAATTTTCAACAAACCCACCATCTTGGTTTCTCAAGTACCTTCCAATTTTTTATTATCAATAAAAAAAAAAGCTTAGAGATTAATTTATTTCAAGTTTGACCTATTTATTTCAATCTTTATTATTCATGATTTTTCCTTTGTTGAAATTCAGTTTTTTCTATTTATCATTCCATCTCACACATTGAGGCATTCAAGGGGAACAATACTCCAAAATTCTTTCTATTTCAAACAAATTCTAGAGTCATTCAAAGATTATTGTTCTGGAACCACAAAATTAATTATTAATCCAGAATAGAAATCAGGTATTTTATATGAATTTCCTGGACTCAAAGAGCCTGTCTGGGAATTTTTCATTACTCCCAACAGCTGTAGACCACCCATTTGCTTTGAATTGGACCCAGCTATCAAAAAATCAGCAGCAATCAATTGTATAGTTATCTACTTTTAAAAGAAAAAAATATGATCTTTATTTTCATTTAATATTTTATTTTAAATCCACTCATGAAAAAAACAATGAGAAATAAGATTAATGATACCAAACATTTTTTATTTTTTTGGTATCTGGCATGTTTTTCAAGTATTTTTTGTTTCTGATTATTTTTCATGAATTTCAAATTGATTTTCTTCCAGCTTTTTGATTTTCTTTTAATCAAATAGAAGATGCTGAATACTATTAAAATGAAAAAAGAATAAATTAGACAAACTTTTTTTAGCATTGGATTTTCCTTGAAACAAGAATTTGTAAGTAAAAGGGCTGATTTTTTTCAACCAGTCCCAAGACTTTTTTCTACCCACTTTACAGTACCTAGGGCAATTTTTGAAACTCATCATTTCAACTCTATAAATAAACAAGTGTGTGCAAACACCCAGATCATGAATTTTTTCATATAATTTGAAAAGATTCTGTAATTCTAATCTTCATCCAAATTAGGCTGTTTTACAGCTGTTGAAAGCTCCTCATTCTACACTATAGCCTGAATTCTTACCAATCTTGCTTCTCCTTGAAAACTTCATCTAAAGCTGACAACCAAATTTTTCTCACACCTGCTCAATCTTCTCTCCACTGGGAAGACCCTCTCATCAAATTTCTCAAAATAAATTCCTAATTCTTTCTGTGCCACAAATTCAGATCTCTGTTACCTTTCCAAGCTTTATCAAAAAACTCCAGAGAAAAATTCAGAATACCAATTTGATAACCACAAATTGACTCTATATACTGAGTAAACTCAGCAATTCCCAACCTCAGTACAGTCAAACTCTACCCCTGGATTTACCAGCTGCACCTCCTGAAGTATCTCCCAGAACCCCCTGCAGGTCACAGGCAATCTCCCAGGCTCTTCCTCTCTCTCTATGACTTGGTGCATCCTCCATCTCTCCTTCAACCTCATGCATATGAGAAGTACATAAAGATCCCATACTTTAAATCCATAGTACATACTCCAGGATGGACAACCCACACTTCCAGTTCAGTAAATGCCACACCTTCCTGGACATTCCCATTACCCATTCTGTCAAGCCACTTCCTTCAGTTCAATTTTTCAACATGTAATTCCATGGGAATCCTAGCCCAACACAAGTCATTCCTCCTCAAGGCCTCTCCCCAGCTTGCACACATAGTGGCCTCTCCTTCCTTCCTGGACTGATTCTCCCAAGGAATTAGTATACTACTTCTTATTGGTTAGTCCCTTCCAATAGTTGTAATATCAGCACAGTAAAGACACTCAATTTTTTTGGAAAAACTTAATATTAACATCCAAACATTGAATGAAAAATTTTGCTGAGCTTTAATTATAGGTTATACCCCACCAAATATTCATCACATTGAAAATATTTGAAAATAAAAGGGATGATCTTTGAAATAAAAGGGGTGGTCTTTCCTTATTTCTGCATTCTTTGTTGGGCTTACATATGAGAATTTAAATTATTTAACCTTTAAATTTTGAAACAGGTCTTTCAAGGTTTTCAAATATATTTTTTTCTTAGTTTTTGAAGCACTATTTGTGCCCTAAAAACCAAATCCAAAAATGAGGGCAACAAACCCCCCTCTTGGCTGGGGTCCGCTTTTTTGAGCCCTCCATGCATAAAACCCTAACCATTCCTATTCAATATAAGTTTGACATTTTTCCAGGCCATTTTGGAGCGCTCCCATCCTCCCATCATCCATAAAAGAAACCTCCTCCACCCACCCACCCCCACCCATCACCACACCAGACCACACCAGACCACACCATACCACTCCACAGCACAGCACAACACAACACAAAACAAAACAACACAACACAACACAACACAACACAACACAACACAACACAACACAACACAACACAACACAACACAACACAACACAACACAACACAACACAACACAACACAACACAACACAACACAACACAACACAACACAACACAACACAACACAACACAACACAACACAACACAACACAACACAACACAACACAACACAACACAACACAACACAACACAACACAACACAACACAACACAACACAACACAACACAACCCAACACAACACAACACAAAACAAAACAACACACTCCAAACCTACCACTACCAAATGAAACCTCCTGAACCAAAAACTCTTCTCACTCCATTTCTACTCAAAATCTTTCTGAATCATCAACTCAAATCTCAAATTTTCTAAAAAAGACATCCCTTTTCAAATTGTCTCAAAAAAACATCCACCCACTTTTCAGAATTGTCTCACTGGGCCCATCCTCCATCACCTCATCTAATCAAACTAGTGTTTCTACTCCTCTGGCCCTTTCCTCATCTACTCAATATAATGATACCAATCCTCTGGCCCCTCCTCCTAAACTATCATATAATCAAAAGGAGGAGTTAGTTGATGCTATCCAATCATGGGCAAAATACTATGGATATGCCATTTCTACTAGATTATCAAACTTGAAGAAACATACCTACAAATATCAATGTGATACATCTGGAGAATATAAAACCAGTAAAGATCCCAAAAATTGCAAACAACAAGAAAGACCAAATGCCCTTTTAGATTATCTGGAAATTTCTCCAAAAGATTAGGTCTCTGGAAGGTTAAATTTATATGTGCAGACCACAACCATACCCCCTCAGATGATCCTTCTACTCATCCAATTCATAGAAGAATTCATTTCAAGCAACAGGAGACCGTAGAAAACTTAACCAAGGCTGGTGTTCCCCCATTAAAAATTTTTAAATTCTCTTATAAAAAAATGCCTTAACCCCATTTCATACAAACCTCATTATTATTTATAATAAAAGATCTCAAATACAAAAAAAATATCTTGATGGAAAAACTCCAATTGAAGCTTTAATACTGCACCTCAAAAATTCTTCTTTTTTGTGAAAAATCAACAATATGGATGGACACATCACTTCTTTATTCATTTCACATCCTGATTCCATAAAACTTCTAAAAAAAATTCCTACTCTTCTCATGATGGACTGCACATATAAAACAAATAAATTTGGGATGCCTCTTCTTCATGTTTTTGGGGTAAACAATTTTTCAACAACTTTCTCAGTTTCTTTCTGTTTTTTATCCCAAGAAAAAACATATAACTATGAATGTGCCCTCAATCAACTTCAGGAAATATTAGAACATCAAGAACCCAGAGTTATTGTGACAGATAAATAACAAGCTTTAAGTAGTGCAATAGAAAAAATTTTCCCATCTTCCCATCACCTTCTCTGTCTCTGGCATATTTTCAAAAATATTAAAAACAACTGCAGGAAGAATTTCAAGTCTGAAGATGAATGGAAGCTCTTTCAGAAACACTGGCACCAATTGGTAAACCCCAAATCTGAAGATGAATGGAAGCTCTTTCAGAAACACTGGCACCAATTGGTAAACCCCAAATCTGAAGCTATTTATCAGGAAAATTTTACCAAACTTTGTCTAGTCTGGAGTTCTCCCACATCAGACTACCTCATTGAAAACTGGGTCCCACTCAAAAAAAAATTGTCTCTTACTTGGCCAACAAATAATCCAATTTTGGAAAAAACAAGTACATCAAGAATAGAAGGCCTTTATTCTTACATCAAATGCTTCATCACTTCCTGTACTGGCTCCTTTTCCAATGTTGTTGATAAGATATATAATTCTATTACCATCCAAATTCATGAAAGAGCTATTGAAGCCTCCCAGAAAGGTTTCAAGCAGCTCATTGGTTTGCTTACTGTGTGGAGCATCTTTCTGGAAAGATCAGCCATTATGCCCTCAATAACATTCACTCATTCAATCAAGTCTCTGATTCTTCAAACACTTGCATAAACTGTGATTGCTCTTCTTATATGGTTATACCATGTGTTGACAAAAGTAAAATCAGCTATCTTCAAGGGTGAAATTTTCCAAATTGAGGATTTCCATCCTCAATGGCATGTCAAACCCCCCTTTTCAGCAAGTTTTTTTTCTTTATACAAGTTCAAATGAATAATATTCTGATTAATTTCCAACTTTCTTTCTGCATTTAACTTCCAGCCCAGACTCAACTGAAGAATCACCCAGCCTTGAACAGCCCTCAAGATCAACCAATGAAAATAGATATCTTACTGAACTGTTTGAAGAATTCAAAAAATTGTCACCTGAAGAACAACATTATTATCTGGGTGAAACACAGAAGCTTTACACTGGAAAGTATAAACTTTTTCTGATTCAAGAGCCCAATTATACTCAAAGATCCAAAATAAGAGGAAGACCCAAAGAAAAAGCAAATAAGTTCAAGAATATCTCTCAATCCTCAAGTAAAAGGGATCCATCTGGCTTTGAATATTTGGAAGCACCAAAGAGGAAAGGAAGGCCAAGGAGGAAATTTTCAGCAAATTCAGTGGTCAGTAATTAATCACTCTTTGAGAAAAAAAAAATATAACTCATTGTTTTTATGTAATGATTCAGTTTTTTAGGAAGGGAAAGGAAAAATAGGAAAAAGGGAAGGGAAAGAAGAAGGAGGAATCAGATGAACAGGTAAATTTATATTTATACATAATCATCTCAATATCAACTGAATATTTCTTTTTTTCAACATAGGATGATTTTGTGACAGAAGAAGATACTTCAGAAGATGAGGAGCTCCCAGATTTGGATGTCATTAAGACAGTGAGATTAAATTTGCTTTTTTTATTGAGTGAATTTTTATTAATTTTCCCATTTAATCTTTTTTTAGAGGTCTGGAACTGATTTGACTAAGAGTGCTCCTTCCCCTGATTAAAATCCTGGGACTAGAATCAAGAGAAAAAAGCACAAAATTCAAGATGATGAAGCCCCTTACCATCCACCTGGAAAGCATGCTTTTGCTCAAACACCAACAACAATAAGTGAGAAAGTGAGTGGATTTGATAATACCTGATTTTTTCAGTTTTTCTGATTCTTTTGGAATTTTTTATAGTTTTCCTGCACATTATCATATTCTTCTTCTAGAATCTTTGAGCAAGTTTCAATTGAACAAGTGAGTGGAATTTTTCCAACATTTTCATTTTAGAATCAATTCTTATTTTTTCTTTAAGTTCCAATACAAAGACTTCATTTCCCCAACAACAGCTACTGCCCATATATCCCACTTTCAAGATGTTCTGGGAGATGGTAACTGTGGTTTCAGAGAAGCAGCTGTTATTTTGGGAAGGAAATCTGAAGAATGGATTTAAATCAGGAAATAAATGATCAAAGAGCTGTACACCAGCCCAATCATTCAAGATTCAAAATTAACGCATGAAATCTGGGGTGAAACCTTTCAAGAGGCAAGGAGGAAACTCAACCACCTCTCTGGAACAGCTTCAATAAACATGTGGATGAAGTTCCCATTCCATGGCTTTCTTCTTGCTGAAACTTATAAGTGTCCAGTGGTTCTGTTTTCTTCTTTAATGCCTTGCACTTATCTTCCTCTTAATTCCCTTCCCACTCCAAATCCCAAATCATCTCCTATTTGCTTAATTCTTTTAGAAGATTTCAAACATATAGTCTCATTCAAGTTCAAGTCTGATCATTAGCCAGCCTTCAAATTGGATCCACTGTGGAAAAGCTTTGTTACCAAGGATTCCAAAGCTTTGATGACCACTATTCAGAAGAATTTGGAGCTTGGTGATGAGGTTTTGTTCCTGAGTAGGAAAGCAAGAAGAAAAATAAAACCCATAGTAGTGGAATAATATCAACAAAAATTATTGCTATGGTATTTTTAATAACATTTTGTATTTGAATTGATTAAAATAGAACAAAAATAAGAACAAAAAATGTAGACCACACCTCTTATTTTCAATTATTTTCATTATTCTGAATACTTTTTGGGGTAAACCCTGTAATAAAAGCTCAGCCAAATTTTGTCATTTAATTTTTGGGTGTTGATATCAAGTTTTTCCAAAAAAAAATGAGAGAAACATCAATTCAAGAAGTGAAAAAAAAAATCTTGAAAAGGATATGCTATTTTGAAGTGTTTTTATGTTGGATCCAATTTTTGGAGGCCAAGGAGACATCCAAAAAATCTCAAAAAATATTTGAAAGCTCTGCAGCTAATTGATAAATATTGTGAGATTTCAAAGTGCCCAAAAACACTTGAGCCAAAAGCCAAAGGAATAGCTCCAAAAATGATTTTTTTTCTTTATGTTTGGATTTTGTTATTTTTTTGACTGGATTTTTGAAGGGGTTCAACTGGTCCCAAAATTGTGAAAGATTAGCCATAAGGGTTTAAGGCACCTATCTACAGGCCTGCTGTGTTAGAATGTCAAAAAAAAATTCTTGAAAGGCCCATGTAAACAAGGATTTGTCCGTGTATACTGGACATTGCAGGGACATAGTACGCCCATGAGTTTAAGGCTAGCACCCATGAAAAAAGTAATTCCCTAAAAAAATAAATAAAAATAAAAAATAAAAAATAAAAAAAAATAAAAAATAAAAAAAATAAAAAAAAAATAAAAAAAAATAAAAAAAAATAAAAAAAATAAAAAAAAATAAAAAAAAATAAAAAAAAATAAAAAAAAAATAAAAAAATGAAATAAAAAAAAAATAACAAAAAATAACAAAAAATAACAAAAAATAACAAAAAATAACAAAAAATAACAAAAAATAACAAAAAATAACAAAAAATAACAAAAAATAACAAAAAATAACAAAAAATAACAAAAAATAACAAAAAATAACAAAAAATAACAAAAAATAACAAAAAATAACAAAAAATAACAAAAAATAACAAAAAATAACAAAAAATAACAAAAAATAACAAAAAATAACAAAAAATAACAAAAAATAACAAAAAATAACAAAAAATAACAAAAAATAACAAAAAATAACAAAAAATAACAAAAAATAACAAAAAATAACAAAAAATAACAAAAAATAACAAAAAATAACAAAAAATAACAAAAAATAACAAAAAATAACAAAAAATAACAAAAAATAACAAAAAATAACAAAAAATAACAAAAAATAACAAAAAATAACAAAAAATAACAAAAAATAACAAAAAATAACAAAAAATAACAAAAAATAACAAAAAATAACAAAAAATAACAAAAAATAACAAAAAATAACAAAAAATAACAAAAAATAACAAAAAATAACAAAAAATAACAAAAAATAACAAAAAATAACAAAAAATAACAAAAAATAACAAAAAATAACAAAAAATAACAAAAAATAACAAAAAATAACAAAAAATAACAAAAAATAACAAAAAATAACAAAAAATAACAAAAAATAACAAAAAATAACAAAAAATAACAAAAAATAACAAAAAATAACAAAAAATAACAAAAAATAACAAAAAATAACAAAAAATAACAAAAAATAACAAAAAATAACAAAAAATAACAAAAAATAACAAAAAATAACAAAAAATAACAAAAAATAACAAAAAATAACAAAAAATAACAAAAAATAACAAAAAATAACAAAAAATAACAAAAAATAACAAAAAATAACAAAAAATAACAAAAAATAACAAAAAATAACAAAAAATAACAAAAAATAACAAAAAATAACAAAAAATAACAAAAAATAACAAAAAATAACAAAAAATAACAAAAAATAACAAAAAATAACAAAAAATAACAAAAAATAACAAAAAATAACAAAAAATAACAAAAAATAACAAAAAATAACAAAAAATAACAAAAAATAACAAAAAATAACAAAAAATAACAAAAAATAACAAAAAATAACAAAAAATAACAAAAAATAACAAAAAATAACAAAAAATAACAAAAAATAACAAAAAATAACAAAAAATAACAAAAAATAACAAAAAATAACAAAAAATAACAAAAAATAACAAAAAATAACAAAAAATAACAAAAAATAACAAAAAATAACAAAAAATAACAAAAAATAACAAAAAATAACAAAAAATAACAAAAAATAACAAAAAATAACAAAAAATAACAAAAAATAACAAAAAATAACAAAAAATAACAAAAAATAACAAAAAATAACAAAAAATAACAAAAAATAACAAAAAATAACAAAAAATAACAAAAAATAACAAAAAATAACAAAAAATAACAAAAAATAACAAAAAATAACAAAAAATAACAAAAAATAACAAAAAATAACAAAAAATAACAAAAGAACAAAAGAAATAAAAAGAAATGCTAAGGATTATGAAAATTCAAAATATGATTGAGTATTTGGAATTCCCAACCAGTTCTAGTTAGTTTCACTTGCCTTTGAATTCCCACTCCTTAATACCTTTAATTGACCTATTAAAAATGGGCCAAAAGTGATGGCTTCACCTTTGATATTTTTGGCCATTTGAATATGTCCCATGAAGTGTCATTTAGACTTTATACACCTAACATTCAAGAAGAGTTTACAAATCATGTTCATTTTCAAGTTACAGGCCAAAATAGGTTTTATTTCAAAATTGCTGCATGCAGCTGCAGCAGCTACATAACCATGCATGGCTGCTCTAAATACCAGATTTGTGGCATGCAGGGTTGACAGCCATATTACAGGCTGTAAGGGTTGCAGTCAGTCCCAGGCAGGTGATATGCATGCAGCCATGGGACTAAAAAACAGACATCCGGTAACAGCAGCTTTCAAAAGGCAAAAAAATACTGTCAAGGTACAGAATTGACATGATACAACCCAGACACAGACATATA
The DNA here is from genome assembly GCA_025617555.3 of Puccinia polysora. Lineage (NCBI taxonomy): Eukaryota > Fungi > Basidiomycota > Pucciniomycetes > Pucciniales > Pucciniaceae > Puccinia > Puccinia polysora. Next base: position 2,553,522 of record CM062647.1, on the reverse strand, counting down.
GCCTATTTGAAAAATTTCTCTTCAGGTTGAGGGTAGTCAAAAAAATATATAAATCAAATAAAAATACATTAAAAATTGAAGAAAATTATCTAAATATATTTTCTTTGGATAAATACTTCAACATTTCAAAATAACAATTAACAAATTTTCAGGGCCTAAAACACCACTAAAAGTGAAATTCATGGGTACTAAAGGATATAAAATTTCTTTTGAATCTTTCTCACTCTCAATATTCAATCAGATGTTCCAAATTTCTATGAAATCCATGAATCAAAGTCAATCATGTGAATTAATGAATGATTTTTATGATAGAATTAACAAATTATTATTGTAAATAAATTAAATTCAGGACTGATTCAGAACCTAATCATGCTAAAGAACCTATTAAACATTCTCAACTACCACTGGCTGCACTTCTAGCCTCATAAGCCACCCTGTTTGTCTCTTATATCCCTCAGAAGGAGGGACTGGGACCCAAAAGGTATAATTACAGTCCACCTTCAATTACCTTTAGAACCCAAAACCAGTTACATATATATATTCAGGCACAATTCCATATATTGGTTAAGTAATCATGAGAGATAATTAATTTATTGATTGGGTTAATCTGATAATTTCTTTCCATACCAAACCATCATGAACCAATTTTCACTGTTTTAATTCTCCAAACACCCCAAGAAGACTTGAAGACCAACTAGTGTAAGTTATTGCAGGTACCCAGGAAATTGATTTTCAACCATTAAGTTGTATATTTCCTTTCTGCTGAGGCTAGATTGCTACAAGTCTCAGCTGCACCACCACATATTTTTACATATATCTTTGGGGAATAATTCCTTTATTCAAGGTTCTAAAGACACCAGTTATACTGGCTACAAGGCTAATATCTTGAAGGAGAGGTGCTAAAGATCCCTGTTACACCAATTTGGACCCTCTTTCTATTTATTAATTCTTTTTCTAATTAATAATACTCACCAATAATGAAACAAAAACCATTGAATTCTACAATGTTGATATTCATAAGCATCATTGTGACAACTTGTGAATAATATATTTATTCTACAGCTCTCTCACCTCTGGCAGCAACAAGATAGCAAGAAACTTTGAATGCAGGTGGCTGAAATTATTTACAAGATGGGATAAAATGGCAAGCATAAATTTTAAATACCACAATTTCAGCCAATCTGTGAAATTTGAAAAGACTTTGAAGACCAAATAACTATTTTTTTAATTTACCTGTAGAAATTTAAATTAAAAATAAATCAACAAAAAATGTCAGGATGATTGTGTTTTTTGTTTTTTAAAGATGTGAAGAAACAACAGAATAATCATGTGATATTTCCCTAAACTGGTGAAAATATATTCCTCATTTCCACAAGAATAATTCTTCAAGGTATGTCTTGATTGATGGTTTTTTTTCTTATTTTGAATTGTACATCTTTGAAAGGTCATTTTTTGCAGTTTTTATATTTTTGAGAAAGAAAAATTGGAATGCTTCAAGGAAATGAGTAACTTTTTCTTTTTAAAATCATCTCAATACACATGGGTTGGTTTATAGAATGAGTAATTTCAGATCTTTTGAATTGAAATGTTTTATTGAAAATTGAAAAAAAAGAAAGCGGAAAAATGTTGTGAAAAGCTTAAAAAATGAAAAAGATTTTGAATCAATATTGGAGGCATGAAATATCCAAAGCCTTGTAAAAGATGATACCATAAATAAATGTGAATTAAAATAAAAAAAATCTAAAAAAAGCAACAGTCAAGAACACATAAAGAATGAAAATACCTTAAAGTGCATGTATTGATATAAAATTCATATTAATTCAAGTTCCATCAACAAAATAAAAATTGATTCATTGAAAAAACATATATTTACAAAGAAAATAACAAAAAAGAAAAAAAGAAAACACACACAGAAAGAAAAAAAGAGAAAAAACAAAACACAAAAAAAGAAACACAAAAAAACTCCAAAAAACTCAAAAAAACTCAAAAAAACTCAAAAAAACTCAAAAAAACTCAAAAAACTCAAAAACAACTCAAAACAACTCAAAAAAGCTCAAAAAACCTCAAAAAACCTCAAAAAAACTCAAAAAAAAACACAAAAAAACACAAAAAACGCAAAAAAACACAAAAAACGCGAAAAAACACAAAAAAACACAAAAAACACAAAAAAACACAAAAAAACACAAAAAAATACAAAAAAATACAAAAAAATACAAAAAAATACAAAAAAATACAAAAAAATACAAAAAAATACAAAAAAACACAAAAAAACACAAAAAACACAAAAAACACAAAAAAAAACACAAAAAAACACAAAAAAACACAAAAAACACAAAAAACACAGAAAAACACAAAAAAACAAAAAAAAACAAAAAAAACACAAAAAAACACAAAAAAACACAAAAAAAACACAGAAAAACACAGAAAAACACAAAAAAAACACAAAAAAACACAAAAAAACACAAAAAAACACAAAAAAACACAAAAAAAACACAAAAAAACACAACAAAACACAAAAAAACACAAAAAACACAAAAAACACAAAAAACACAGAAAAACACAAAAAAACAAAAAAAATCACAAAAAATCACAAAAAATCACAAAAAATCACAAAAAATCACAAAAAATCACAAAAAAACACAAAAAAACACAAAAAAACACAAAAAAACACAAAAAAACACAAAAAAACACAAAAAAACACAAAAAAACACAAAAAAACACAAAAAAACACAAAAAAACACAAAAAAACACAAAAAAAACACAAAAAAACCACAAAAAAAATACAAAAAGAGACAGAAGTACGCATAGAAACACAAAGAAACACAAAGAAACACAAAATACAAAAAAAAAGAAACACAAAGAAAATCACAAAATAATTCACAAAACAAAACCAAAACCATGAATAACATATAAAAAAACACACAAAAACAAATCAATCAATATTTCCAACATTTTTTTTTTAAAAAAAAAAAACAACAACAACAACCTATGTTGTCAAAAAAAATCAAGCAGTAAAATTGAAAATGAGATTTTAAACATAAATTAATTTTCCTTTTGAAAATTAAAATGATGAAAATCACTAAATATCAGGAAATCTTGATAGAAACCTTTAAGATCTGAGTTACTCTGGCAAATATGTTGTGTACAGCCCATTTGGGAGGCATATAAATTTATCATGCTTTTATCAAAATCATGCATGGCACCCATTTCAGTTATGTTGTCACCTAGGCAAGCCATTTGGGTGCCTCTTCAAGCACCAATTGCCACATGCCAAATTAACTTGGCACCCTGTCAAAATCCCCTGGGAACCAATCAAAGCTGGTTTTTAATGAACTTTTCACCACTTCATCTTTGGGATTTCTATCTTTAAAAATGCAAACCCAACTCAACCACAATGATTCCACACACATTGATAACTAAGTATCCATAATAAATTTTCCAATTTATGAGAAGGAGACTGATTAAAATAAAAAAATAAAAAAATAAAAAAATAAAAATAAAATAAAAAATAAAATAAAAAAAATGAAAAAAATAAAAAAAATAAAAAAAATAAAAAAAATAAAAAAAATAAAAAAAATAAAAAAAATAAAAAAAAATAAAAAAACAAAAAAATAAAAATAAAATGAAAAAAATGAAAACAAAAAAAACAAAAAAAAAGGAAGGAAAAAGAAAAGAAAAAGAAAATAGAAAACAAATTACAACTTGCACAAACCCCTACTTGTTTGCCACCCAAATATGTTGCAAACAAGTACATTGCCACCCCCTGGTGGTTGCACATGTCCTGAATGGTTTTTTTTTGTAACTCTTTGAGTTGTGAAAGGTGCTTCATGCGCGTTCACAACCCAGGGTCACAAATTTATCACTGCCCCAGATAGACCAGATCAGCCAATCTGGGGAATGAAAATTATGGGGTTTGACAACTTTTGAAATCAACCAACCAGCAAATAACTTATACTGTGTCTGATCACTTTCTCCATATTTTGAGCCATGCTGAATGGGAGTCCACATCAGCTGTGGTATCATATCCAGCATGAACAATAACTTCTGAGTTGGCAAAATTGTTGTTGTCATCTTCATCTTTGGATTTCCCTTGTGGCCTTGCCAGATTTGCCTTGGCCTTTTTAGTGCCAGATGATCGATTTTTATGGGTTTTTCTGTTTTTCTTAGAGTACTCCAAAGCCTCAAGGACCTTGGGGCATCTTGCAAACAAATGTCTTTCAACTTTACAGTTAGTGCAGAAGTAGGTTCTTGGATGAACTTGAGTATCCCACTCTTGTTGATTTTGGAATTTGGAGTTGGCTTTTTGGGCTTTAGCAGAGTTTATAGAGTAGGTGTCTTCATTTCTTGTTTGTTGTCTGAGATTCTCTTGTTTCAGTGCATTGATCAGTCTTGATGATGGCACAGATTCTTTGTTCATCATCTCACATATATTGGTCTCCACCTCCCACTTTCATGATCAGTGGCTGGGTGGGTTTTTTCTATCTCCATAACCCATATCTCTCACCAAGCCCTCTACTAATAAATTGAAAAAAAAAAATTGAAAGGCAGTCCCAATGAAATAAAACATTAGAAAGGGGTGTAGTCGAGGGATCTGTTCATTGGAGGGAAACCAGATTTGGTTTTTTTCCAAAAGAACTTGATTTGTTGCCAATATTTGACCCCTGAAATCCTAACCCAATCAAGAAATCTGGTCACACAATCAAGTGCTATGGAAACCTATCCAAGGCCCACCTAATTCATGAAAGGTAGGGCTTTGATAGACTCTCAAACATTTTTCATAGACAATATTAAGAATTCAAACAAATTAATTTGCAATATTATGAAATTTCCTCATTAAATTAAATCAAAATTCCCAACAATTTCAAATCTTCTTCATTCCATCTATCCACTAGATATTTTGAGAATACTGATCAAATGATTCAAATAACTTTTCTCAGGTTCTTACTCAAGTTCAAAATGTATCCTCAGCTCATTGAAAAAAGATTTTAACTCAAGTTTAAGGTGCTACACCTGCCATTAGGTTCAGACTTTTTTTCATGGTGATTTTTTTTCATTACTCTCCTTACCCAATTTCTCTTTTGTTTCTATTATGATTTATGAATAATAATGATTTTTCATTTTTATTTAAGGTTTTGGTAGATCTATTAAACTGATGGTGGTAATTTATCCAAAATTAAGGGATGTGATGGCTTGGAGTGTTCCTTATAATCTCTAGAGTATTGCAGGGGAAATTTCTGTTGGCTGCTTCACTGAGTGGTTATTGGGGGGGGGACTTGCTTTTACAGGAATTTCAGTCAGGATTATTTTATATTTTTAAATAAGGCTTTGAGGTAGAACCTTTCTGAGAGGGTTTCCATGCTTAAAGCCCTGAGATATTTCCATAAAAGAATATTTGGGGTCTGATAAGGTAAGGAACAAAATAATAAGTCTTTGGGGCTCTTTATATATGGGATGAGATACAATAGTTTTTATTTTTTCAGATATTGAAGGAGATGAGATGTGTTTGATGTGTTTTTAGGATCTGGTAGATATATGAAGTTTATCAGTAGGTTCTGTACTTTTTCAAATTTGTGGGAAGAGTTGAAAATGTTTTAAGAGGTGGAAGTAGTTAAGGAACTTGAAAACCTGTGTAATTTTGGAAAAAAAATTAGAAATCTGAGCATGTGGAAGTATTTAAGAATTTTTTAGAATTATTTAAACTTAGAATCTTATGCCTTTTTTTCATAAGGTTAGATTATTAGGATAACTCTGTTATTATGAGAGGAGATAATTATTTTCCTGTCCAGGCATGGAAGTTCATGTGTTTATGATACTATTACAATTTGTGACCAAGAAAGAATATAGATAGATTAATATCTGCATGTTATTCTATGGTGATATTCAATCCCAACTATTACCAAATGGTAGAGTCTTTATTTTAAATTTTTTATTGATCACAGTGCCTGAGTGAAAGGCGTACTAAATAGAACCTTTATACATTATTTTTATACTATCTTTTAATTGAGGAAGATGGAATATCTATGGGAGATTAGCATGAGTGGAGTATGTGTTTAATAAAAGGACCATAGTAGACTAGACCAGAATATTGAATCAAACATAACTATCTTTCAGGAAACTCATAGAGCTTAATGCATAATTTTGACCATGAAAATAATTACTGAGATTTTTAGAGTTTCTTTTGATCAACAGAGGTTCATTTTTTCTCTTGATGAGGGAGTTAACTGGGTGATTAGGTGTGAATGTTAAAATTCATATTCCATCATTTAAAGGTCCTTGTCATACCTCAAGATCCTGAAACAAATAAAGAGTCAAGGCCCAAACAAAATTGTATGAGAATTGCTGAATGACCAGTCCATTTTCAGTTTTTATTGTGTCACATACCACTGTGTGACAGTAACTCCAGGTTTAAGGGCACTTTTTCTCAAAGTATGTATGGCTGGTGGTGCTAAACCATGCACCCCCCAGAAATTTTGTCACATTCATAAACACCCCTGAATTCCATAAGGAGCCACCAAGACTTGGGATTCTTTCTCTTTACATGAATAAAAACCTTACAATTGCCACAGAACACACTTCTTGAAAAACTTTCCTGATTTGAAATTAAACCAGCAGCAGGTTCAGCCAGTCTACTGTCATATCTCAATATGCTTCAAAGGATTGAGAGAAAAAATTGAGAGGCAAGGCCTAACCAAAATACTATGATAGTGGCTGAAAAACCAGTCTGTTTAAATTTTTTATGGTGTCACATATCACCATGTGAAATTCCTTTTGACTTTTGATAAATCCTTCAACATTTTTATTGATCTTGGATTTTTTCACTTAGATTCCAATGATTTCATATTCCCCGCTCCCCCCCCCCCCAAGTCTCATATACCACCTTAATGATCCTCATCTGATTTATGAGTATTTTAAAACTTCTTCTGATGAATTAATTAGCTTGATAAGATTTTAAACTCTGTTATGATTGGTGAACCCATTCTTTTAAAGTAATTAACTATCCAAATTTCCACAAATTTTTTTTTTATTATTATTATTATTTCTGATGAACATCTCACTTTTTTTGCACTCAGCAATTGGGCTCATCAGAATTTATTCAAAGAATCAAAAGAGGGGGGGAAAAAAAATTCATGATATGGTTTAATCTATATTTATCCTTAAAATTTGAATTAGCCTTCCTCCTCTCAGATCTATCAGGAACATTCCAATATTTTCTTCTTTTCTTCTGAGACACTGAGGTTCTAGATTACATTCATCTTCAGGCTCCTTAGATAGTGAAGCTTCAATAGAACAAAAGAGAAGATTTTAGATCTTAATTTTTTACATTTGAAAAAAAAAACTCATTAAATCCTTTTCAATTCAATTTTTTCAGTGGTTGTATTTGATTTTGTGGTGGAGCCAGAGGTGGACATAATTGGAGAGATGGTGGTGGTGAGGAGGTTGATGATGATGGTGTTGGTTGGGGCTGGGGAGATGATGATGTTTTTGAAATTGAGATTGGTAAAATTATTTGTAATGATGAAGTCCTTTTGTGTGGTACTGGTGGAATAAAAAATGATTAAGAATTGTTTAGCCATCCCATCAAACCAAATTTGTGAATTTTTGTGCAAAAGAAAATTCTCAAATTTTTTTCTTTTTCTTTTTCTTTTCTTTTCTTTTTTTTTTCCAAAAAAAGAATTTTCAAGGAGAAGACAAGGATGATAGAGTTCAGAACCTGTGAATAACTGTTTCATAACTCAAATGATTATGGGGGCCTGGTGGGAGGAACACAAAGATTCAGTCAATCATCAAACTGAGAGAGGGGTCCTTGTGGTAGAAAGGAAGAAATTTCTTGACTAGCAAAGCTTTATCCATCATATTAAATTAGGAGGATGGAGTGGAGCCAATACAGAGGATGGGAAGGGGGAGTACCAAATCTTTTTAAAAAGAATGAGCAAGGGATTAAGGGGTTGAGTTGTGGAGTGGACATGCCTTGTGAGGGAGAGGGAGAAGATGGTTTTCCAAACAAAATTGACTAATGAAGATCTTAAAAAAAAATTTCATTGGGGATGTTTTATTGATCAGAACAGATTTGATAAAGAGATTACTTACTTGCACCACAAAAAATCTGATGGAACTTTCCATCAACTTCCCTCAGGTCTCTCAGGTCTGATATATGACCAGGCTCAGGCCAAACTCCAACTAATCTCAGTTCAAGATTTAACCAAGCTCCACTTCAAATTTACTATGGATTTTCTTCAGTGACTTGACACAAAAGAATTATTTGAAGAATGGAGATAGCTTCAACTATAGATAGGAGAGAGATTCAACTAGAGATTCCTTACTGGAACTTTCTAGCAATTTAAATCAAACTTTTCATGGTTCTTGGTGGAAGTGATGGGGATGATGTGACAGAATCAACAAGTTGGTGGTGTGGATGAGTGGTGGAGCTTGTAGGGGGGGGGGAAGGTGAGTTGGGTATTTCCAAGTTTTTATGTGGCCATGTCTCTGATTTTGGCCAAATGAGAATTTTGAAGAATAAAAAAACAGATGATCCAGTTGATGAATTTATTAATTCAATTTGAATTCTTGAGCTTGATTGAAATTTTTTTTTTTCTTCAGCTGAACCCTCTCCCTTTCAGCACTCCTCTAGCATGTTTTATTTTTCAATCTTGATCAAACTTGATGATATTTTAAATTAGTTTTTTTTTGTTTAAAATCAGAAAAATAAATTTTGATATGATGGGAAATTTCATTTATAAATGTTATGATGATATTTAGCCAAAATATATTTATCCTTATCAGATCATTTCCAAGTTTTTTTTTTTTTTTTTTAGAATTTCATGTTTGATTGAAGATGTTGTACAGTAAGATTGCAGAAAAGTTCAATAATCTCAGCTGAACCCTACACCAATTTTCCTGAGATAGCTCTGATGATATCTTCTGCAATCCAAAGGTTGAATTGAATTTTACTACTGTCTTCTATTAATTTTTGTTTTTCTCCATTTCTGTAGATTCTCTTTCAAAAAAAAAAAAAAAAAAAGCACTAAGGTACCACACACCTTTCTGAAATTTCTACCAATAGTAGCTTTAAAAATATGATATATGAAATTATTTTATTATAGTTCCCTCCAGATCCTCCAACATCAACAATAGACCTACTTTAATTTTAAATAAAACAGGAAAGGGGGGGGAATAATACTCCCATCCATTTTTTCCATCTACTATTTCTATATCTGTAGGCAGTCTGCTCAATGTTTTGATGATTTGAAGTAACTCTTTGGAAAGGAAGTGTGATCAATTTTTCCATGCTTCCAACTGACAGCTCACTTAATTTCCCATTATTTCAAGTCATACCTGCCATTTTCTGTCATATTTAACGTCTTAGTGGCTGATCCACCTCAGTGATAATTCTTCTGCTTAGTCTCCTGAAACTTTTCCATTGTCCTGGTATTCTCAACTTTCCCCTACCCATTTCCCTAGCAATAACCTGAACAATCTGGTCCTTCACTTCTTGATTATTTGTCATTCCTTCTTGTGTTGTTACTTTTTTCCCCTCATATTTGATAATTCACACCCTTTGTTTTCTTCTGGTCCAACCAATAATCTTTTGTCTTCTTCTTCTTTTTTTTTTCATTGTAATCAAATGGATTGTGTCTCCAATGTTTCACCCCTCTTTCCTATTGTATTATATTTAGCACCCTTGATGTCTCAGCATCCCCTGTGATGGCTCCACAGGCTCTCTTTACCACAGCTTGGAAACTTTGATTCAATTTCAGGTCATGTTGTTAAATAGCCAGTGGAGGATATGCATCATGAAAGGAACCTGGCAGGACAGAATGGAGGTAAATGAACTCCTTTTAGTACCAAAATAAACTCAAATATCAACAGATTGTCCAATTTAACAAATTATGGATTGTTTTTGAGCATCTAATCAACAAAAAATTTGAGAAAACCTCAATGGATTTCCTTTTATTCCAATCAAAAAATTAGTTCCCATCAATTTTTTGGAATTTGACTTGAGTGGATGGTGGTCCTATTGACAAATCTAATAAAAACTGGAAAACTCTCAGTCCCCATTACCTGGGATATTTAACTTTCAATCTTCCTTTGATGACTAACAAAGGGCTGAGCATACCAGCCCTGAGATTAGAGTGATGAATAATTGTGTAAATTGGTGTAATGTTCTATAACCAATCCAGAAAATATTTTTCTAGAGAGTGAGTTGTTCTTCTTTTCTCATTTGAACCCAATCATCAAAGAGAAACTGTAAGTTGGATAACAGGGTCCCATTAAGTATTCCAAGCTTCACTTGTTAAATCATGATGGCTTTCAATCATATCACAAAATTCTCATGAATGATGGAAGAGAAGTTAGAAACAGTTTGTGGAATCTTCAGTTGAGGAGTAGATTGAGCTTTTGCCATTCATACATAGGATGGTGCAGTGTCTGTATTTGATGGACTAAGTAGTACCTTTCCAAACAAGAATTCAAAGCTAACCACTCCAATCCCAAATTGTGATCTGGACCAGTGTCAAATAGTAACAAATTTTTAGTCAACTTGATTGTACCATGCGTTTTTCAAAAAAAAACTTTCCTGAATTCTTCTAAATCTTGTCTTCTCATTTTTTATTTTTTTTATTTCTGTCCCAAGGTATTTTTTTTTTTGTTGTTGTTGTTGTGTCCTATTTTATCACTATTTTGTCCCAAGTTTTATTCTGTTTTGTCCTCAATTTAATCCAAATCCGGTCAGTCATTCAGAATCAACCAACCACTTTTTTTTTTCTTTCACTCTTCCCAAAGTTTTTGAGTCTTCTGTCTGCATTTTAAGCTTGGAAGAAAAAACGTTTTTTGACACAAATCAACCTTGCAAAAAAATCTAAAAAAATCTAAATAAAAAAAAAAACTCTTTTATGATGATGATCTATTTAGTTTTTATCTGCCTGGTTGGATGGATTTGCATGCTCATAGTTGATTGCGGGCTTGATTTTAATTGTTCCATAGGAAGCTGATCTGTTGGAATTCCCCAGGGGGACATTTCATCTTGCAGAACAACTCACTTGCCCTTGGGTATAAAACTCTTTTCTGATGATGCATTTAGTTTTCTTTGGCCTGGTTGGATAGATTTGCTTCATCAGAGTTGATTGTGGATTTCATTCTAAGCTTCCCAAGATGGTGATCTGGGGAATGCTTGTGACCAATGTCACCCATGTACCCCAGCTGAGCATCATGCCAAGCAGATTCAATTCTCACCTTCCCTGGCCCCACAGACTAGATGATCAGGAGCTAGAGAAAACAGAGTGACTTCTTGGCCAACTCAAAGTAGTAATTACTTACTTAGTTGCTTTGATCCTTTGGTGTCTCCTTTGATGTGATTGGTGAGTGGAGGGAGTTAAATCTCTGGCATGGTCTCTTGTTGGGTTTGAGCAAAACCCAGACAGGAAGCCCAGAACAGGTGACTGGTTACAGGAAATCCTGTGAAAGGGTTATTAACCCCGCGCATCCAGTTTTTGACCAGCACTTTCCTGATTCTTCAGCAGCCACCTAATCCAGACATGTGCATCAAAAATTCAGGACAGGTTATTCAAAATGCATAGTATGTTCCAACAGCTTTCTAGAGTTTGATTTTGACATGCTGAGATTGAAGAGCTCTATCAGTGGTGGTGATGAGTGTGATTTGAAGTGATAAGGTGTGAGTGGTTTTGATGTGTTGTTTGAGGTGATGAGGTTTATGGTGTGATGGAGTTTTTTTTTTTTTTGATATGAAGATGTGGAGTGGGTGGATGGGTGTTTTGCATCTTGATGGATGAAGATATATCAATGGTGGATCTGATATTTTTGAAACACCCCATACCCATGAAATCCACTAGTCAACTGGTCTGTTGATTTCAAAAAACCCACCATTAACCTGGCAGGTTTCTTGTCAAAACAAAAAACTGATGGGTTTCTAATTGTGGATTTGCTAACTCTAATAATCCCAAGAAGGGTTTTTTTTGGGGGGGGGGGTTTGACCAATCTTGATCTGGTGATGATAGATCACTGAGCTGATTGTTCTTTTGAGTCCCAGTGATCTTTATCTTTTTAAATTACTTTATAAAAATTAACTGAATACAACAAATAAAGTGGATGAGAGAAAACAAATTGGAGGCATGTGACAGCAAAAGGGATAAGAGAAGTATCAAGGATGTCAAATAAGAACATGATTGATGATACTACACAATAGTTGTAGATTCAATCAATGGTTGAGTACATGCATAGAGGAAGATGTCCAGTGGTAAATTTATTGAGGATTAAGTTTCTAAGACATTCATTCCACCAAAGCTGCTTCTAACTTCTTCTACATGTGTGATCTTTCCATCATTCAAGACCCCCCCCCTCTCCTTTTTCTAATAAGCTCAACCAAGGCTTGAAATATATTTTACAATGGCCCTCTCCCTCTCCCTGTCTCTCTCTCTCTCCTCAAAATTTCTTGGAAACCTGATTCACTCAGCTGAGATTGAAACCTTCATGATTCGACCAGATTGTATGAAGACTGAGCTTGACCTGGAAGGACTTGGCCAAGACTACTTTCGACCCAATTAGAGCTCCAATAAATCCTAATTTTAAGCTCTCAAATGCTTCTGATAACAACCACGCTGAGGTTCTTCGAGTTAATGATCGATCATGGATTGGATGTTGAGTACTCGAGTCCAGCTTTCCTGATTTTCTCCAGTCTGTTTGTACCTCAGTCTCTTATAACCTATACCGATTCGATGTCAAACCCGGTATTCAAAAACTTAAGAACTCTAACCCACTTGTGGTTATGTTCATGATTGAAACCACCGAGGGATTAGTTAATCTCTTAGACTCTAAACCTCTCGATTTGAATTTTGATTCCTGGTATTTACAGTGACTTGGATGGTGGTGATGATCCCACTCCTCAACGAGGTCAAGCTGACTAGACCATCATACGCTTGTATGGATCTCCCTGTCTCTTGCAACGACGGTAAACTACAACCTACCAGCTCACCTGATGAGGAATCAAGATCAGCATTAGCTTGCACTCCTTGCCGCTCAAGGGATGACTAAAGCCCTCGATCAAGCGACCAATTCGAACCTTGGGCTTGATCCGATGAAGCCTATCTCGATCCGGTAATCTGATGGCATCGAATCTGACGCAGGAGGGACCAACGACTCGACATGATTGGAGTGGTGATGAGTGAGTGAGTGAGTGAGTGAGTGAGTGAGAGGTAGGTAGGTAGGTAGGATTGTTTCTCTCAAGGATCATGATGAGCAGCTTGATGAGTGTAGTAGGTACGGATGAGGTTCGTCGAGCTACTTAACTTGAGTCGATGGGTAGGATAGAGATGGATGAGCAAGTGATAAGTGAGAAGAGATATTGAGTGGTGATGATGATGGGTTGATATGAATATTGTGGATGGAGTGGATTGGATTGAGATGATGGATCGGATCGATGGCCGAAGAAGGCTAGTTAAGTTTATCGAACCTTGGAAAGCCGATTTCGATGAAAACCGATTATTGTAAGTATCTGCATACCCTACATACATACTCGATCGAAGGGTGGTTCGAATCACGATCCGATCGACTAGAGACTATGAATGAGATCGAGAAAACTCAAGAGGGAGTTTATGGCGAGCGAGTGAAGAGGGTGGGGAGGTTAAAGATATCGATGGAGTACCGTACAAAAAAAAAGCAAAAAACAAAACAAAAAACAAAATTCACACTTACTCTGCCATGAGGGAGGCTTCTTGACTCTGGCTGGGCCTGGCTCACCCACCCGAGCCCGAGCCACGCCCAGTGCGAGCGCCAGTGCCAGCAACACCAACCTAACCAGCAACACCAACACCACCACCACCACCACCACCACCACCACTAACCACTGCCATTAACCACCACCACCACTGCCACCATCACCACCACCCATCCACAGCCACAAACTAAGACTGAGACTAGAGACTAGACCAGTCATTCCCATCACCATGTCTGCAGAACCAACACACCAAGTACTAGCGAACCCAACGACGACGATCAACAACCCTCCATCTTCAGTCCTATCACCCTCTCACTTCATCAAGGCACTCCCCAGTCCATCCCCACTCGTCACCCCGGAGATGGGCGAGAGGTTGTGTAGGATGTCTTCCCAACATCAGTTGAGTATCCCCACCACCCACGACCCACTACTAGCTCCATCAAACCCACACGAGGCTCACCGATCCTCTTGACTTCAGTCTATCGGATTATAATCGATCCAAACGTGGCCATCATCCATCCCAACTCAATCCTGATCAACCTCAAACTAATCCCAACCCATCTCACAAACCACATCGCTCCCATCGTCATCATCATCATCATCATCATCACCATCATCATCATCCTCCCCCTCCAAACCCAATCCCAAACCCAATCCCAATCCTAATCCCACCTGCCTTACCCAACGGTCTTCATCCCTCCACTCAGCTCTCAAACCCACCCCAGAACCTCGACCAACCTATAATCGATATCCCCCCCTCTCACACCTCCCTCTCATCCCTTCCTACTCCCATCGCCCTCCCCATCCCCCTCGATTCAAACGATCCTACCACTCACCCTCAACCAGCTCATCATCTTCCCCCACTCAATCGTTCGTGCTTTTTCCCCACTAGATCATCACCCCTCCCCCTTCGTGCTTTCGTCCTTCATCACCGACGCTTGATCTCCACTCCCTCTCCTTCACATCTCCACCATCGATTTCCCTCCCAGGACTCGATCCTCAACCCATCCCTCAAGACCCAACGTTCCAGACTCCCATCGTCGTCCCCCTGAGCGCCTCCTCGATCGACCCCTCCTTAGTCGACCCTTCCAACCTCGAGCACCACCCAAACTCGATCGCAACCATCCCCGATCCAAATCAAGCCCCAAATCAGCACATCCATGCCAAAGTTCATTCCGTCAAGACCAGTGAAACCCACCCTATGAAGTTCGGTGACCCATCTCATTTCCCCCTCCCCCCCCCCCCCCCCCTAAGCTTTGATTGCCATCATTTTAACTTCCACAGCTCGACTAGGGCTTGGATATCAAAATAAATAAATAAACCCACCCAGGAGGGAAAGACTGACGTCTTTGGGCTCTCCATCCTCATAATTCATGACTCGCTACAGCATCTCGCCCATCATTCCGCCCGAGCTCACCCAAGCTTTACATTTCATGCTCAGGACCGCTAATCTCCGCGTCGGGTCTAACAAACTACCGATCGATCTATTCGATCTTACCGGTTCCGAATCTGCCAAAGCGACTGAATTGTTCTGGCAATACTATCACCAGAGGCTCTTGACCAGTTCGACTCGACAGGACTATCATCATCAGCATCGACCGGAAAATTCAACCATGCCCGCACCGGTCGATCATCATCTTCATCACACATCCTCATTCACTCCTCTCCTCGCTTCCGCTCCATCTGATCCTAGAGTACCCCCAACCCATCAACCCGAGAGAAGGCTGGGAAACATGCTATTATCATCCTGTCCTGGAAAAAAGGTAAGGATGAACGAGACCCCAGCCCAACGACTTGCGAATGGTAACCATCGATCGCCCATCTGTCGAGATCTGAGGTCGGACTTGAGTCGGGCTTACTCGATCGGTATCCGTGCGATCATATGTTGCTTGGACGATCAAGAGTTGGAGTACTTGGGATCACCCTGGCCGGAGTACCACAAGGTCTCCAAGGAGTGCGGATTGGAGGTCATTCGAATCCCGATCGCCGAAGGCTTTGCCCCTCAGCGTGGAATCAATGAGATCAACGAGGTCTTGGATCAAGTCATCCGAGTCTATACTTCCAAAGGTATCGATGTCTTGTGTCACTGTCGAGGTGGGGTGGGTAGGGCGGGACTGGTGGCGTGTTGTTGGATGTTGAAGATCGGCTTGATCAACAAACCGGCCCTGATCTCGGATCCCAACAATCCTCATCCATCCTCCCCTCCTTACGATCTCGAGTCTTCCAACTTTCAAGATCACTACCAGTATCAATTCCCCCTCCCTCAAGCCCATCCTTCTCCTCCACTCCAACATCCTCCGGGGCATCAAGTCGACGTCAAGGATCTCATCTCGTTCGTCGACGGTCATCAGTTGGTTCCTAAGAATTCGGTCTTGGCTCAAGTTGAGAAAGTGATCGAGGTGATTCGAAGGCGAAGGAGGTGTGTCTTTTGACCCACTCCCCCCCCCTTTTTTTTTGACTTGCGATCATGGGGGCCATGAGGAAAAAGTGGGCGCTGACAGACTTGTTGAAACGCTTCTCTGGCTTCCTTACCCTCCTCACTCTCATCCATCGCGGGACTTGCGCCATCGGTAAATTTCCCCAAAAAATCCGACTCGGTCTCGATGTCGATGTTTTATAAAAAAACCTTGGGGCTTTGAACATCTATCGATACCCTCGACGGATCGGTTGGGGCCTTAGTGTCAAGGCGATCGAAACACCCCAGCAGGTTCACTTTATCATTCAATACGCAAATTGGTTGGATAGTTTGACCGAGAACTTGAACTTGTTTTTGTCCTGATCATCGATCTCGGGCTTGGATCTTTCCCCCTCCCGAAAAAAAAAAAAAAAAAAAGTTTGATCGAGGCTTGACTTGACGATCCCTCCATCCATCCACACTAGATCTGATGACGGTTCCTTCCTCTTCTCCTCCTCCTGTCGGTTGGGTGACCTAGACGTGTGCGTGCGCGTATGCGTGTGCGTTACTTTTATTTTTATTTTTTTCTGGTTGTTGTTGTAGAAGATCCCACGAGTCTCTTTGCGCTTCTTCGATCGTCGTCAGATCCCTCCCTATCTCACTTCCTGCTTAGATTCCTAGTCTCGATCCTTCTTAGCCACCCCCCCCCCCCACGTCTCTCACTTGATGATGTGACGGTACGTGAGCGTGAGTGTTCTTTCAACGTATCTATGGACTCTATTCGCACCTCTTCAGTCTCGTGGCTCCACCCCCTCCCCCCCTCCCGGCCTCCTTACTCTTCTTCTTTTTTTTTTTGTTCGTTTGTTCGCTTGTTGATCTTACCGAAAAAGATAGAGACCTGGTTAGGCACTCCTTTTTTTGTTTTGGTTCTTTGGATAGTTTATCTCAAGTCTCCCGCTTGGATTCTGTTGTTAGCTCTCGTGGTAGTAGTAGTAGTAGTAGTCACAGCTGGTCGAGGAGAGCGCGGGTACCGCGACGAACTACTTGTACACTATCACTAGTACTACGACTACTACTGATGATGATGATCATCATCATCATCTCTTTGAGTTTATATTATGACGATGATGAAGTTTCTTTTTTTTGGAACTGACTGGATCAAGAGATCCGTCGATCGCTAAGATCAGCGGCCCACCAGCGCCAGGCCGGTGTGGCGAAGGCCGCCTGGCCGGGCGCCGGGCGCCGGACGCCGGTCCATGCCTGGCAGTCGTCTCTCGTCCGAGCGACGGTCTGGACTGCCTGCAGAATGAGGGAGCCGGACGGGATGAGCGGGACCAGCGAAGGCCGGGCCCTCAGCCTCCGGGCCCTTCCACCGGGCCACCTAGAGAGTGATCTGCGTAGGGGGGGGGGGGCTTTCCAACCTCTGGGAATCGATTCGGGTCGTTCGAGTGATCGAACGTTAGTTTTTTCTAAAGAAAAGCAAAAGGGGGGGGGGGGGGGGGGGGAACTCCATACGGTTTTTTTTTTGATCGGATCGAGCGAGAGGTCTGGGTCCTAAGCTTAACCAAACCGAATCTTGAACTATCGATTGATCGATTTCTTTGAGTATTTGGATGTTGGTAGTGCCTCACCACTTTCTTTGCTCTTCATCCATCATTCTCGACTTCTCAACTGGCGCCCCCACCTTCGATCAAAAAATAAATAAAAATAAAAATAAAAATATATAAAAAAAAAAAAATAAAATAAAAATAAAATAAAAATAAAAAAAAAAAGAGAGAGAGAGAGAGAGAGAGAGAGAGAAAAGAAAAGAAATTCAATCCAATCCGATCCGATCCGATCGATCGAGGTTGCTGATCCAGGGGCCCAAGAGTGGCTTCGTAAACGATGACGAACGATGAGATGTTTTACGATGGGTCACTTTGGTGGGCACGATGAGGAGTCGAGAGGTGCTTTTGATCCATGAGAGCACACCCGCCCAGACCATCCACCATCCTCGATGAGCAGCTCCCTGCTGCCAAGTACTCTTGACTAGTGGCCAGCTCGAGACCTTCAGACTTGAGATCCTCTCAAACCCGTTTCTTCGGCCCCTCACTCACTGGGGATTCTTTCCTTACCAATTCATCAAGTTGGATCTTGTCGCTCCAAACAACCTTCTTCCAATCATCGTCGGACCGGCCTTGGTGGTTTGGGCAGCCAAGTTGATTCATCCTTCTTCTTCTTCGATCTTCATCAATCGATGACCTCTTGACTACCACCCTCGAAAACAAGACAATAAAACACCATCTCATGGGCTTGTTGTTGGATCGTCCATGTTGGAGACATCCTTCATGATCAAGCCGGGAGGCCTTCATTTCATCTTCTGCAAAGGGCTTGGTGAGCCACTCCAGCTCCCAAAGCTCACGATTGATGATTGAATTTTTTTTTTTTTTTTTTTTTTTTGATACCTTCTGGTTCGTTCTTCTCTTCTTGTGGGCTCAAATTGGGTCCTGGTCTGTTTTGAATCGATCGAGGAGATGATCATCGATCCTTATCGGTCTTGGAATGCCCAGTCTGATCGCAACGGCATCTTCTCATCCACCTCCTTCATAGATACCAACAATCTCGCCTTGGCTTCATATGTTCTGGTAAGTTTCTCTTTCTCTTTCTTTTCTTTTTCTTTTTTTCTTTTTTTCTTTTTTTTTTTTTTTTAAACTGTAAATTCAATACGAAAAAAGAAGAAGAAGAAGAAGAAAAAAAAAAAGGTTAGAATTGACGTTGAAGAAGAGGAAAGGGCTTGCCAAAGGCATCAGGTCGATCGATAGAGGGAGAGAAGTTGAAAGCATTCAAGGTGAGATCGTGGCCAAATCAATCGATGTGGTCAAGAGGAAGATTGTTGAAAATCTTCAACAACACAAGTCGTGCAATCGTCCCTGGTCAATATGAAGTGTGTAGGTGTGGGCGACCCACTGTAGGTATGATTAGATGTCTATCCATCTGATGATCACTACTTAGCTAATTACTTGGCTTTCTACAGGGAAAAAAAAAACAAAGAGCAACACGATGCTGGTCTTCGTCCGTTTTGATTTTAATCCTGGATGAGTGGGATCTCGATTTGGCAAACATTTAGTGCTGTATCCCCATCTGGGATCATCCCTCCTTCTCCAGGTCCCATGAGCTCGATTAAGAAGCCTCACCTGGGTCAGCTGATGATGAAAGTTGGTTTCAAAGAGTTTTTTTTCTTTCTTTTTTTTTTTTTTTTTTTTTTTAGTAAGTAGATGTCAACCTATTTGAGGATGGCACTCCAAAGAACAAAAAAAAGAAAAAAAAATCTTCCATCGAGATTCGATTCATCTTATCATAAATAATTCATACTATTAAAATACTCAACATTTTATTTTCTTTAGAAGGATATGTTAATGCAATCATCATCATATTTTTTTTTTTCTTTGTTTTTTTTTTTTTTTTACAGGATTTCGGACTGCTTCGAAGAAGAGCTAACTTGACATCTAATCAATCCTTCTCTAAAATTCAACTTGTTCCAATCTATTCTCAAATCTTCAAGGCTTTAAAACGGCCTGATAACCTTGGAAAGAGTGGGGGAACAAATCCGACCCTCCCAACAGGTTCTTTAAAGAAGGGAGGGCCCATGAATTTCCTAATCTGGAGAATCTTTAACCCTTCTAATCAATCTGCTTTTCACACCTTTCCCCAGTTATTAAAGTCCTCAGAAACTTATTTTTATTGGAACGATTCATGCACGACTTTATTGAATCGAATTTTTGGATGAGGAAACAGGACCAGGGTCATGAATTTAACCTGGGTGTAACAGTTTCCCATCATTTCCTCCAGACATCTTTTCACTCCTTTTTTTTTTTTTTTCTCTTTTTCCTTTGGGTGATGGAGGGTTCCGATATTCTTTATTGATTTTTACTTGGAATTCAATCAAAGGATTTTGAAATTTGAGTGAATTTGAAATCTCTTTGAGGAA
This sequence comes from Puccinia polysora, assembly GCA_025617555.3. Lineage (NCBI taxonomy): Eukaryota > Fungi > Basidiomycota > Pucciniomycetes > Pucciniales > Pucciniaceae > Puccinia > Puccinia polysora. The sequence goes on along the minus strand of CM062647.1, from coordinate 2,533,434 downwards.
TTTGATTGGCAGAAATACCAGGAGTGCGAGCTTCTCAAGACTTATCAGAGGTTAGAAGGGAGAAAAATTAACAATTGATTGAACTATGAAGATAAAAAAAATCCTGTCATCAAGCCAGAATTCTGTGATCTCATCCAAAAAAAAAAAAAAAAAAAAAAAAAAAAAAAAAAAAAAAAAAAAAAAGGGAAGAAGAAGATGGCCAAGGCAATGACTCAAAATTAATCTTTTTCAACATTCAATCAATTTTTTTTTTTTTTTCAGGTTTAAAGGATCATCAAAGCAGGTCCCAATAAAATAAAATTCAACTTCCAACTGCTTCCAAATTTACTAGATCAGTCAACCACAGATCTACTGATGATTATGAATCATAGATCAAACTGAACATCTCAAGTAAATCAACAGTTTCCTGAAGCATGAGCATAAGATGAAATTTTGGAACTTGAGCAATCAGGAATATTCTGCAGGTCAACAACATCCCTGGATCATTGAATTAAACCAATCTTCTTGAGAGATTGGAAAACATCTTTGATGGATCTCTCATGGACTGAGATACTTTGATGAAGCAGGGTTTGATTAAAAATCACACAGATCAAATCACTATTTCCCTCCACATTTTTTTTCTCTTTTATTTGTGTCATGTTGAGTTTTTTTTTTTTTGTGTGTGGGTTTGTAATTAGGTATTGTCACACTGGAAAATCAGCCCTTCAACTCAAAGCAAATCAAAACCAAAAGGAATTTGATAAGTACATACTTAGTATCTACCTCAGCACTATCTAACATTAAAATGCCTATAGCTCTCTCAGGCTTGCACACACTTCAAACCTTATCTATCCTGTCTATCCTATATTTCATTCAATCCTTCTTATTTACAATCCCAATCTTGACATATCAGACCTGAGACACTGCCTCAACCCAGTAGAACTATCCTAAATATCTCTCACTATAGCCATGGTTGGTTCCCTCTGTCACAAATATGAATCCTTATCTACTTGGGCTTTTATTCAACCTTGTAGTCTTGCTCCCTTGATACTCTCCCTGCTCCCTCCTTGTCCCACTTTTTTTCTATAAATCCTGGCCTTCCTTCCCCACTTCCTGACTCTCTCTTTCCTTAAGAAACCATTTTACTGATTCTTACTAGGAATACATCCAACAAAGTTTCATTCATAACCATTACTACTTACCTTGTTAATTATTCTGCTCCCTCCAGAGTCTCACAGTCAAACTTCCCCTAAGCTACTGTGAGTGGAGTAGTCATGTGGCAAGCCCTGCTTGCACATCAGTAGCCCTTGTGACAGGCATACCTGCTTTCTTAATCCTATTTCACAAGGCCAAGCAGGTTACCCCAATAGGTGAACTTTCAGAACAGGGTTATGTTTATTGTAAACTTCTTAATGCAGGTGGCAACAAGGCCAGGGGGGGGGGGGGGGTGGTAGGAATGAATTTTTTCCACTTTCTTTCATCTCTTCCATCACAACTTCCTCAAGATTCAATTGTTATTGTGGATTATGCTCCAATCCATTGGGGGGGGGGGGGGGGGGGGGGGGGGGAGGGGGATCAATTTCATGAATTCTGAGCCAATTTCAGAATATTCAAAATCCTTCACCACAGGATTCCATTCACCCTCTTCTCCTTTCCTCAATCCCATCCAATACTCTTCCCATTCATCCTAAATCCTCTATATCCATGGAAAGGAGCCAAGCAATCAAACTGAACTTTTGCTCAGAAGATTAAGTCTGGGATCAATGAGGCAGTAACTGAAGAAAAAAAAAAAAATCTAAACTTTGTCTCTTGTGTGAAAAGGTTCTATAGAAACTGCCTTGAGATGTGATCCATTGCTATCTTTCATTTGTTCTATTTCAAGATATATATATATATATTTTCTGAAGAAAAAATTTTCAAAAAAAAAAAAAAAAAAATTGTTTTGCTGCTTCAAATTTTTGTATGCAGATTCCAAATAAAAAAGAATAAAAAAAAAAAAACATTCTTTTTTTTTTTTTAAAAAAAAAAAAAAAAAAAAAAAAAGAAAAGAAAAAAAAAAAAAAAAACAGTCTGAAATCGTGATCAAAACCAAACCAGGCTTGACGCGACCAGCTTTCATCGGATCCCAGCCGGACTATGTCAAGCGCCCGGGTCAAACGGCCGGGTGGGAACCCGCGCTTGAGGGGGCGTTCAGAGCGCTTGGCGAGGTAGGCGTCAAGCTGGCTGGTTTGGGCGCCACTTTACGCGTTTTACATGCATACATACATACATACATACAAATTAAAAAAAAAAAAAAAAAAAAAAAAAAAAAAAAAAAAAAAAAAACACGAAAAGCTTCGGTGGTCGCCCGAATCGGTAGGGTTGATAGACCATCAATATTATGTGCTCTTCCTGGGTCTAAAGTAGACGTAAGTATGAAGAGTGACCCAAAGATAAAACAAACCAAAAAAATAAATAAATAAAAGGCGAGATGAAAGGGGTAAGGGGGGGGGGGGGGGACAGCAGCCACCAAGGAAGCAAGGTCCAACCTAGGCGCCTCGTCAAACCGACCCGGATCCAAGTTTCTGGAACCTTAGTTTGATTCACATCGGCACCGGGTCTCGAGGAGTGAGGGTGAAGTGACTGATGATGGACCGACGAAGAGTTTGCTCCTGCGAACCAGAAGGCTTTCAACTCTCACCGGCCGACCACCCAGTCCGTGAGCTAGCGAGAAGCTGGCCCACAATTGACGTCCCAGTGTGCAGGTACCCTCCCCGGCCATTCCCGGTTCCCAAACCCGGTCATTCGTCGGCGGAGTAGTATCGATGATTCCCTTTTCATCCCCCAAACCAGCGGATGTTCTGGTTCGGTCGGAAATCGGGTTTCGAAAAAAGCTAGCTGGATGCCAGGTAGCACAGCGCTAAACGCTGTTGGAGAATTGAACCCAATCATTGATCGTAGGTTGTGCTGAAGGTCTTAGCATGATTGATTACTGTGTATTGAACCAAGAAACAAAGACTGAGAGAGAGAGGAAATACAACATTAAAAAAAGGGAAGGGGAGGTGGGAGATACCCAGACACGCATCCATTGAATCAAATGACCCATCACACACACACACAAAAAAAAAAAAAAAAAAAAAAACACTAGCAAGTAAGTCACGATCACGGCTCGACCGAACAAAACAGGAAGGTAAATAATGATGAATCCGCTCGACTTGGCCAAACAGAATAAATTGTTAACTCATGGGCGGGACAAAGTGATGACCCTATCCAATATTCATTGTCCCTTGGTTGGATTCGCCGTTACTAAACCCGACGTCAACCACACCATCGATCGTAGCTTCATTGGTAGGTACGGGTACCGCTTGAACCGGTTGTCCCAGCATAGGAGGACGGCTCGCTTGAATGGAATCCAGGTTCATGATCGCAGCCGAACTAATATCGTGATAGTTTTGGTTGGACTTTAACCTCTTGAACTCATTGATCTCCTTGATGAGAGCCTGACGTTCGACACTCAAGTTCTGTCTCCAAACCTCCAGATTCCTTCGTTCCAGTTCGACCAAGGATTCCAATCTTTCGAACTGTTGAAGTTTTAACTCTAGTTTTCGTACCGTTTGTTCGGTGACCGATTCAACTAGTTTGCCAAGTTCTACCTCATCTTCCGATCCCAATACCAAGGCTTTGGCCGACGCCGCCGCAAACGCCGCCGCAGCAATCTCTGTGGCAGTTTGTTTAGTCGTTTGTTCTTGTCGACTCGTCTCATCAATTTCCATGGATTGACAAGCCGCTTCTTGGCTTTCTTTCGCCCCACCAACGTCCACGGGTAAATCCGTAGATTCTTCGTTCACTTTTTTACTCGATTCGACTGAATGACGAGCTCCATCTTCCTGCAGATTCAAAACTTTGGATCTTAAATCATGCTTGAGCTTATCCACCGACTTTCCAGCCATCTCGGCCACCAACCCGGGTTCCACCAAACCGACTAAGAATGACAAAACCGACAATACTGGATTTTCAGCCCCACTCAGGGGAATCTTACCCAAGCCCAAGATCGAGTTTGAATTCATCACATCTGAGTTCGAACCACGTAAGAATTCATCTTCGATGGGCATTCTTAAGAATTGCAGGATACATTCTTCTTTGGTCTTGGTTCCCCCGACGTGCTGAGCAATCTTCTCCCAATCGTCTGCATGCATCTCTAGACCTTCTAGAAGCAGTAACACTTCTTGATCCGTCCATTTTGATTCGATCGGGGCTCCGCTTGGCCGTTCGAGCTTGACAAATTCTGCCGAGTTCATCTGATTACCAAATCGTCCCTCTTGATAACAATTGGGGCATATATCATAGTTTCGAACCCGGGTATGATGGTAGAAATGTTTGGTGCAATCGGTTCCACAGACGTCGCATCGGAGGATCTGAGAAGAAGATTCGGATGATTCCGAGTAAATATTCTTTCGTAGATCGATATTGGAAGGTGCAGATGGTTGGTGTGAGGAAGCGGCGGGTGGAGGAACGGTGGAAGAAGTCGCGAGGGGACCAGATAATGAAGCAGGTGTCTTGCGGGAGATGGTGCCAGGGTGGAGTGGCATAAAGCCTCTGGGGGTATCAAGCAGGACGCGAAAATGACCCGTGAACGGCGGACCGACCGGGGCCGGTCGCGTATCTGGATCGACCTGAATGATGACGATAGTGTGAATTGAACAAAAGTGAGTATGTCAGAATTTGATTGATGTTTCTAGGGTCAGCTGTTGAAAATGGAAGTACGAATGGTGAGATCGCGAGGTATGTATGGGTTGTGAGGGTTTGATCGCGCGGCAAGCAACGAACCTGATAGTTGATGATCCCCCACTGCTCCAAGAACGCATGGACTCTCATGATTGCGCAGACATCACCGGCCAAGTTTCGGCGACAAGCCGTGACGGTCAAATACTCGGAAGGATTGAGTCTGTAACTATTGACGATAAAATCACGATAGTCCTTGTAGATCGAGGGTACCTTCGAGCGGTTCCTTCCGTTGAAAAATTCGGGTAGTGACTTCTTCTCCAAGGGGTGGATCTTGGATAGATCGAACCAAGCGGCATAGGAGGGGATGATGATCGGTTGAGTCTGAGCTAGCAAGTACTGCTTCGATTGCTCTTCCTGACGTCTACGCTGATCGACCGAGGGGGTGAGTTTTCGAGGTTGATGGTGATCCTTGTTGGCTGAAGCCTGTTGATCTTGGTGCTCAACACTGGGACGATGCGAGGAGAGCTGCTGAGCACTGGCGGGGTTCGCATCACGTGAGCCCGATCGATCGGGATGAGGTGATGATCCTCGATCGAGATTAGGGAGACTGCTAGAGAGGTTTTGATTGAAGGCAGGATGAGGCTGCTGCTGCTGCTGATCGGTTGGGATCGAAAGGGATTGAGAGGCTCGAGGGTCATCATCATCCGTCCTCTGTCGTTTGTCACTCGGATCCAGGCCGAGGGCGTTTGGATTCGAAGGAGAGGAGGGCTCCGGAGGCTCGATGGATGGTCTCTTACGGCTTTCGAGCCCGGTTGATTCTAGTTCCATGGACTGATGTTCCTCGAGCGATGCCATCGATGGTTCAGGAGGTAGGTCCGACATGGTGACCTGTCGAGAAGGCGCTGAGGATGATGTATGGAAGGATGAACCGTCGCCGTCGATGGTTTTCGCCGGATGGTGGCTGACACGCGGGCTGGCCCAGCAGCAGGAGCTCACGTCGGCTGGGGTCACCCCGTTAGCACGGGGGGAGGCAGAACTCGAACCCCGAAGCTCGAGCTCGACCCTTCCGACGATTTCGGGCCAACGCGCGCGGAAAGAGCACGCACGGCAACCAGCTTGTGCGGCGCACCGGCTCCACTGCTTTGCCTAGGGCCGGACCCCGATTGTGCGGGTTTTGGGTCGTACCCAATGCTCAACCCTGTTGGGTCAAGCATTTGTACAGGGGGGGGGGACCAAAGTCGTCCCACTGACTGGATTTTTTTTCTCCTTTTTTTTGTACCATTTTTGGTTCTTTGCTTTTTTTTTTTTTAAAAAAAAAAAAGAAAATCCAGAATTGGATCATGGTTTTCTGTATACCAAAAAAAAAAAAAAAGAAAAGAAAAGAAAAGAAAAGAAAAAAATTGAACAACCACAATTCTTTGATACTGGGTAAGGATTGATAGGGGATCATGATGGAAAGTAAAATGAAATAAAAAATTAAAAAAGGCAGTTGTAGCATTGAGTAGAACGACCATGAGCTTTAAAGACTGCCTTCATTTGTTCAGGCATGCTTTTGAAGAGATGGATGAGTTGCTGCTTTGTAAAATCATCCCGGGCACTCTTGAGGGCCTTCTCCATCTCATCCAGGTACTTTGGTTGGTATAGTTTCTGTATATTGACCTTCATGGTATGCCACATGCTCTTGATGGGGTTGAGGTCTGGTGATTGAGCTGGCCATTCTAGTTTTTTGAAGCCTTTCTTTTTTTGCTACTTTTTAAAAATTTTGGCCTTGTGAACTGCAGCACCATCTTCCATCAGGATGGGATCTTGATGATTGATGGTTGAAAGCCATGGCCCTAAAGTGCCATGGTAAACAATTTCAATGAAATCATTTGCTTACCTTCTTTTTGGAGGCATGAAAACCATCAGAGAGGTTCTTTCACCCATGAAAGAACCCCATATCATCATTTTTGTTTGACCACTCTTGAATGTGGGGGCAAGACAGGTTGATTTTTACTTTTCTTGGGGGAGTCTCCAGACATTGACTTTCTGGGTATTCTTACTAACTTCAAAGTAGGATTCATTGGTCCAGATGACCTTCATCCAATCATTAATTGTCCAATGGAGATGTTCCCAAGGAAAAGCCAATCACCAATTCTTGTGGGAGCCATTAAAGAATGGTTTTCTTGCAGCAACTCAGCAGTGATAGCCCAGTTGATGGGCATATTGTCTGATTGTCCTGGTTGAGACTTTGGTCACAATCAAATTGGCCAGTTTGTTCAGGTTGGACCTTCTTTTACCTCTCAAGACATGACCAAGCTTCCAAAAATCCCAATTCATGAGTTTTGATGGCCAACCCAATTGCTTTTGGTTTTCAAAAGTCCCTTGTACATTATTTTTTTTAGAGGCTATAAATTGTGTATTGGTTGAGTGCCATTTTCTTGCTGATCTTGTTAACCAACCTTCCACCCTTGCACATCCCCACAATCTGCACCTTGACTTCATCTGATAGTTCTTTTTTTTATTTTGTTTGACATGGATCTGCTAATAATAAGAAATTGGATGATCTGCTCACAAGTCAATTTGATAAAACAAACAAACAATTAATATTTTTTTTCAAAAAAGAGTTCAAAACAAGAGGAAAATGAAACTTGCCTGATTGGATAGAAAAATAGGAGATGGTCATGAAGCTGAAGACCAAAAAAAGATTGAGTTTAGGTGCTGAGCAAGGTTTCCCAGACTGCACTCCAAATTTGGGAGTGTTAGAACTTGGGCTCATTTTGAAACAGTAGGACAAGGTCTCCCCCCCCCCTGTACATAAATCCTTGCAGAAAGCAGTAAGCTACCTGTCTTGGGCCATCCTTGGGTTTGGAGTGGTTCTCAAGTTTTGATCTCACTGGATATTTCAGTTATTTGAGCAAGGAAATGCACATGTGACAGACAACAGGTTTTGTTTATTATGAGGTTTCATTTCTGTTATTCTGAGTAATTCATTTTTTTCATTGCATTTCTTTCTTGTCTCCACATGGTTTGGGTTAATATCCTATGGTGTGGTCTGGGTGCCATGTAAAGTTGTTCAAAATTTTTGTAAAGTGCGCAAGGTGCTCTGTAAAGTTGACTTGGCGCCTGATCAAGCCTACATTGGCACTCAACCAAATTATGTTGGCACTTTTTAAAGGCCCACTTGGCGCCAATCAAAGCTGTTTGAAATTAAAAAGAAACTATTATGATTTTTTTGTTTCATTTAAACCTCAGAAAACAGGAAAACAAAAAGTCTGGATCCAGAAGGGCTACCATCACCCCCTCAAGCTATTTCTAGAGGTGCAAGTTGCCAAGGATGAACTGATCCATCCAGTAAAATTTGTTTGAATTAAACTTTCCTAATTTATGAAAATGTTTTATTTTCTATGGTCTGTAAAGCCTGTTTGGGCGCCAACCAAATTTTTTAAAAAATTTGCTAAAGCCCATGTGGCACCTAGCAAAGCATTGTTGGAGCCTAGCAAAGCCTTGTTGGTACATGGCCAAGGTTGAATTAGCGCCAGGCCAAATTGGTCTGGCACCTTGCCAAGTTTACCTTGGCGCTTTGACACGTCAAATACAAGAGAATCTTTTATTAAAAAAAAAAACTGTTGAAATTTGCGGAGAGAGAGGCTGGTTGCTTTGGTGCAACCAGCTTTGATTTGAATCAAGGAGAGCTTGGTCAGGTGTCAAGTTTTTACCATTGAAAGCCCCACAAAATCAAGCCCTGCAGGCGCCTATCCAAGTCCTTCTGGGCACACACCAATTCAAACTTGGACAGGCACCCAGACACGCTTTACACAACATATGCAGATTTATGGTGTGCTTCCTCCCAGCTGGCTGCTAAGATTGAATCAAGTGGTGTCTCAAAATTGAACCCATCAGAACCTCAGTATCACTCCAAGTTAGAAGCCCTTCATGCCACTTTTGAAAAGACCAACCCTGGTCCAGAATACATGACATGTTACAAGGTGTTTTTCAACTGTTTGTTCAAAAAGAAGGGCACTCCCTTGGAATACCCTGGCAAAACACAATCTGTTTTTCTCCTGGTTAATTCTTTCCAAAAGGCACCAGATAAGTCTGCATCATTCTTTGTGTATGACATATGTCATACATTTATCTCTCAATTTCTTCCAAAGTCTCTTACTTCCTTCCTTCCTAGAACTCCCCAACCCCATCCACCTCTTAACATAAACAATTGGATTTTTGATTTTACATAACTTGTATCTGGTGAAGAGATTGGAGAAGAGGGAGGCTTGTTGGCAAAGTGCAACCAGCTTTGATTGGCTTCCAAACAAGCTTGATTGGGCACCAAGATTAGACCCCCGCAAGCCCAACCCAATCAAGCACTCCGGGAGCCTATCCAAGTCCCGCCTGTTGTGCGCCATGTGGATTTGGCCTGGCTCCCAAACTTGCTTGATACACCATATGTACAAGTGACATGTGTTTTGTGATTTATTGTAACATCTAGTAGTCTAGTTTTTCTCTATCATAAAATTTCCCCATTTTTGGAGTTAACAGCTGGCTTGAATCAAGGTTAGTCCACTTATTGGTGATCTGATTTATGAGCAGTCCCTATTCCAGATAGAGTTGGTCACTAATCTTTGAAAGGATTATAAATAAAATTTCATAGAAAATTTCCTTCCATCTTGATTTGATTTTTATTCCAACATGGGGCTTGACTTTGTTCAAAGTTACCTTGTTTTTTCTGACTACCCGCCTGCCATCCCCATGTTTCCAGTTGCAATTTTATGGTCCTCCTTTTTTCAGATGTATAAAATTTTTTCAATATCATTAGAATTGAGAAAAACCTATCCCAAGACCACTTTGAAGCAAATCTAAAAGAAGAACGATGCCTTTTGGGTATAATAAATTTATTTTTTTCAATCACATAGCTTTCCAGTCCATCTCTGGGTGTAAGTGATTTGGTGTTTTCAAAGCACAGTTTTGGGGATTTTTGAATCCAGATAAGCTTCTCAGATATCAAAACTATGAATGGTAAATTCTTTCAACATAGAAATTGCTATCAGGAGATTCAGGGACAAGGGAAAATTTTTTGGAGTTTTTTTTTCTAACAGTCAATCTGGAAACCAGTTAGATTGAAGATTGAAAGTGAAAAAAATTATTTCAAAGGAAAAGGTGGAAGCATCAATAATTAATTGAGGAATGAAATTTTAATTCTGAGATCATTGTTCAATAAAAAAAAACTTATCTTAAGAGAGGAGAGGGAGAAAGATTGCCTTTCATCTAAAAAAAAGGACAAGTTTTCCTCAGCCATTGCTGGTGTTAGTAGCAGTGAAAGTTTTAAGGAAATTGAAATATTTGCTCATTTACTTAGATTACAAATAAATTCATTTATATTGCTTTGAAAATAAAATGAAATATTTTTATTTTTTAAAAATTTGCTTGATACAACCTTTAAGTTATCCTATGTACAAATATTTTTTAGATTTGTTTTTTTACATCAATAAATCTGTGTATTTTGTAAATCCTGCGAAATATTTCTGATTCATTGATTGATTTGAATTGAAATGGCCTTAAAATTTATATGGCTATGTGATTCCAGAGAAGTTAAAGTTTGATCCTTGTACATAATTTTTTTCAGAATCAATCATTTTAATATTTTTTTTTGAAATAACTTGTGAATAAAAAGACTAAAAAAACAAATTGACCAAAAGTGAAGTTATTGTAATTTAATTTCTCAACTGATCTTCAACCTTAATTTTTTGTTTCAGCCTTGGGAAGAAACAAAAAGGAGGAAATACCACAATCATTTAGGTGAGAAAAATTTAAAATCAATTAATCTTAGATGGAATATGGAGCAAAAAATAACAGAAAGTGGGCTCATTTCCATATTGAAACAAGGAAAAGGATAATATCATTTTGAATTTCTTCAATTGCTGGTTTGATTTAAATGGGATCCTGAATAGCCCTTGGAAAAATTACCCTCATATTCTTTAGACTCTTTTTTTGATATTGAGGTTTCTTAATTAATCAGGAAAGGAGAAGAAATTTGATTTTTTGATGTATCACCCAATTGACTCAGAAAAATCAATAAATTCATGCCATCCATTCACCTGCATTTCCCCCCCCCAAGTTCTTGAATTTTCAATAGGGCTGAAAAAATTCTTAGGCTGGATTAGTTAAGTGGAAAAAAAATGATTTACTTTTTCTCAGCCTTGGATATGTGGTTCAAAGAGAAAGCTCTTGACAGAATAAAAAATTTATTTCATCAAATTTTTGGGAAAAATGGATTTTCCATCACTGAAGTGGTGAAACATATTGGCCATTTACTCAGCCTAATTTAGACCCCCTTTAGTTGGTTTAACACAGTGCTTCTTCTGTTAACTACTAATGTCTGGGTAAAAAGCTAATTGGGAAAAAAGAAATGAAGCAATCAAATTAATTTCTAATTTTCACAAATCAATTTTTCAAAAATTTCCAAGGATATCTGAGTTTCTATTTTGTTCCAGCTTACTTTTCCATGCCATATTCTACAATTTTTCATTCATATTTTGTAGTCTATTACTATGCATCATGAAATTCAACATGCAAAAAAAAAGGATGGCTGTGGAGGGAACAAAATGTGGATTAAATGGTGGCTGGGAAAAAGAAGTAAAAAAAAAACAAAACACAAAAACACAAAAACAAGAATATTCAGTCACCTGACCTTAAAAAGGGGGGAGAGGTCTATTTCTAATCAAATGGTGGTTAAATTGTAAAACAGATAGAGGGATTCATAATGAGCATACTCTTTATTGTTCAAAGGATGAATTTTATGTTAATATTTATTTCAAAAAAGATCAGAGTTTCAGTTGATAAGGATTTTCTGAGAGGTGATTGAGAAAGAAAAAAAGGGGAGATATTCCATTGAGAGTATCTAATTTCCTTTTGATGAAAATAGATAGATGGATTATTTTGAAATTTGGAATTGAGGGATTGATAGAGTTCAAAATCAAGATTAATTTGAATAACTGGTAATGATCCATTCAATAGGGTGTATCAGAGTTAAAATTTTGAAAAATTTATATTTCTTATTTCAGGAAAAACAAAAATTTTTCAAAAGGGCAATGTTAAATTTGAAACCCCAGGGTTGAAAAAGGCATGAATTGCCATTCACAAACCATATGGGTTGCAAATGGCAATTTATTTCCCAATGACAAGCAAGCAAAGTTGCTCCCAACTTGTGGATCCCCCAGGGGGTTGAAAACCCCCAATTGCAACCTAGAAAGGGTTGCAATTGGGGGTTTGCAACCCCCCAGGGGATGGGCAAGTTGTGAGCGGGGGTTGCACATGTTTTCCTGACCCATTTGGCGCAAAAGAGCCCCAAATGGGTCATTTGAGGGGGGATTTGGGGTACCTAGGCACCCCTGGACCACATTTGAGTGCTTTCAACCCAAATTTTGGGATCTAGCATACTATGTGGGACTATTATTTGACCACAAGAATAAAACTGGAACTTTGGAATCAAGCACTCTGCCTATTGACACTGTGTACCTCACAACACATGCCTGTTGGATAATTTTATTTTTCTCAAACCAAAATTGAGCAAACTTTTGGAGTTTTTGGATTGAAAATTGAATTGAATACTAAATTTCCTTTGAATTTTTTTTGTTGATGGGAACAGTGGCAAGCCAAACCCTCCTGGTTAAGAAATGGATAAATTAAGGGACTTAATTAAAAGTGTGCTTAAAAAGCTTTGGTGGAATCTAGGAATTTGGGCAGGGAGTTGGAAAAGAAAACATTGGAGGTCCAAATTGCATCCTCATCTAGGTTTACAATTGAGGAACAAGATGTTTCTTCAAAAATGGAATTACAATATGTTTCTTCACAACTGGAATTAAAAGATGTTTCTTCACAACTGGAATTGACTGAAGGTGGCAGGTAAAATTTCATATGTCATTTTACTGAGAAGGATTTGGCTTGATCAATACACTAAAATAATCATGTGGGGTATAACTATGAAACTAAGGGGTACCAGAACCGCTTGACCCTCCTCCTATGAGAGCCTTTGCTATTAGGAAAGAAGCCAAGATTTATTATCAAAAATGGGAAGCCATGCATGGCTACGCATTGAAAAAATCAAATTCAAAGAAGGATAAATATGTAGATCTAGCATGTGACAGATTTGGGGTATATGAAGGGCCATGCCTCACCAAACAGCAAAGGCAAAATCACAGAAGGAATTTCGGGTGTCAATTCATGATCTGTGCAAGTTGGAAAGTAGCAGATACCACATGTAATCTCTCCATTAGAAATGGCCTACACAATCATCAACCATCTGAAAGCCCTCCAGTGCATCCTCAACTGAGGGGAATATCTGGGAAAGGCTTGGATATACTTAAGGAAGGAATGAAAGATTGGCTCAATAAGGTGCAACTTAAAAGGAAATTGAGAAAGATTTATGGTGGAGAATACATTGATGATAGAAAAATCTATAACACTAAGCTGAAGGTAAAGATAGTGGAACTAGAAGGGAAAGGTGTTATGGACGTTCTATTTCAAATGCTCCAGGAATCCCAGTGGGTTTGCAGGTCAAAATTTTTTTGAGAGGGTCACTCAGAGGCCCTTTTCTTGGCTCATCCGTGGTCTATGAAACTTTGCAAAAAATACCATCATATTGCTTTGTTGGGTTGCACTTATCAAACCAATAGGTTCAACATCCCTCTATTGCATGTTGTAGGAATGACAGCCAACAAGAAAACTTTTGGAAAGGCTTTTTTTTTTATAAAAAAATAATTGTATTAGTTCTACGGTTGGACTTTGAATGCATCAAAGGAGTTGGCTTGTGATCCCAAGAGGCTCCCCAAAGTCTTTGTGACGGACCGTGAAAAAGCTCTGATTTGTGCTGTTGAAAATAGTTTCCCTGAGTCATCCAGACAGTTGTGGTCATGGAACTTGTCTAAAAAAATTCAGAAAAACTGTAAAGTACACTTCAGTAATGAAAATGAAGAATGGCAAAGTTGTATGACTCTGTGGGAATATTATGGGGCTTCCAAAACAAAGGTGGAGGCAGAAGTCAATGATGCGGAACTCAAAGTATGCCAATTTATTGCTTCTTCTGTTCATCTGTTCTTGGAATGCTGATTTTGAAACTTGTATAAAGTGTGTCTTGAAAGACTGCAAGGATGTGCTCAAGTATATGGAAAAGACAATTTTCCCTATCAAAGAGAGGTTTGTAATGGTGTGGACTTGTGTCAACCCTGAATTTGGAAATTAAACAAAAACTTGGGTAGAAGAGGCCCATGCTCCTGTCAAACAATTACTTGCCGGATCTTTGGGGAACATTTTGGATGTGTGGAAACACTTTGAAGGAGACATTGAAAGCCAAATTCAATCAGTTCATTTGTCACTTAAAAATATTAAATCAAGTTAGGAACTGTTCTTTCAATAGAAATTCACCTTTGGGTAAAAAAGTATCAATTGAGGCAATTGAGCTCATTGGGGAAAAATTTGAGAAGTTAAAGCACAACCATGATGGAAAGGTGTGCTCAAAGTCATATTCAAAAACAATGGGTTTTCCTTGTTCCCACATTTGAGGTGAAATACTAGCATCAAGAGGATCTGTTGTGCCTGAGGATTTTTATCCTCAAAGTAGGCTAGACTATGAACCTTCCAGTGGATTAAGTTATTTTCTTGGGCTTTTGAAAGGTTACCAATTATAAGATTGAGAGAAATTATAGGATTGAAAGATTAATTATTGATTATTGTCTTTCTTTTTGACAGATTGACACAGATCCAGTGCTTGAAAAATCCCAATTGTTCAACAAGTTGAATTCCATGCTTTTGGGACAACCTCAACATTCTAGATTGGATATTTTAAAGTCCATGGTCAATTATACAGCAAATTTGATTTCCAAGCCAAGTCTCAAGCCAAAGGTGTTAAGGTCCAGCCATGGTGAACCCAAATCGAAATCCACTGTTTAGGAACTTTCAAATTTGAACATGTTGAAAGAAAAATTAAGTGGAAAAAAAGGGTTAAAAGGGGACCAAGAAGACCAAAGATATTAAGTCTTTTATTTTGAGAAATTTTAATTTTTATGGTTTGATGAACAGACAGGAAAATGATTTCTGTAGTGCAAGGAAGGCTCTTCATCTGAATTTTTTAGTTCAGTGGAAGAGACTGAAAGCTCATTAGGGTACTTTCAGTTGAAATCAGAATACTTTTTGAAAAAGGAAGAAGAAGAAATGGAGGAGTCAAACAGAAGCTCATCTTTGGTGAGTATCACTTTCTTTAATGAGATTAGGATTTTGGCTAAGTAATTTTTGATTGTAGAAACAAAAAGTGAATTACCTCAATAAAATACCTGAAAACTTACATAATTTCTTGGGGGAGGTTTGAGATCCATTTGGTGATGGTAATTGTGGATGTATGGTCATTGCAAAATCACTTGGGTATGATGATAAGGGATGGTTTAAAGTACAAAAGAAAATGATTGAAATGTTGAGGGAAAATGAGACGTTCTATTATAAGATACTTGGAAGCAGTAGTGATGTTAAAAAGTAAGAAAAAAGATTTTATCTTAATGAAATCAATGAAAAGATTTCCTCTTCAAAATGGCTTTCAAAGTTGGATATGGGCCAAATAATGGCTGATACTTATGTAAGACCAATCTGCTTCATTTCATTGGATTCATGTTGTACTTATATTCCTATGAAAATGGTTTTCAAAGAAAAATCAGATCCAATCTTAATTTGCTTTGTCAACAATAATCACTGGGTTCATCTTGTACTCAAGGGTGAAATGAGTCCAATCCCACGCATTGTTTCCAAACCTGCTTCTTTGACTTCTAAAAAAGCTTCTCTTTGGTTTGAAAAACTAAAAAATAAAATCAAGTTGTATTTTGATTGATAAAAATAATTTTAATTTAATCATTTGAGTTTGGGTTCTGATGCTGATCTTGTAATTCTATTAATATAAAGGGTTATCACATTTTGATCATCATTATGTTGAGTGGTTTGAGTTAAAATCATTATTTTGAGTGTTTTGGATGTGATTTTATTGGTAATTCAGTTCAAATTGTTTGTGGCTGATCCCATCATAAGGAGTATTTTAATTCTTGTGATGGGATCAGCTTAACAAAATTTGAACTTTTTTTTGGTATTTTTACTTTAGGTCTAGTCAAGTTGAACTTTTATTTTTGTGTATTTTTAATTTATGGATAGTCAAGTTGAACATGTATTTTTTGGAACTTTTAATTTAGGACTGCTCCATAGACTCTTCATTCAGGGCTAGTAAAGTTGAAATTACTTGTATTTTTCATTTTTTTCCTTTTTTGGTGTTTTTTTTAATAAATGAAAATTTTTATTTGTTTTTGTTTTTATTTATTTATTTTTGTTTTTATTTATTTATTTTTGTTTTTATTCATTTATTTTTGTTTTTATTTATTTATTTTTGTTTTATTTATTTATTTTTGTTTTTATTTATTTATTTTTGTTTTTATTTATTTATTTTTGTTTTTATTTATTTATTTTTGTTTTTATTTATTTATTTTTGTTTTTATTTATTTATTTTTGTTTTTATTTATTTATTTTTGTTGTTATTTATTTATTTTTGTTTTTATTTATTTATTTTTGTTTTTATTTATTTATTTTTGTTTTTATTTATTTATTCTTGTTTTGATTTATTTATTTTTGTTTTTATTTATTTATTTTTTTTTTTATTTATTTATTTTTGTTTTTATTTATTTATTTTTGTTTTTATTTATTTATTTTTGTTTTTATTTATTTATTTCATTTTTATTTGTTTATTTTTGTTTTTGTTTATTTATTTTTGTTTTTATTTATTTATTTTTGTTTTTATTTATTTATTTTTGTTTTTATTTAGTTATTTTTGTTTTTATTTATTTATTTAATTTCATTTTTATTTATTCATTTTTGTTTCTATTTATTTATTTGTTTTTATTCATTTATTTTTGTATTTATTTATTTTTGTATTTATTTATTTTTGTATTTATTTATTTTTGTATTTATTTATTTTTGTATTTATTTTTTTTTTTTTTATTTTTTTATTTATTTATTTGTTTTTGTTTTTATTTATTTGTTTTTGTTTTTGTTTTTATTTATTTATTTTTGTTTTTATTTATTTATTTTTGTATTTATTTATTTATTTTTGTATTTATTTTTTTATTTATTTTCATTTTTATTCATTTATTTTTGTTTTTATTTTTTTGTTTTTGTTTTTATTTATTTATTTATTTATTTATTTTGTTTTTATTTATTTATTTTTGTTTTTATTTATTTATTTTTGTTTTTATTTATTTTTGTTTTTATTTGTCTATTTTTATTTATGGGCGCTTTATTTATTTTTATTTATTTTATTTTCAATGTCTTTTCTTTTCTTTTTCTCTTCTTTGCTAGTTTGGAAAATGGGTCTTGAATGGCCTTTCACAACCCCAAAATGGTGTGTGAGTAGCCGTACTTGGCTAAAATGAGTTGTGAAAAGCCATTCACGACTGATATGGGTCATGAGTGGCCATTTTCAAAACGTGCCATGCAACCCTTTTTAGGTTTTGAAAAGAGCTTGTGAGGTTTCAAATTTAACATTTCTGTTTTCAAAAATTATTTTTTTCTCAAAATAAAAAATGATCCAACTGGTTTTACTGAAAAAAAATGAAAAAGAAAATGGATAGCCTGAAATCAGCCATTTCATTTTTTGAAAATTTCAACTCTAATACACATGGTGAATTCAATTTATGGAGTGATTATGAACCTGAGGGAAGTGAAGGTTATGATTATGAGAGTAGGGAAGATGATGGTGTATTGATAAGAGGTTGAAGATTGAGGATTTTGATGAAAAAGAAGGATTTATTAAGTTTTAATTGGATAGAATCAACCTGTTGAAATTATAATTACCAACTCATTTGGTGAGACCAAAATCTTGAAATTGTTTGAGGATTGGTTCTACAAAGCTTAAAAGTTGATGAGTAATGGATGATGAAGATGGAAGTGGATTTTTCAAGATTGAGAAGGGTAAAATTGGTCAATTTCTGGATCAACAGATCAATGAATTGGTTATTGATCCATGGATGATCCAAATTGTAAGGATGCTTTGAAATAATAAAGTTCATTACAAGGAGAAGGATTATGGGCTCAATTTAGATCTGTAATTCATCCACCTCTCATATCAATTTATCATGAGCTGATCCTAATTTTCCACCAATGATTGATTAGTTTGAGAGTTTCAGGTGAGATGAATAATGGTTTATTAGTGATGAGGGCAGTGATGAAATTGAAAGTAAGCATGATAATTTGAAAAAATGAGAATTTAAAATTATTAATTTAATCCTAAAATTAATGGATAAATTTTTTTTTAATTTTAATAATTTTCATTTTCATTTTAATTTGGCTTGAAAAGTATCAATGGTTTGAGTCAGTGAGTAGTACAAATATTGACAACAGAATTGGGATTCAAGGATAAGACCATTTCTAAAAGAGACTTAGGAATCAAGGATGGGACCATTGATACTATTCAAAAAGTCAATGAAACAAAAATTGATATATTTTGAGAAAAAATTTGAAACCACAATGATTGTTTGAGTTACTCTTGATTAAAAGCATTGGGGGGGGGGGTGAGGTGGTTTAAGGTGAATGATGGGGAGAGGTTGCTTGCCTGATAAGGGGAAGCTAGTGGGACAAGATTTTCCTGAAATAGTTTTTTCCTGGTGTAGAAGAGGAGAGTTTGATGATCTGTGAGCAGAGAGATTATAAGAAAGAACAGGGGCAGCTGGGGGACTTATAAGGGTGATTTTCCAGATTTTTTAGGGTTAATATGGGAATGCACAAAGGCTGGGGGTTTTGATTGTAGATGGGATTTTGGAGGTATATTATGGGCCTGCAGTGAGGTTGATGCAGTTGAGGTGGATGTGTGATGAAGAGGATTTTTTTTGTGGTTTAGGTAGTGGTTTCTGGTACCAGTTGGGGGTTGATGTGAGGATATGAGTTAGGGTTGATGTGGGGAAATGATGAGGAGGATGAACTGGAGATTTTTGACTGGTGAACTGGAGAAAGAAGTCATAAAATTGATTGTATTCAAAAATTTCCCAAGTTCAACAAGAAAAACATCCAGGAGGAAATTTTGAGAATTTTCTTTTGCATTTTTGATCTAGAATAGAAATAATAAAAATAATAATGAAAGTAGGCTAGATTGGAAGGTAGAATTTTCTCCCACATAGAAAACTTGAAGGATGAGATGAGAATTGAATGGTTGAAGGAAGATTCATAGTATGATATTTAAATAGCACATCTAATTCATCTTGAATTACAGCCAATCAAGTTCCACACTAAGTTTGTGCCTTCAGAATTATTAAATCCATACCTTTGTTTGAAAACCGTTGAAGGCGTGAGTGTAGCACATTTTTCACTGAATCTGCCTCTTCTAATGGAAAAAAGGAAAAGGCCTGAATATATAAATTTTTTACTGAATTAATGCCTTTTAGAATGTTTTCTTACCCCAGGAGGGTATTTTGAACTTTGAAATTTGCCCCAATTCAAAGAAATGTGTGAATAGACCATTCAGATTTTTCACACCTTTTCAATTTTTAAAATACTTCTCAGGGTTGGTAAAAATGCCTTGTAAGGATATTTTGAAATTTTAGCACAACTTTCCAAGGTTTTTAAAATTTCCTGGGGTGAAAACAAATGCCTTTTGAGGATTTCTTTGGGCTTTTTGAATGCCTTTTTTAAGTTAAGGACTTCCTGAGGTGGGAACACACACCTTTGAGGAAAAATTGGGCTTGAGGGGGTTTTTGAACATTAATTCATGCCTGGGGGGGGATAAAAAAATCCAAATACCCCTGTGGAAAATTTATGGGGTAGAAACTTTGGATAATCCAAATATGAACATCAATTGAGTCAATATGACATAAAAAAAGAAAAAAAAAAGAAAAATAATTTTTATGCGGGTAATCTAAAAATGGACTCAGATTCAAATAAAAAGTTATCAAAGATAAAAAATAATATAAATGTCAATATATAAATTTCTTTTCACAAAATAGAATATTTCCAGGAGGATTTAAATAAAATTTCACAAAAAGTAAAAAAATAAATTGTTACACATACACCTATTCATGTAGTAGAGGGTTATGAATCTACTTCAATATGGTTCAAAAATATTCATAAAGTACTTGAATAATGATAAAATATGTTTAAAAATTGTTTTCATCAAAAAAAATGGATCATTTCTTGTGCAATATGAATATTTCTTTACCAAAGATAAGAAAAATAAAAAGTTCCTACATATAATTTTTTTTGGAGGGGGATTTGAATCTAAGGAAAGATTTGAGAAAAAAATAAATGAACAAAATACAAAAAAAAAAAAAATTGAAAATTCAGCTTCCAATAAAATATAACATTCACTGGGGGAAAATGGCAGGCACATGCTAGCATTTTCCACTCAGAAAAAAATTTCTGAAAATTTCTTGGAAGTTTTTTTGAAAATTTTAATTCTTCATTCTATCAATTCCCATAACTCCAAAATAACTGGAGCACACCTGGTATGTTCAACTCCCCTATAAACCAGAGTTAATTATGGAGTTGGATCTTTGAGAACGAAAATCAGTTATTGGGATGATATTTGCCTTCAGTCTGAATATTTCACCTATTGTAAAACAAAAGGAACATATAAATTCCAATTTATCAACCATAAAGTTGATCCCTTTTGATTTTTTGGCATCAATGAGAACAAATCCCATTGCGATTGACATTGATTTGGGTTTTCTATACTTGGAAAAATACTTCTTGAATCAGTCCCTCATTTTTCTTCATGAAAGATAAAGCCTGGATTTTTTTCTTCTTCAGCTCATTGGCCATCAGGAGATAACAATCAAAGTTAGAAGATGGAGGTTGACCAAATTGAGTTTAATTTTTGGATCCAAAGCATGCGTCATAGTTGACAGGAACTTTGAGAAAGTTGGAAAGGATTGGAGTTCCTGCTGTATTTAGTGGGAGAGAAAACTTTAAACATTATGGGGGTGGGGGTTTCAATGTTTTTAAACTTTTGGCTGCTGATTTCCTTCAGGATTTTTGTTGGTTTTCACAGGTTCAACCCTCTCTCCTTCTGCTACAAATCTGTCACACGTGTATATTTAACATGGAGTATACCTGGGGTAGCTCCAAGAAAGTGGAATTTCTCCTTTCCTCATCCTTTGACTCTCACTCTACGCTAACTCAGTCATTTCTTTTGTTCTTTCTTTCATTTTCTTTCATTTTCTATATTCTGTATCTTTCCTCAATCTGACTTGTGTTTCATTCTCCCTCATTCACCTGTGAAATCTCATCCTTCCACTATCACTCTACGCTAACTCAGTCAACCTCATCAGGTTATGAGCCCAGAGCTTGATAGCTCAGTGCCAAAATTTCAATAGGATCCATATGCTTGACACCATAGAGCAATTTCTTCAAAATTACTTCTTTGAAATCAACCAAAGAAATGCCTGAAACAGTCAAGCTAGGCTCTGATTCTTTCCTCTCAGGACCCCAAAAACTCTCAAGCACCAAATTAACAATCCTCAAAGCTCCCAGCTCAGACTCCAACTAATTTGAGTGGGAGTTTGTTTTTACGCTGTAATTTGAAGAAGCTAGTTTTGAATATGTAATTGAAAAAGCTAGACAGGAAAACCCTTCTACTTCTTAGACAAAAAAAAAATAAAATCACCTGCTCTCCCATCAATCAACCTATGGAATCTCCCAATTTGAGATATGTCTGAGAAAATAGAAGACACACCCATGGAATTTGGACTGCCCTCAACCATGAATATCAGGACCAAACTACAGGAGGGCCTACAGGAGGGCAAGTGTAATGGCTAAGAAAACTACTTCTTGCAAAAATGGAAGGTGAAGATATTCTCAAGTATATTGAAACCATGGAAAAGTATCACAAACACCTCAATTCCCTCATATCCCCCAAAAATTCACTCACAGCCAACAATTTCCATGTGGCTGCATTACTAAGCTCAATCCCTCAAGAATGGCTCCACTGTGTATCTTCATTGATGAATCAGGATGGAGTAAAAATGAGAAAGTTGTGAGTACTCTGAAGAAAAAAAACATCCATTGTCAATCTCAAACCGCAGAGGAGGCGTCTTTATATTTGGCAAAGTCAAAAAAACCCTCGGCCCGCAACAAACAATCCCCTTGACACTGTTACTTCTGTAACGCCAATGGCCACAATCTAAACAATTGCTAAAACACCAAACACATACTCAAATATCATAAGGCTTCAAGGAGGTCACAACAGGAATCCCAGAAACTACAAAAACCACCAAATAACCAGAAAAAACCCCAGGCCTGTGCTGATAGGACCACTGCCACACCTATCAATCTCATGGAGGATCCCCCACCAGACAAAGGAGAGTCTGACTACTCAGGATTTGAAATAGGTGTTGCTGGGATGACAGTGAATGATGAGTCAATGCTGTCTGTCACCGCTCAAAACAACCAAACATTGAATCCAGTTTTTCTATTTCTATGACCCCTCATTTCGCCACCATAAATAAACCAAACCAGATCAAACACCTGTTTGTCTGGCTGACCATTCTCTGTTAAATTGAAAACACCATGTCTGGATTTCTCTTCATTTTGACTTTTTGTATCACATCAAATTTCTAGTTTTTCCCTTGCTTCAAAAACCCCTAATCTTGGTTGCAGGTATATGTGATCTTGGCCTGGCGATTATATTTAACGCCAAGGGATGCAACATTTGTTCCATCAACCCGATCAAGTTCTGAAAACCTCCTATTGGGTCAGGATATCAAAGAGGAAATCTATATTATGTTCCCTCTGGGCCTGTGAGCTCAGGGTTTCCCCGAGTCAGTCAAAACACACATGCTGAACTTTCTCTGCTCCAATATCACATCCAGTTCTACCATTTAGGCCTTAAGCCACTCAAACAAATTCTTTTCAATCACCACCTTTCCCCAACTGTCATGAAAAAAATCAAAGTTCAATGTAAAATGAGTCAAATGCCTTTCAAATCCCACCATCTGTACCGCTTGACCTTTCCTGGCCAATTAATAAATTCCAACATTTGATTGTTTGAAGTCCCCTCTAGAGGTCACATTTGTCAACAAATATTCCAAATTTTTTCAAGTTTTTCCTATGAAATCTAAGTCAAACTTATTCAAATGCTTCAAACTGTTAAAATATTCATTCAAACACGGCGGAAAACTCAAAATCAACTCCCTTTGATTGGATAACGGTGGAAAATATGTCTTGCACAAGTTCTCCCTCAACCTCACTAATTGCAGAATAAAACATGAGCGGGGACAACCACACTCCCCTGAACTCAACGGGGTGGCTGAAAAAAGAAACCACACAATTGGAAATATAGTGTGCTGTTCTCTGCTTCAGGCTGCCCTCCCCAAATCCTTCTGGGCCCATGCTCTCTGACACTCATTCACCCATCACAATAGTTTTCCCTGTCATAAAACTGCAGGCTTTCTTTCCCCCTATGGAGATTCTACCTTGTATATACTCTACTATCCATGTCAACCATGTCTTTTCTTCCTTTATCCTTCTGTTTTATCTATTTGATATCTTGTCTGGTTAAATCTGTTTGAATTTGACTTCCTGTCCAACCCTCCTTTTTTCCAATTATCACCCATCCCACCGCCTTCCCTGACCCAACCCACCCCGTTCCTATAAATTACCAGCCTTTCTACACCCCCAACCACCCTTTCTTCACCTTGTGCTTGTCCTAACTCACCAGGTCAAAACCCCACCTTCAACTGCACTATCTGCAACATAAGCAAAAGTCACAAGGCACCCTTCCTTGGAAACTTTCCAACCCCATCCAGAAAGCTTGAATACATCCATGTGGACCTTTGCAGTCCTATTTCCACATACTCCCAATCCAGGAAGAAATACTTCCTGCAATTGGTTGACAGGTTCTCTCACTATGTTTGGATAAGCTTCCTAGCCTCCAAATTGGACACCATTGCCCTTCTACAAGAAAATCTCAAAAAAACCAAAACCAAAGCCAAGGAAGACATCACATTCCCCATATCCAACAATGGGACCAAATTCAAAAACTCAAGCTTGAACAAGTTCTACTTTGAGCAAGGAATACAAAACCTCAAAACTTCACCATACCACCCCAAAAACAACCCACTGGCCAAATGATGGAATTTTAACACTTTATTCAAGGCCTGGTGCCTCCTCAAAGAATCCAGCCAACCCATTTTGTACTGGGCTGAGGCTTCCTGCACCGCAGTATACTTAGAAAATTGCACAACCTGTCAAACCATCAACTACATCACTCCACAAAAGAAGTGGTTTGGAAAACCTCCATCTCTCTCTCACATCCACCCCTTTGGATGCCAAGCCATCTATCACCTCAACAGACCAGAAGGAAAATTTGGGGACTGAGGAGCATTAGGGATCTTCTTGGGATATGGAAGCGGGCACTGGACCTAAGGAGTTCTGGACAAGGACACATGTAATGTGGTGATTTATCATCACATTAAATTCTGCAACACCATTTTTACCTTTTCAGACTCACCACCTCCACCACAAGACTTCCTTTTCCTTCCCTTTGCCTGTCTCTACCCACCCCCCCTTCCCCTGCCTCTGCACCAACCTCTGAACAGAACTCTCCATCCAACAACAATGACATCCCCCCATCAACAATCATTCCTCCCTCAACCATTCCCCCTGCCACCATCCACCCGGAAACCCCCATCCCCCCTCCTCCACCCCCTGGTAAAAAACAATATGAGTGGACCACTGACCCTCCCCATGAAAAATACATAGGCTCAATTGATGCCCAAAAAATTCTGCAGACCTCTTGGCGAAAACACTCCACCAATGCCGTCAACTATCTCAAACCAGACCCAAAAACATACAAAGAAGCCACCACCGGTCCCAATGCAGACCACTGGATTGAGGCCATCAAGACCAAGCTAGACAACATGGAGCAACACAATGCCTGGTCCCCTTACCATCCCTCCCCAAAGGAAAACATCCATCAACTCAGTACCACCTGGGTAGTGTGGAAAAAAGAGATAGGAACTACCCTAGTTGTCCCTAAATTTTTGAAGCAATGGTCTTATCTTCTGTTGCGCTTTGTTGAGAGAGAGAGAGAGGTTTAAAAGATGATAATTTACTTTTATCTTTTTCATTTTTTTCCCCCATTTCCTCCTCAAACTAACTTCCCATGAATGTGGTCAGGCCCGCTCCATTCCTAAGTCTGTAATATCCAAGCAGGTTGCGGCCCATCCCCTCCCTAGTCAAGCCCAACCCACAACCGCCGTGCTGGTCCTGCTGCACCTGCTGCTGAGCTTGAAGTGGCTACTGCTGAGAATGGGTGCATCCCCAGAGGTCTTCCCATTTCTACCTTGACCAACTCCACGCCTTCCCCTACCAATCAAACCCTTCCTTGCGCTCTTCCCACACCGCCAACCCTCTACCCATCTGTCACCATGATCCCCTGCAACTTCTGCGCTTGGAAAAGGTACAAGTGTTTTCTCATCCCTGGTTTTTGCACGTTGTGGAGACTCCTTTGGGATTGGGTAAAAAGTTTAGCAAATAGCTTGCTGGCAGTCACTTGAGGGGGAATTTAGTATTACAACTACAAATAAGATAGAGCAATACTAAGGGTGGTTTTGAATTGCCTGCCCCTCTGAGTACTATAGTAGTCTCACAACAATAAAAGAAAAGAGATTTGGTGGCTGATTTTCAGATAGAGTTGCTACTATAGTAGTCTCTATCAGACCTAGGATCAATGTATTCAAGCTTGATAAGGAAGAAATGGTGGAACAGATGGGTGACCTGGTGGATAAGACCAGAGAAAAAAATCTTCCCTTACTCAGCTTCTATAGAGAAAGGATTCTTCCCTTACTCAGCTTCTATCCTTTATATATTCTTTATTTTGTTTTATTGGTTACTGATGAATACTCCCTTGATGTTACAGGTGATGTTTGATAAAGTTGAAATGGTTGAGCCTATACTTGACAACTGATAATGATGGTTGATGATGATTGATGATGATGATTATGGATAGGTGATGATGATGATGGATGATGATGATGACTGATGATGATGATGGTAGGTGATGATGATGATTGATGATGGTCAAGGTAGGTGATGATGATGATGGATGATGATGATGACTGATGATGATGATGGTAGGTGATGATGATGACTGATGATGATGACTGATGATGATGGTAGGTGATGATGTTGACTGATGATGGTGACTGATGATGATGATGGTAGGTGATGATGATGGACGGTGATGATGGATGGATGATGATATGGGATATGGTATTGGTGATGGTCACAGTATGGGTTATGGGATAATGGTTGAGGATGGTAAAAGTATGGGTTAAAGGTGCCTAGGAGGCATGGTGATCCCTGGAGGGAAGGATGGGGGGATCTGACGGGACCTGGATGGGGGAGAGAGGCCCTCTATTTATAAAAAATCCTGCCCTCAGGGCTACCCCTGAGGGTCTCCCTGGTACAGTGAATACAGTTCATGAGGCATGGTGGCTGGTCAGAGGAGGAGGCTGTGCAGGATTTGCACGCATGTACACCCTTGCATGCATTGCTGTGCTGCATAGATACAGGTGCCCCCTGCATAAATTACTTCTGTATAGTGGTGGTTGGTCATTTGTTTGGTCCTTCATGCATTGACTTGCATATATTTCTTCTGTATACAGCCCTTTTTTTTGGTGCTGCATGCAGTGCCTTGCATATATTGCTCCTGTATAAAGCTGTTTGTTTGGTGCTGCATGCAGTGCCTTGCATATATTGCTCCTGTATACAGCTGTTTGTTTGGTGCTGCATGCAGGGTCTTGCATATATTAATTATGTATACTGCTGCAGGTTTGTTTGGTGCTGCATGCAGGGTCTTGCATATATTAATTATGTATGGTTGTGCTGTATGTGGTATGTACTTGGAGGCATCTAGGGTATGTCCATGACTTTCACTGGTCTGTGACACCTGGTAGGGGTATGGGTAGGCCAGGGTTGATTTGGGCTGTATCTTCTAAACCATGAGAGATAGAGGGGTACTTTTTCTGAGTGACTAGGGGTTATTTTTGGTTTAGAATACATTTTTGAGGTCTGTTTGGTGATTGGAGCTTTTCTTATAGTAGAAAAGTGAGTCTGATGGCTATAGGTTAGGTTTTGGAGCGCCACAACGTGCATTGCCTGCTGTTGTGATCACCATCACTGTTTTCTCAACAAGGGAATTCCCTGGGCTCTTGCCCTAGGACACGCAAGAGAACCCATCTGGACCTTTTTGTGATTTTGGAAAACAACACCATTTTGGAGGATTTGTGGACTCTGCCAGGCTCCCCTCTTTGGGGCGCTCCTCTGAGTGAGGCCCATGACTCCGCTTTGCCCCTCTTCCGCAAGGGACCTCCCCAGAAGGGGGACTAACCAAATTTTGAAGCTTACCAGAGCACCTTGCAATACTGGGCCAACCATGTCTGGGTTAAGCAAGGCGCAAGGGACCCATGCATCAAGGAGATACTTGAATGGCACGCTGCCCCCCCTCCAGCTCCTCCTCCCGCGCCTCCATCAAACCCTCCACCTGCTCCCGCTCCAGTGCTGGATCCTGACTCAAGGTATTTGTTGGACTTGGATGAGGGGCCCACCAGCCCACAGGCCACGCCTCCACCTCCATCTCCAATTGTGATTGAGTTTTTGCCTCCTCCTGGAACAAGCCCCCCAAGTGTTCCTCCAACATTCCTGTACTTGCCACTGGCCCACCCTCCACCTAGTCTGCCCAAGATCCTGGAAATGCCCACCATGATGGCTCTCCCTGCAGCCAAATTTGAGAAATTTTCTGAATGGTTGACTTCAATGTTACGGGCCTTCCTTGCGGCCCCTGGCACTCAATCCTTGGAATCCTGACGCAAGCTTCTTGCATCTTTCTGGGCCCTATTGGTGTCATTGCGGGCGGGAATGGAGGAAATGATGAGGATGGCTTAGGCACCTTGCCCCCCTTTTCTTCTTTTCTCTATTTATCTTTTTTATCCATGCTCCCTTTCATTCTAGAGAAATACACACTTCCTGCAGGCGCTTTCCTTCTTGAACTTGTAGTCCTGTGAGAACAACCCCGTGGCCTGAGTGAGTGAGTGAGAAAACCTGAGTCCTGATTTTCCCCACACGCAATTGTGCAACCGCAAGTCCCAACAATGTGCTTTGAGCCTGCACCTTTGTAAGTAACCAAGGGTTCAAAGAGGTACCTGGACCGCCCCAGACAAACTGCTACACTGTTCCCCATACCCTTACTAAAAAAAAAAAACAATGAGCTGCCAGTGCACGCACACAACCAGAGAGAGAGAGAAGCAATAGGAAACAAAAATTCTGGGGTGCTTAGTTGTAACAGCTGTGAACCCGCTAGAGCACCCCCTTACCAAAGCAAGCCTGTCCCGCGTGCACTAAAACCATATATCCATTCATGACCATTACACCAGTCTGTAGACAAAGAAACAGATAAAGAGGAAAAAAGCCCAGACCAACAGAAAAGGAAGGAAAAGTTTTCACATTAAGAGGAACCCGTCCAAACAACGCATTTTCCCCTGTGGGGTGACCAACCTCCTTGGGCAACCTTGAACTCTGCCGCTGGCAGGCTTTGCATGACTTTACCCAGTCTTGAACCACGCGCACAACCCCCGGCCACCAGAACCACGCCTTCACCCTCCTCTGCATCTTGATTTGGCCCCTGTGACCAAGATCATCATGCAAACACCTCAGGATCACTTCCTGATCTGTCCTAGACATTGCCACCACAAGAGGAATGGGGGCACTCTGCCGCCACAATTGCCCCTCCTGGAGGTAGAAGTTCACTGCGCGCTGCCTTGCCCATTGGATGATTGTATTTTTTGCGCCTTTGGGGAGCCAGAGATCCTGCAAATAGGAACAAAGGACCATGTAACTTCCAGACTGACGTAGCGGCAAGCAAACCCTGCCTCCACCACCCCTACCCAAATAACTGGAGATTCCATGTCCAAAGGCTCTGATCCTTTGTATGGGTCCTCCCAAGGATACTGTGACAGCGCATCTGGCATGGTAAACACTTTTCCTGGAACATGAACCAAATTAAAGGAAAAAAGCTGGAGGAATGCCACCCACCTGGTCATTGGCATGTTTGGCAGCATTGGCAAGTTGATCATCCATGCCAAAGCCTCTGCGTCCACCAAGAGCTCAAAATGAACACCCCACAGGAGATTCTGAAGCCTCTGCACAATCTTAGTGACCCGGAACAACTCCAACTTTGGCTGAGAATAGCAGCTCTCCGTAGCAGTAAAGGTAACCAACTTGTAGAGCACAGGCCAATCCTTCCCATCCTCCTCCTGCTTCAGGAACCCCCGCCCCTAGATTTCTAGAGTTGACCACCAGCCATATCCCTCCCGCGTTGTAGTAAAGGTCCCTGAGGATAATGTTGCACCCAAATATCTCCTTGAGCTTTGCAAACGCTTCCTCACACCCAGTAGTCCCTTCCAATTTTGCACCCTTCTGTGTTAATGCTTTCAGGGGACTTGCCACCTCCACAAACCACTCATTCAACATGCATAAATAGCTACAAAACTCCAGGAACTGGAGGATGTGCAACACTGTCTGCAGAGTTGGCAAATCAAGAACCTTGTTCTGCTTCTTCTCTGCAATTTTTCTTCCATCTGAAGCCACCATGTGGCCCAAGACCTCCAGCGCTGGAAGTCAAACCTCAAGTTTCCTTCCTGATACCATAAGTCCCATTTCCTCAATCCAGAAAAGGACCAGTTCTAGCGTCATCACATATTCCCAAATGAACCAACAGATTGTAGGAGCCTCCGCCAGAACCGGGCCTCCATAATCTGGACTTGGTCCCTTGATAATGGCGTTGTCAATGAAGATCTGAACACCCTCTGGAAGATTGGTGTGCAGTATCCGTGTCATCTGGGCTTGGTAAACTGCCACTGAGTTAGTTGCGCCTTGCGGCAGCCGCATTAGCTGCATCTTCCCCAATCCGGTCTTGAAGGGGGTCAGTGGACGCGAATTGGGATGAAGTTCCTGCTAATTGTAACCGCCCATCACATCCACCAACCCATAGCATGCGCGCCCGGCCATTGAGTCCAAAAATTCCTCCACCCATGGGGTAAAAACCATGTTGCAGATAGTAAATGAGTTAAGACACTGCAGATCATGAACAATCCTTAGCAAATTCCCATGTTGCTTGACGACTGAAAAGATTGAGCTGGAGTAAATCAACGTGGATTTCTCATAGAGACCTGTTCTCACGCACTCACACACTCATTTCAAAAAGGGTTCCCAAACAGTCCGGGGGATCGGAATTGGCTTGATCTACCATGGCTTGTGCAGAACTGTGGGGATAACATAGGGGTTGCCAATTTTGCCTTTCAGCAGTCCATGCTTTTCTAGGTTAAAGGAAAGGGCCTTCTCCCACGGTACCAACATGGACGCCAGAAAATCCTTTTCCTCCACGCTTAACCATCCCATGGGTCCAAAGTTAAGGGCATCCACCCACTTGTTGGTGATCTGCGCCAATTGTGTTACCCAATTTGACTTCTTCAAAGATGTCTCCCATGGATCCCAGGACCAAGCAATTGGGCACAAGGGTCCGTTAAGTCCCTGCGTCATTGGCTTTTTTTGCAGCTGGACCTTCCGCCCAACCGGCTTGTACTTGCTAGAGTTGCACCTTCCCATCCAAACCCAACCATTTTCAGTGTAAGTCCTAGCAATGACCAAACCAGGGCTTTTGCCTTTGCTCACAATTGTGGCAAAATGATAGGGTTTTTGGAACGTGGAACCTCCCAGAGATGCATACTGAGGAAGGAAACTTACTTCTTCCGCCCACAATTTACATGCCGCTTCCTTCCCCTCCTGCTCCTTTTTAGTCAATTGCCTGCGCAAAGCCAGAGCTTGCTCCCCATGGTCACCGCGGCCAACAAGGAAAAATCCTCCGTGGGGTGACCCTTGCAGTCTGCCCCCCATCAGACTTGTTTTTGTTGCACGTTGCTGGTTGCTGCACCAATTTCCCCCTTTGGTGTTTGCAGATTGTTGTCTCAAACCGCCCCTGCACAAATCCTTGACCGTTAATGCTTCTGTACACGCCTTGGAATTGAAGACCATTTGAGCCCAAAACCCAAACATGAACAGACATCCCAAAATCATGTTTCCGCATTCCACCAAAAGGAATGACAGAGGCTTCCAAAACTTTGCAACCTCCACCTCCTCCCCTTCTACCACCCCATCCACACAACATTCTCCGCAGTTCAACCCCCAAAGTCCCATTGCGCACTTCCTCAGTACCAGGCCAAGCTTGTCCACCAATCTAAATGGAAGCAGGTTGACCATAGAGCCACCACCAATCATTTCCCATACCTTCCATCCTGCAATCATCATTGCAACATAGGGAGCGGAACCAATACAGACTTCAAACAGCACAGCTTGCATTCCACCTCCTCCCCCTCTGGAAAATTGTTGGAACCCAGCCTTGCCTGCACTCCTTCAATGCTTGGACCATCTTGTCAACAACCAATGGGGACAGCGCCACTAATTCTTGTAGGGCTAGAGGTATTGAAAAGTTTTCCCCCATCACCCTTTCGAAAATATCCGCGGCCTTCCTTTTCCCTGCAAGATTAGTTGCCAATTTGTCCCCTGTTGGTGTGCGCGCAGCTGGCTTTGGCGCCAATGAATGCTCCTTAATGTCAATGTCCATTGCAATTTTTTTGTCTGCTGCCAATGCCCTCACCTTGGCCTCTACCCTTGGGGCTTCCCACGTCCTGGGCGCAGTGCAAATTCTGAGCAATACCCAAATGGTGTTTGCCGGTGCCTTTGCCCACTCACATACTTGTACCATGGGAGGTGGCTGGTCTCTAGTAAAATTCACCAGTTTTCCCCACGGGAATATATACATCAAGCTGGACGTGCAAACCAGCCCTTTGTTCATTTCCCAATTGAGGTAGTTGCATATTGACTTCCAGTGCCCCTTTTCCCCACAATACGTACAGGTGCGCACCCCAAACAACCCAGAGGGCCTACCGGGAGGCTGGAACCCTTCCTCAATGTGAGGTGGTGTTGCACGCGGTTGAGAAGGAGCCACAGGAGCTGTTGGAGATGTTGGAGCTGTCATCAGGTTGAGGAAGATTCTTATCTCTTGCAAAATCTCCAATATCTTGCCTGCCAATGGCCCCAGAGCTTGTTGAGATGCCGCGGTGTGGGAGGGTGTTGGGGTTGAATGGCTGAAGTTTGGGCAGGACCAGACACTGAGAGCCTCACTGAATTTTTAGAGGCTTCCGGGTAAATTCTTGCCATGTCCGCAATAAGCTCTTACAGGTCAGTTTTGCTTTCCATAGCCTGCTGGATGACCAACAAGTTGGGGAGAATTGCAACACTCCAATCTAGCGGCCTTTTGACCAAGCCATGATTGTACAGATACTGTTGCACTCTAGAATTGAGTTGAGGTGCAAGACCTCGCAAAAACGCCTGCTTCATGGCCCCTGTCTGCCCCACAACAACTTTGTTCTTTGCCAAATACCCATAGATACATTTGAATTTCAACATGTAATCTACTAATCCCTTGCACAATTGCACCCACCTGTTCTCAATTGCTTCCTCTGCGGCTTGCTCAAAATTGCTTTCCTCAAACTGAGGTTTGTGCTTTCCCCACCTTTCAACCTTCCCCAATCCTGCCTTTTGTAACCAACCATTTCCTCCACATCCCACATTTTCTCCTCCTTGGTGATGAAGAGGAAAATATTCCAAGCCTTATCTGCTCCTGTCACACCTTCCAAGTCTGAAATGCCTTCAAACCTAGAAAGAAATTGCTCCACGTCCGCGGTGCTGAACCGGAGGTGAGGGAAATCCCTTGGCCTCAGCCACACCCAACAAGGGACTTCAGCCACCGTTTCCAACAACTCCCCCTCTGATGGCAGAGCAAACCTGCCCATCCTGGGAGTGGAAGCAGCCAGTGGTGGGGGCTGAGCTGGAGAATTAGGAGTTGGTTTTAAGGGAAAAGGGGGTGGAATGTTTGACCCAGTGCGGTTGTTGGAAGAATCCTGAGTACCTTTGAGAGACTTGAGACAAACAAAACTTCCCAGCCGGACCCCCAGATGTGGAAAAAAGAGATAGGAGCTACCCTAGTTGTCCCTAAGTTTTGGAAGCAATGGTCTTAGCTTCTGTAAGGATTAGGATTCCCCTTTGTAGAGAGAGAGAGAGAGGTTTAAAAGATGATGATTTCCTTTTTTTCTTTTTCCTTTTTTTCCCCCCATGTCCTCCCCAAACTAACTGCCCGTGGAAGTGGTTGGGCCGGCTCCATTCCTAATTCCGTAATATACATGTGGGTTGTGGCCCATACCCCCCATAGTCAAGCTTGACCCACAACCAGTGTTCCGGTCCCGCTGCACCTGCTGCTGAGCTTGCAGTGGCTACTGCTGAGAATGCGCCCACCCCAACTGCTGAGTGCGCAGGCCGCAACACAGTTCCCAATCCATGGCTATATAATGACCCCACAGTGTTCAGGAGAAAAACAAAAGCCAACAGAAACCTCACCAAATACAAGACACTTTCTTGATTGCAGGGTTTTCAGAAATGAGGAGGCTTATACTACTCCAATGTTTTCTCACCCACGGGTTGCCTTAACTCTCTCAGACTACTCATCTTTCTATGCACTTCTGGCCACTTCCCAATCCATCAGATGAATGTGAAGTTCAAATTCCTCAATGGCACCCCCAAGGAATGCCTCTTCATCTCCTGCCCAAAGAGGTACCCCTGTCCAATGGCAACACCTTGGTACTCAACAAATTGCTTTATGTCCTAAATCAAAGCCCTCAATGCTGGAACTCTTCCCTCACCACCACCCTGAAGGAACTGGGACCTGTTCCCTCAAAGTCCAAACCCTCTCTATAATACTCTTCCAACCAGGAAAAACCTCTCTGGCTATACACTCACATGGACAACCTTATATTTGGTGGCTCCTGGGCAGAGGAATTCAAGTGTGTAACTGGTGCAAAGTTTGAGATGGAAGACCTGTTTTTTGTGAAGTATACCCTGGTAATCCATTTCAAGCAGGAAGATGGGTATGTCTGCCTCCTAAAAGACAAATACATTGAGGGCATACTGCTAAAATTTGGAATCACCAACCATTGCAAAACACCCACTTCCCTGCCCAAAAACTACTGCGGCCTGAAAACCAACATCTCCAACCCCCCTCCCCCTCTCCATTCAATTAAGGGCTAGCCGTGGGGCTCATCCATTACACTCTATGCACCTGCCCCAACCTTGCCTTAGCATGTGCATTTGTATCTCAGTTCCTAGAGCCGCCTACCAACCCCCACTTTCAGGCAGTAGAGCATGTTCTCCAATATATTGCCTGCACCAAGGACCTCACCCTCAGAATTGGAACCCCCCCATTTTTCCACCAACAGACTTGTGGGCTTCTGAAATGCCAATCATGGGGGCACCAATGAGTTGCAATCATTCTCTGTGTCTATCATCCAATATATCAGAACTATTGGGTGGAGGAGCCACAAACAAAAAGTGGTTTCCATTTCCTCTGCGGAAGCCAAGTTCAATGCACTCAAAGAGAGCTTCCAAGATCTCCTTTGGGTTGCCAACCTGATGGAGGAGGTATTAGGTACGCATCCCATCCCCACACTCCAAACTGACAATGCTAGCGCCAAAGCCATTGCCTCCAACCCCCTATCACCATGGCACAAGACATATGAACTTCTGCCTATATTTCATTTGAGATCTAGTCCTCTCAAAGCAACTCTTGCTGTATTATCTACCCACCCATCAATTACCAGTGGATGCACTCACAAAGAACATAACTGGCACCAAGCTCCAACTCCATATAAAATTCATCTTCAACACACCCTGACCATTCAGATTGATTCAAGTTAGGAGGAATATGGAAATTCTACCTTGTATATAATCTACTATCCGTTTCAACCATGTCTTTTCTTCTTTTATCATTCTGTTTTATCTATTTGATATCTTTTCTGGTTACACCTGTCCAACTTTGAATTCCTTTCCAACCCCCTTTTTTCCAATTATCACCCATCCCACCGCCTTCCCTGGCCTAACACACCCTGTTCCTATAAATTCCAAGCCTTTATCCACCCCAAACCACTCTTTCTTCACATTTTTCTTGTCCTACCTCACCAGGTCTGTTGCCTGCCACCAAATACTGCTCCACCCCATCCTTGGTCCCTGAACCATCTCCAATTTCCAAAGGTACTCAATTTTTAACCCTTTGCTCATCCCATATTGTTCCTCTCTCCCCCCTCTCCATTTCTATGTTCTCCACTTCAACCAATCCTCACTTGTAATTAAACCAACCTTGTGCTTGTCCTACCTCACCAAGTCTGTTTCCCGCCGCCAAATACTGCTCACCCCCCATCCTTGGTACCTGACCCATCTCCAATTTCCAAAGTTCCATCCTTTCAACACCCCTTCCTCTATCCTTGGCCTTCTCTTTTCTCCACTTTTGGCCATTCACCCATTCAGCTGTCACACATGGTATAAAGTCCCTGAAGCCAACCATCTCAAAATCAAAAAGAAAAAGCCTGTTTTTCCATCTTCCTCTCCTATCACTTGGACCAAAGGGGAGTCAGAGTGTGGGATCTTGTAAGCCAAAAAAGTTATCAAGTCCCATGATATGATTTTCAACAATTTCTCTTTTCCTTATTCTTCCAAGCTTACTCCTTCTGCATCTCCCATCAGTTTCAAGGTCCCATGGCCTACATCAAATTTTTTCCTGGAAAATTCCCCTTCAGCTGAAGATTGTGGCACGCCTCAACCCAGAATGGCTCTGGCCTTCCAACTCCCTTGCTATGAACGCAACCTTCCCCTCCTCAATACTCCTCTCAGAGGGGGAATTAATTGTTTTCTCTCTGTGTCTATTAATGCACCCCTCAATTGCCATTGATCCACCTCAGAAGACAGTGGTTCCTCTGATTCAACATCTGGTATGCTGGCAAGGTTCCCAAGCCCACCACAGAACTGCCTCCGTCTATGCCACCTACATCATTGGAGCCTGTTGTTCAAATTCCCCTACCTCTGGTTACTCCTGCACCCGTCTACCCTCCTTCTTGTCAATCTCCTCCTCCCCCTGGCACTTTGACTTGCTCCCAGAAGGTCCCCAACCAATATAGCCAATTTTCAAGGTCTTCTAAAGAAGAATCCGCTATTGAAACTCCCAAAAAATGGAAGAAACTCTTGAATTCTCCCAAAAAACATTGGTGGCTCAAGGCGGAAGACAATGAGTTTGCATCCCAACAGGGAATGCACACTTGGAGGCTTGTCCCAAGACCACAAAAACAGAAGATTGTCAAGTCAAAGTGGGTCTTCAAATTCAAAAAATGCCCTGACCACTCCATCCAAAAACTGAAGGCCCAACTAGTAGCCCTGGGTTACTCTCAAAACAATGGTATTGAGGACCAAGAGGTGTTTTCACCCACCCTGCAACTTGAAATCCTCCACATTAATCTCAGTCTTCTTGCCTCAAAAAACTGGAAAGGCCTCCAGGTTGATCTCAAAAAGGCATTCCTCAATGTGTGCCTTGAACATGAAGTCAAAATGGAACAACCACCTGGCTTTGTCAATCCCCAACATCCCAAATGGGTATGCAAGCTTGATCTTTTGCTGTATGGACTGAAGCAGTCTCCGCGCCAATGAAAAATTAAACTCCATTGATGTATCCTAGGCCTTGGTCTCATTAACTCAAAATATAACTCTACTCTCTACTTCAGCATGTCCAAAGGAAGGCTTTACAGGGCCCTTACCACCCACATTGATGACCTTGCCATTGTTGGTTGTTAGAATTCTAGTCTTGCATCATATGTTGCCTAATAATTTGGTAAAAATATTCATCAAGCTTTATATTCTTCAATCTCTTATCACCCCTTGAGTGTTCAAGTCTAGTGTGTTCTTGATTCTATAATTGTTAGCTATAGATCTAGTGACATCTTTATCTTCAATCTAAGTGGTTTATCATCATCTTGCTCTTGAGTGTTATTTTCTAGTGACCTCTTTGTAATGTGCTAAGTAGTCACCATCCTAGTGGGTTCTTTATCTTTAATCATAGATGCTTTATCATATCACTACCATGTTGAGTGTTTTCAAGTGAGTGAATTTTTAGTGGCACTTTTGCCCTTGTCAACCATTTCCTCTTGTGAAAATCATGCTTGTAGTTCATACATACTCTATTCATTATTGTTTCTCAACCACTTTTCAGCCATCTTGTCCTTAGTCTATTTATAGTGATGCCTGATAAAGTGAAATTCATTATCTGTTCTTACTCATACTGAACTGGAGTGCCCTCCTTGGCTCCCCAGATCTGCTACTCTTGGCGTCATAAGATCCCTTCTCATCTCTTCCTTCAAACTTCAACCAGAGTGTTCCACTCAAATCTTCACATTGGTGAGACAAACTTTGTAGATAACCTCATCAAAGCCCATGGCAAATCCTTTAAAATTGAGGGGGACAAGGATAATCATCACTTTCTCTCTCTCCATATCACCCACAACAGACCTAAATGGCTTGTTTTCCCAAATAAGTGACCCTACATCAAGAATCTATGCACTTGCTTTCTTCACAACCAGCTGGTGTTGGTGTCCACACCATCCAAATCCAATTTCAAGAATCTCCACTTCAGGAAGTCAGACTATCCCCCTTGCTCCAGCCCACAAAACCAGCTAATTGGGTCTCTCTTGTGGCTTTCTCAATGCACAAGAAATGAAATTTAATGTGTTGTGAAAAGGTGTCTCAGAACCTGAGGGATCCCTCTGACTTGCACTGGCAGGCTGCAGTGCAGGTTCTCAACTATGTTGTCTCCACCAAAAACCTTTGTCTCAAACTAGGCCCCTCATTGGAAATATATGGATTCTCAGACTCCCATTGGGCTGAAGATTGTGATGATTGGGTATCAACGTCTGGATTCATTTACCAGCTAGGTGATGGAGCAATTTTACAGAAATCTTGCAAGCAGGTTACCGTTTCACTCTTGAGCACCAAATCAGAGTAAAAGGCTCTCCCCAACTCATTAAAAGAGGGTCTCTGGATCAAAAACCTCCTCTCTGAGCTCTCTCTGCCCACCAGAGCTAAAATTCCCATCCATGTTGAAAAAGAAAGGGAAGAGGTTCTGGCAAAAAACCCAGAACATAATGCCCCAAAAAACACATCCATGAACAATATAACTTTATCTGAGAGTGTCTTCAAGAGAGGGAAGTCAATCTGATACATGTCTTGACAAAGGAAATTTTGGCACAGATTCTCACCAAACCCCTCAACAGGGTTCTACTTGAAAAAAATTGAATCCTGTTTGGCATAGTTCCATGATTTTCCTTTCTTTAATTTAATTTCTTTTTGTCTCTTTTTTCTTTTGTTTCCCTGCAAACTCTGTATCCAGGTTTGCAGCAAGGGGGGGTGTTGGGTTCCATGGGATCAAACCTCTCTCCTTCTGCTACACATCTGTCACACGTGTATCTCAAATGTGTAGTATACCTGGGGTAGCTCCAAGAGAGTGGAAGTTCTCCTTTCCTCATCCTTCCA
Organism: Puccinia polysora; assembly: GCA_025617555.3. NCBI lineage: Eukaryota > Fungi > Basidiomycota > Pucciniomycetes > Pucciniales > Pucciniaceae > Puccinia > Puccinia polysora. The sequence continues at coordinate 2,495,250 of CM062647.1, read as the reverse complement.
CTCTCACTCTAAACTACCCCAGTTATGTCTTTTGTTCTTGCTTTCATTTCCTTTCATCTTCTATATTCTGTTTTTTCCTCACTCTGACTTGTGTTTCATTCTCCCTCATTCACCTGTGAAATCTCATCCTTCCACTCTCACTCTACGCTACCTCAGTCAACTTCATCAAGGTTTGCTTGGAATACTTCAAAGGAGAGTTTTTCTGAGAGGAAAGTAGGAAAGATTGTGATGGATGAATTGATGAGATTTTTAGATTTATTGAATTGCTGAGAGAAATTTATTAATTAGAGAAATGGAGTGATTAGTGAAATGAATAAATTGAAGTGATGAGATTGATAAATCAGTGAAATGATGAGTTTCATTAATTTATGAGAGAAATGAATTGATGAGAGTGATAATGTGATGAGTAGATGAAGTAATGAGAGAAACTGAGGTTAGAATTAGGAATTATTAATGGAAAGATGAAGAGAAAAGTTATGGTATCTCCAATGAGGTCAGAGTTTCAATGAGGTTGAATTTAGAGAAATTTTGGAAGCAAGTGGTGGATGGCATGGTCTGGCGCATGTTTCATTTTGAAAGCACCTTTATGTAATTCATCTGAAAAAATTGATTTATTTTCTAGTAAATCTGACAAATCACATGTGAAATAAGTGTTTTTGTTGATTTTGATTAGAAATTATTTAAATTTGGTTATTTGACTCAAATATTCCATTAAATAATTTTGGGTTTTCCAAATCTTTGACACACTAAACCCAGGGGAAAAATAGAGGCACATGACAGCCTGTGCCTTCCTGTAATTTTGTTTTTAATGAAAGAAATGACTCTGGTGTAGCTTGAGGTTAAGAAAACCATATCTCCAAAATAAAAAACATGTAAATCTTTTCCAACAAACAGAAAATTCAGTTCTAACTCTGATACAATGCAAATGCAGCCCAGGTTTAACAGAGGAAATTAGCTTCAAATTCAAAGGTAATTAAATTAAAACTATTTGCAAGGAAGATGATCAAAAATTAAGAATAATTATGAAAACTGTGAATTTTGCTTGTGCCCATAACCAGGACTTCAATTTCTTCTATCATTCCAAAAGAATCTAACTAGTTTATGAATTTATCCTATTCTTTGGATTTACTTACCAATTAATCAATTTTAGAATTGAAAAGACTGGATGGGGGCATCAATGGAATTCTTTAATTGAGACAGTAAGATGACTTTTAAATTTTTGATTTAAAATCATTCATTGAACCTTTCATTTATCAAAAATATCTTCCAGCTGAATAAATTGAGAAATTGATTTTAACTTGCTCAATTATCAAAAATTTCACCAAGCTTAAAGATTTTGGACAGTAAAAATCCAACAGAAAACTAACAAGGGGAGCCTATTTGATCCTTTCTCTTTTTTTTTCTTCCAGTTTTTTTTTTATAATTTTTCTCTAAAAAAATGTATAAAATCATCAATTGAGATCTTTGAATCCAGTTATTTGTGTGCCAAGGCTTCATAAAACAAGCAAGTATTAATAGCAGGACACCATGTTGAAACAAACCAACCAAAAAACTTTTGGACTAAGATTTCATCCCAAAATCAAAAATTGAATTGATTTGAAGTTTTTGTTCGACAGGAAAAATCTTAGTTATTATTAATGCTTATTGAAAATGAGGGGGATCTTTAGAGCTTCATTTTTTGAATCAATTGACCAAACCATATCAATGAAAAATTTTAACATGAAAAAATTGAACACCAATGAATGGTTAAGTTTTTAAAACAAATTGAGTTCATTCAGAATACCACATCCAAAAGGATTTCCAGATAGGGGATTGTTCAATATTAAATTTATTGGGATATTTTTTGGTTTTATGACTTCCACAGTCTTTCCAGAAAGTTTTGATTGAACTGAAGTATAATTTATTTTCAGAAAAAAAAATTAAATCCAATTTGGAAGAAGGTTTTGGAGCCCTTCACAAGGACACTGTGTATATGCATGCCATTTTTTTCTTTCAATCCTAAATGCTTAGAGTGTCCCCCAAAACTTTGGGCAAAGTCCTGGGGGACATTTATGTCCCAATTGAGAAGATTTTGTGGAATAAATTCATATTGGGCATCCTTTAAACAGAAAATGAAAAACCAAATCCCATATTTTCAAAATGGATAACTCCATCAACCCTGGGTTGCAATTATATCTTGAAAGGGATGAAAATCAATTGCCACACTTTTGAATACCTTGAATCTGTGTCCCCCCTTCTTCAAGAGAAAAACTGAAATTTTTTTCTCTGAATTATCTATACCTTTAAAGAAATTGAGAGAAATTACAAGAAAATTGATGGGTGCATACTAAACCAACCAAATTTCGCTCATTAAAACTTATGGAAAATTCATCATTTGGAAAAAATTGAACAAGGTTTTTCAAAGGGTAGCTTCCAGAATATTTGAATAGTTGAATGGTTAAAAATTATATTTGAAAAATTTAGAAATATCATAGTCTAAAAAAAACCTGTGAAAGATATTTTAAAATTTGTTTTGTACAAAGCAGATGCTGTGGAGTCAATGAAAAAAACCAACACCAGTTTACACCCCATCATGAAAATATATCAAAAAAACAAAGATTTAAGTAAATCATGAGGGCAGGCACATAATAAAAGCTTTCAAAATATCTAAATAAATTTATTTTCTACAATGGTATCAACAAACTGGAATATCTGAAATTTGAAAAAAATTGGAAAGACATTATAGATTGGTTTTATCTTACTGGCTCACTGATTATTTTAATCCACTCCTTCTGTGGGGCTTTCAAATCTAATGATTCAGCCTTTCATAACAATCAAAAAAGATTAACCAATAATTTTTTGTTTTTTAATTTGAACAAATTTTGCTTCTTTAAAACGTTTAGCTACAAAAATGTGTTTATTTTCTGGTTAAATAATGAACTTCTTTGATTGTTTGGTCAGAAATTAAATCTTTAAAGTCCTGAAAATGATGGAAAATCAGAAAAAAGGGTCATGGTTCTATTCAATATCAACCAGAAACATGCATAAAAGGCCCTGAAAAATTTATAAAAGTTGAGGAATATTATTTTAATATGAATAAAATGGCTAATTATACTCTCAATATCATTTTTTGTTAGAAATAATTAGCTTATGAGAAACTGTTTCAAATATAAAAGAATCTGGTAAATATTCTTTCAATACTGGAGTTTTTATCAAATTTTTGATGCATATACCAGCCCATCCTTGTGATTACGTTAGTTCAAAGAAAAGGTTTGAAAATAGGGTAGATGTTTTTTTTTTGAAATGAATAACAAACCAACTTAACTGGGGTTGTTTTTGAATTTCAAGGTCCAGATTAACAGCAGTCAAATTCTCCCAAGATTGACTTATCTACTTAATTTTGAATGATTTAAAACAATACTTCAAATTTTATAAAAAACTTCCAAGAATGAAAAAATTTAAAAATATTGGTATAACCTATTTCAAACTGGTTTTTTGACCATAAATCAACAAAATATATTAGAAATCTTGAAGAAAACATGGGTTAAAATTGAACCTCCTCTCAAGAATGAATTATATTTTATTAAAAATTGGGTATAGAGTATTTGAACAGAGGTTTTTGTGTGGGTATTTGGGAGTTATTTACATAGATTGCCTGAATTAGTACAGAGTTACAACCCAGTTGTAACCAAGTTGGAAAATTTTTACAGGGTGGCAAATTCTGAAATGTGAATGCTTTCTTCCCCTGGTGTAATAATTTTCAAAATGAGTTTCAATTGCAACCCAAATCTTTTATAATATTTTCAATAAAGAATACCCACTCATTATTGGTAATTATTTTTATGTGACTTCAACTTTTCTTTTTTGAAGTTTTTCCATCTATTTGGATCAAACACATATTTTTTAATAGGGCTTTGAAAAATTTGCAACCCTAAACAAACTGTAAATGATTCAAAATTGGTTTTGTGGTATGGTTAACAACCCATACAAGTTGTGTATGGCTTCCCACAACCAAAAGAGTCATGAGCAACCATTCAAAACTCAGATTATTTGTGATCCATGCCACACAGCCTATTTTGAGTTGCGTTGCACTTTTCACAACTTGTTAGAAACTCCAGGGTTGTGAGCTAAAAAAAAAAATTAAACAAAAAAACAAAGTCCTCTTCCTTGAAATATCCTTGTAGTTTTTTCTCATTTATTTCAAGTTTTTTAATTGAAACATTATTTAGCACATCCAAAATATTCAATTGATTGGAATTGATAATTGAAATGAACCAAAAAGTATATAAATATCTCTAAAGGGATAGAACAAGTTGGAAAAAAAAATTTTGAAAAAAAACAAATACAAAAGGAAAATGAGTAGAAATTTTTTTTAAATGACCCCCAAAAATCCAAATAAGGCTTTTGTTGGGGGTAAGGCTAATGATGATGAAATAATTGGGTGGAAGGAAAATAATCCTATTCATTCTGAAAAAAATAAAAAATTGAAATAAAAAGAGATAAAGGACTGGGGGAACTTAAAATAGATTTGAAATCAATTTGCAAATCCATTTTTGAATTAACTAAAAATCAATCATAAATTCACAACCAGCATGAATTGCCATTCCCAAGCCATATGTTTTGTGAAGGGAAAATCACAACTCAACAAGGAGCAAGCAAAGTTGCCCACAACTAATGTATCCCCCAGGGGGTATTTAACCCCCCATTGCAACCCATTTTGAGTTGGAATTGTAGATTCTCAACCCTTTACAGGTTGCAATTGGGGATGCAAAAGTTGTGAGCAGGGGTGGCGCTGGTTTTCCTAGCCCATTTGGGGCTATTTTGCCCCAAATGGGCTATTTGAGGGGGGAATTGGGGTACCAAGGCACCCCTGGACCACATTTGACTGCTGGAAACCCTAATTTGGGGGTGTGACATACTATGTGGGACTATTATTGGACCACAAAAAGAAACTTGGGAATAAAACACTCTGCTATTGGCAAAAAAAGTCTTTTCACAACCATAGACATCCCTTGCTTTTCACAACCATAGACATCCCTTGCTTTTCACAACCATAGACATCCCTTGCTTTTCACAAAATTTTATTTCTCAACCCAAAAGTGAGCAAACTTTTGGAGTTGTTGAATTGAAAATTGATTTGAATACTAAATTGATGTTGAATTTTTTTTATGAGAACAGTGACAAGCCCAAGCCCCCCTGGTTTAAAAATGGCTCCCATTAAATCCTCATCTAGGGTTAAAATTGAGGAGCAAGGTGTTTCTTCATAACTGGAATTGACTCAAGGTGGTGGGTGACATTGCATATGTCATTTGACTGAGAAGGATTTGGCTTGATCAATACTAACATAACCATGTGGGGTGTAACTATGTGACTAAGAGGTTCCAGAACCACTTGACCCTCCTCCTGTGAGACCCTTTGCTGGTAGGAAAGAATCCAAGATTTATTGTCAAAAATGGGAAGCCATGCATGGCTACGCATTGACAAAATTCAAGTCATAGAAGGATAAATCTGCGGATCTAGCATGTGACAGATTGGGGCGTATCAGAGTTAAAATTTTGAAAAATTTAAATAGCTTGTTTCAGGAAAAATATTAATTTTTCAAAAAATATTTTTTTTTTTCAAAAAAAACAATGAATCTATGGTTTTAACTGAAAAAAAATAAAATTTTGAAAAAAAAAATGGATAAGCCTGAAATAAGCCATTTAGTTTTTTTAAAGTTTTAACTCTGATGCACTCTATTTGGTGTATATGAAGGGCTGTGCCTCGCCAAACTACAAATTAAAACTCACACAAGGAAGGTAAGGTGTCAATTCATGATCATTGAAAGTTGTAAAGTAGCAGATCCCATTTTGCATCTCTCCATTAGAAATGGCCTACACAATCATCAACCATCTAAAAACCCCTCAGTGAATACTCAACTGAGAAGAATCTCTGGCCAAGCCTTGGATAAACTGAAAGAAGAAATGAAAGATGAGTTCAATACAGTAAAAATTAAAAGGAAAATGAGAAAGATTGATGGTTGAGAATAAATTGATGATATAAAAATCTGTAACACTAAGCAGAAGGTAAAAATAGCGGAACTGGTTTGCAAAGGTGTTTGGACATTCTATTTGACATGGTCCAGGATACCCAGTGGGTTTAAGGTCAAAATGTGGAGGAGAGGGTCAATTAGGGGCACTTTTCTGGTCTCATCCTGAGTGTAAAAAACTTTTCCAAAAATACCATCATATTTCTTTGTTGGATTGTACTTATAAAACAAATAGGTACAACAGCCCTCTATTGCATTTTGTAGGAATGAACGAAAACAGGAAAAGTTTAACAAAGGCTTTTGTTTTTATAACAAAAGAAAATTATGAGTTATAAATTTGGGATTTGAATGTATTAGGGTGTATCAAATTTAAACAAACCTGCCATTTTTAATGGTGGGTTTCAACCCAAACCAGCCATTTCAAACCCGTAATTAAAAATAAAAAAACCAACTTATTTCAGGTCAGAAGTGTCAAAGTTAAACCAAAATGAGTGTTTTTTTTCAAGTAAAGTATATAAAGGTACCCAAAGCATCAAACACACCTTGCACCACACCATCCATCCCTTGACTCCCACTTTCATCCAACTCCAACCTCCTTGGACATCTCATCCTTGCTTCCCACTTCCATAAAACTCCAAACTCATTGGAAATCTAATTCTTTCTTCCCACTTCCATCCAAATCCAACCTCCTTGGAAATCTCATCCTTGCTCCCCATATCAATCCAACTCCACCCTCCTTGGACATCTCATCACACTATCCTCTGAAACCTCACCCTATCAAGATGGCCCCTAAGAAATCCAAAACCAAATACCACCTACCCAAACAAAAATCCGCAAGAAATCCAGCAGCAAACAATCCTCCTCTCTCAGCTTACAAATCATCTGGACAACTAAAGCAAGAATATCACCTAATCCTTGTCATCTGGCTCAAATTTGGGCAAACTATGCTGCTTGCTTTGAGTCAAACAAAGAAAAAAGAGTTGGTCAACCACCAGCTTCAAAGGTAAATGGTTATCTCCTGATGGCCAATGAGCTCAAGAAGAAAAAAAGGTAAGCTTGAATTGTCTTCAAAGCAAATGCTGGAGAAATTCAAGAAATACTGGGCCAAGTACACAAAAGCCCACTCCATTTCCATCTCAACTAGGTTTGGCATAACTGATACCAATAAAGCTTAGGGGATAAACTACGTTATCTAGAAATTGAATTCAATCTTCCCTTTCTGCAACCACATGGATGAAGTATTTGGTAAAAAGCAAATATCACCCCTATGGCTGAGTTCAATGCTCAAACAGCAGATTCAAATGATATGGAGTCACTTCTCAATGATACTCAGCCTAGTGAGCCCAATAAAAAGGAAACATAAAATTGGCCACCATCAGAGCCTGCATCAGCCACCAAGAATTATGTTTCCCAAATTACAGCTCAATAAGCCCCAATCCATTCCACAAAAATTTCAAACACTTTCCTGGATCCATCACTTCCTAGATTGGATTATCTCAAAAATACCACCAAATTGGGGGACAACTGTCCAAATTCACAATCCAAGCATAACTCACCTCAAGTATGGTTTTTATTTTCTTCAATAGTGAATTTTAACTGATTTCATATGAAAATCCTCATCCTTTTCTTGAAAATAACAGAAATCTTAATCCAATGCGGCCTCCTACAGCACTTTCCAATCTGAGTGAAGACATTCAGCTTCCATCAACCTTAGCCAAGGGAAAGCGCAAGGCCTCCAATTCAACAAATATCAACCCCAAAAGTCAACAAAAGAGGAGAAACACTTCCAGCTTTGGATGCTTTGAAGAAATCATTGAGAAGCAAGATTCAAGTAAGGAAAATAAATTTTATTGCTAAATCTTCCCAAAAATTCAATAAAAAAATTGATTTATTGACTGTGAAAAACAGTGAAAAATTGTTTTGAAAGCAAGAAACTTGACTTTGAGATTAAGAAGTGGGAGCGTAATTGGGAAATTGAAGACAAAAAATGGAGATCAGAGATTATAGCTCAGGAGAAACAAATAGAGGAAGAGGCAGCAGCCCAAAAAAAGAATATCAATGCTGAAAGGAATATGAAAAAATATTATTTATATTTTCAGAAAGAGGAAAAGGACAAGGATTGTGCTCAATCAGAGAAAAAGGACAGGTTGCCATTGCCAATTGCCGGTGTAAGTAGTGGTTGACCAATGACAGAAATTGAAAATATTGCTTGGCTGTTTGGCTTGTAAATATGCTTTTGCTTAAACCAATAGTAATTGATTCACAAATGAGCCCCAAAAAAATACATAAATAAGGCAAAAATAAGGCAGGGTGGAAACTCCAAGGATTTGACGGAATCACTCCCCCAACGGCTGTGATCCTGATTGTATAATTAAGTTGACAGAAATCATAGGGAAGATGAAGCAGGAATCCAGGGATTGGACTGATTCACCCCCCAATGGCCATGATCCTGATTGTATAATCAAGTCAACAGACACTATAGGGAAGATGAAGCAGGGAGATATCCAACAAAAAAATGGGGATAATTTCAATAACCATCTTTTGGTTCCAGGATTCACTACATTGCTTAAAGGCCTTGGGGAGGATGGTGTGGATTAGAGTGGGGAAAATGAGGACTTGAGTTGAATCATGATGATGTCTGTATGAGAGTCAAGGGATCTTGTTTTGCTTTGATGATCTGACAATCAGGATGAATGTTCAAGCAATAAGAATTATAAAGGATTGATATCAATTGAGGAGAGCCACACATCAATGTGGTTGTCTGATGGATTGAGATTGAAAATCCTCCACAAGGATAGAGGTGAGGTAGTGATGATGATGATGAGAATCTGTCAGTTGGGCTAGACCTGCCAGAAGTAATGAGAGGATGATCAAAGAAAGAGGAATAATCTTTACATCCTGGAGTGATGACCTCAGAGTGAGAGGGTTTTTCTTTGGAGTTCATCAGAACAATAGATTTTTGGGGGCTTGATTTATCTACTGCTTGGTGGTTTATTTTTCTTTTGAGCACAGATTGTCAAAGAAATAGATATAATGGCCTTTTTAAACCAATTATTTGGCTTGGGTAACTCTTGGGGGCAGGAATTGTTGTAGGTTTCTAGAAATGTGGAGGAGGTGATTTCAGAATGGGGAAATGGGAGAAGGCTTGTGAGAGAGAAGAGGGATCTATGGATTGACCATGTTCCTACTCACAGAAGCACAGAATGCTTTTGACTGTTTACTAGAGAGTAAATCACCATAACAGCTTAGAGAACCCAAATAAGGGTTTTTGATCTGCCTTTGCTTGGACCAAACTTTCACTAAGCAACCAGATAGAAGTGAGAGGGTAGACGGAGGATGAGAAGAGGGATAAGTGATTGATCAATTGAATTGCTGGACCCAACATGGTGTTTATGGATAGAGAGTGGGATGTACAGAACAAGACCATGGTTTGCATCCTTGGATCTACCATAGTACAGATTAGAAAGAGCTATTCTGTTTTCAAATAAAATATTGCACAATAAACAAAATGGTTGGCCTAGGGAGGGAGGGACAGATAAATTGATTATGGGAATCCAAGCTTTAGGAAGCATCCTGACCATAAAGGTGTTTTCTGAGTGGGGGGGGGTGTATTATGAGTGGGGAAGGGGATTGAGTCAATCATATTGATTGATCAAATTTGAGGACTGAGGACTGGAGGAAGATCAAGTTTGTGGGTGATCTGACTGAACTTCCTGGATCAACTTTCCAACCATCATGATCATCTTGGCCGGGCTTGGTTTGGGTTTCAGGGTTTTTTGATCTCTTTTGTTGGGATGGGGATTTTTAGTTTGGGTAGCATGGCCTTTTGTAGAACAAATAAGAAATTTTTGTGTGACTTCACGCTGCTGCACACTTGAGCCGGAAATTCCCCAGGATGCACAATCAAGGATTACTTCAGGGAGACACTTAAAGGGACCCAAAAGGGATCACCTTTTTGATGTCCCAAAGGCTTTTTTAGGGTTCAATTCTTTCAAAACATTCATATTTATTTTTTTGTTCAAAAAAGCAGAAGGCACTGGGCCATGGGATGGGTCAATAGTAGGGCAAGTGCTTATGGATCTTCCTGGAAAGGGGCAAGTAGTTCCCAATGACTTCAATTGCAAAGCTAGCCTTGCTTTGCTTAGATGAGGATTGTACTTTTCTAGATGCAGTCATGAACATTAGCATTGATGATTGAAGGCAATGGTGAGAAAATTCAAACAAACTTACAATGCAGCGCCAAGGGAAATTACAAGTGAAAGAGATCTAACTTTTCTTCCCAAAAAACGGGTGAGTTGGCTGGCATCAAGAAAGGGCAAGATATTTGAGGATTTAATCAAAACAGATTTATGCGCCCTTAGAGAACCTATTGGTCAAGTTTCTCAAGTACTTACAGGTCTGTTCTTTTATATGTGGGAAGGGTTACTGGACCTGGTACTCTTGGGGAGTGGGGAGCATCAAGGGTAGGAAGACTTGATTGATTTAGTTGGCTAGATTGGCCATATGTTTCTGGTAGTAGGACAGCTGATGATGAGCTTTAGTGTGGGCTTATAGTTTGGCTTGAAGGTGAGAATGAGCATGGTAAAAAGCTTCAAATAAAATATTTTGATTAATGGGGAAGAAGGAGTTTAAGACCATGACCCATAAATACTGAGAGAAGGTAGTAGAAACATAAAGATTGGTAAAATAATGATGGAATAGTGATGAGAAGGTATATGGTGTGCTGGTATAAAATTTTGGTTTTGATATGGATGTTGTGGAGGTGTGGATGGGTGTTTTGCATGTTGATGGATGTTGGATAGATGATGATGCATAAATGGAAGATTTTTTGTTTGAAATGTGCCATTTCCATGAAATCTGCTATTTTGAAATACACCAGTTAAGGGGTAAGGGTATTTCAGAAACCCATTATTAAAAATGGCAGATTTTTTCAACAAAAAATAACAGGTTCCTAATGGCGGATTTGCTAAATTTTATAAACCCTATCAAGGGAGTTGGCTTATGATAGAGAAAGGCTTCCAAAATGTTTTGTGGCGGACCATGAAAAAGCTCTGATTTTTTCTGTTGAACATATTTTCCCTGAGTAATCCAGACAGTTGTGCTCCTGGCACTTGTCTAAAAACATTCAAGCAAATTGTAAAGTTTGCTTCAGTAATGACAATGAAGGATGGAAAAGTTTTATGAACCTGTGGGAAAATTATGGCGCCTCTGAAACCAAGGGGGAGGCAGAAGTCAATGATGCAGAACTCAGAGTATGCAAATTTATTTCTTCTTCTGTTCATCTCTGCTTGGAATGCTTATGTTGAAACTTGTATAAAGTTTTTCTTGAAAGACCATGAGGATGTGCTTGAGTATATGGAAAAGAAAATTTTCCCTATCAAAGAGACGTTTGTAACTGCATGGAGTTGTTTCAAAACTGACTTTGGAAATAAAACAACATCTTGGGTAGAAGAGGCTCATGCTACTTTCAAATGATTACTTGCGGGATCTTTGGGGAACATTTTGGAGGTTTCAAAACACCTCCAAAAAACCATTGAAATCCAAATCCAATCAGTGCATGCATCAATTAATATATCTCAAATAAAGTTAGGAACCATTCTTCAAAAAGAAACTTTACCTTTGGGTTACAAATTGTCAATTGAGGCAATTGAAATAATTGGAAAAAAATTTGAGAAGTGAAATTGCAACCATGATGGCAAGGTGTGCTTGAAGTATTATTCAAAAACAGTTGTCTTCCTGTTTTCCCACATTCCAGGTGAAATACTTGAATCAAGAGGATCTGTTGTGCCTGAGGATGTTCATCCTCAGTGGAGGTTAGACTATGAATCTTCAAGTGAAGTAAATTGTCTTTCTGAGTTTTTTGAAGGGTAGCAATTATAGGATTGACAGAAATTAAAGGATTGACAGAAATTAAAGGATTGAAAGATTTTTTATTGTTTTTCTTTTTGAAATAATAAAACATATCCAGTGATTGAAAAATCCCAATTTTTCAACAAGTTGAATTCCATGCTTATGGAAAAACCTCAACAATTTAGATTGGAGATTTTAAAGTGGGTGGTTTATTATACAGAAAATTTCATTGCCAAGGCAAGGCTTGAGCCAAAGTTCTTACAGTCCAGCCAAATTCAACCAAAATTGAAAGCTTCTTTTTGTGAAGTTTCATAATTTGAACATGTTGAAAGAGACCTTGAGAGTGAAAAAAGGGTTAAAAGTTAACCAAAAAGACCAAATATAGTAAGTCTTTTATTTTGAGTGTTCATTTCTATGGTTTAATGAACTTATGGGAAAATTATTTCTGCAGTGCAAAGAAGGCTCTTCATCTGAATTTCATAGTTAAGAGGAAGAGACTAAAAGTGAATTAGGCTCCCTTCATTTGGGATCAAAATCATTTTCCAAGGAAGAAGAAGAAATGGAGGAGTAGAACAGAAGCTCATCTTTGGTGAGTATCAATTTATTTAATGAGGCTAGGATTTTTTCTAAGTAATTTTTGATTTTAGGAACCAAAAGTGAATTACCTCAATCAAATACCTGAGAACTTACAAAAGTTCTTGGGGGAGGTTTGAGATCTTTTTGGTGATGTGAATTTCACATTAATTGCTAAATAACTTGGGTAAAATGGGAATGCTTGGTTTAAAGTACAAAAAGAAATGATTGAAACATTGCGGAAAAATACAAAATGCTATTCTAAGATCCTTTGATGCAGTAAATACATTGAAAAGATAGAACAAAGACTTGATTGCAATGAAATCAATGAAAAGATCCCCTCTTCAAAATGGCTTGCAAAGCTTGAAATGGGCCAATTAATTGCTGATACTTATTGAAGACCAATATTTTTCATCTCATTCTATTCATGTTATACTTATACTCCTATGAAAATGGGTTTAAAAGAACAATCAGATTCAATCTTCATTTGCTTTTTCAACAGTATTACTGGGTTTATCTTGTACTTGAGGGAGAAAAGATTCCAATCATGCCCATTGTTACCAAACCTGCTTTTTTGAATTCCAAAAAAGCTTCTCTTTGGTTTGAAAATCTAAAAGATCAACTTAAACTGAATTCTAAGTTATAAAAATAATTTTAATTTCATCATTTGGGTTTGGTTTCTGATGCTGATCTTTTAATTCTATGAATATAAAGAGTTATCACATTTTGAACTTCACTATGTTGAGTGTTTTGAGTTAACGTCATTATTATGACTTTTTTGAATGAGATTTTATTTTTAAGTAAGTTTAACTTGTGTTGGGCTGATCCCATCATAAGGAGTATCTTTACTTCTTGTTATGGGATCAGCTTAACACAAGTTGAACTTAATTTTATTTGGAGGTTTTACTTGAGGGCCTGTCCATTAAGGCGCACTTGATAGAAGTCTTTTTTGGAGTTTTTAATTTAGGTCTGGTCAAGTTGAACTTGTATTTTTTTGGAATGAGAACTTTAGGGATGGTCCATAGAATCTTTCATTTTTTATTTAATTTTTAGGGATTTTAATTTAGGGCTGGTTGATACTCTTTCATTTTTTATTTAATTTTTGGTCTTTTTAATTTAGGGCTGTTCCATAGACTTTTTTATTTTTTATTTATATGGGCTGCGCATTCAGGGCCCCAGATTGGTGAAATCGTTTGAATTTCATTTTAATTTTTTTTTATTTTTTATTTTTCATTTTTTTCATTTTTTTCATTTTTTTTCATTTTTTTTTCATTTTTTTTTTTCATTTTTTTTCATCTTTTTCAATTTTTGATTTTTTGATGTTTTTGTTTTGTTTGTTCAATTTTTAATTTATTTTTATTTATTTTATTGGGTGATGATAAATTCAAAACTCCCAGTTGTGTGGGAGTTGTGTAGGGCCCTACACGGCCCAATGGACGGGTGGGGGCCCATACATGTGTTTGCTTGACTCCCAGGGGGTCTTTTACCCCCCAGACATGGCGTATTTGGGCCGTGTACCCCCATACAGGGCGGATTTGAGCCGTGTTTGGGGATGCGAAGCCCCCTGGGGGTTGTGACAAACTTTTTGGGTCACCCTGGACCACATTTGGGTTCCATAAACCCAAATTTGGGATCAACACATACTATGTGGGACTGTTGGACCGCACCTAGCAATCCCCAAGTGACATAAAACTGATTATAAAGTGAAATAAATTGAATCTGTGAAACAAATCATTGAAACTAAATGGAAAATTCAAATAAAACTTCCCACAAAATTGATCTTTCTCAACTTGAAAGTGAGAAAACTTGGTAGTTGTTCAATTGAAAGTTGGATTGAATGCTGAAGTAGAATTGCTTTTTTTTTAGAATTATGGGAACAGTGGAAAGCCCTCCTTTTTTTAACATGGCTGCATTGAAGGACTACATTGATATTTCCATGAACAAAGCTGGGGAAAAGAAGGATTTGAGTAATGAATTATTGCAAGCCCCAATTGTATCCTCATCAAGGGTGAAAATTGAGGAAAAAAATGTTTCAAAAATGGAGATGACCTCTGGTGGTTAGTAACATTTTATGTTAATGGTCTTTGCCATATTTAATTTGATTGAAAGTGATGGATTGCATGCTATCAACATAACTATGTAACTCTGACAGAACCACTTCACCCACCTCCTGTGAGAGCTTTTACTACTATGGAAGAGGCACAAAAATATTGTCAAAAATGGGAAATGAAGCAAGGCTACGCTTTAACAGTTTTCACCTCAAAGAGTGGAAAATATGTGGATCTAGCCCGTGATAGATATGTTTCTACTATGTGAAATTGCTTACAATGTGGTAAAGGAAAACTCACACAAGGAAGGTTGGGTGCAAGTTTTTAATGCATGCAATTTGCACAAAGGCAGAACCCTTGTGGCAAATCTACTACAGAAATGATCAACATGAACATGAAACATCTCAAAACCCCTCAGTGCATCCTAACCTGAGGAGAATCTCTGGGGTAGCCTCAGAAAATCTAAAATAATGCATGAATGATGGGCTCAATAAAATTCAACTCAAAAGAAAATTGAGCAAGATCAATGGTGGCAAATATGTTGATGACCAAACAATCTATAACACTAATTGTAAGGTAGTGCTTGAAGAACTGAAGGGAAAAAGTGTTATGGAGGTCCTCTTTGAACAACTTGGTAATTCAGGTTGGGTTCATCAAGCAAAATTCAGTGGAGAGGGTCACTTGGAGGCCCTATTCTTGGCTCACCCCAAGTCATTAAAGCTTTTCAAGCAATTTAATCATATAGCTATGGTGGATTGTACTTATAAAAAAAATAAGTAAAAAATACACCTGTTGCGCGTCATAGGAATTACTTCCAACCAGAAAAATTTCACAAAAGCAATTTTTTTTATAACAAGAGAAACATTTGAGTTGTACAGTTGGTCTGTAAATGCACTAAAGGAGTTGGCTTATGTTCCTTAGATACTTCCCAAAGTCTTTCTGATGGACTGTGAAAAAGCTTTGATCAATGCTCCAGAAATGCTTTTCCCTGATTCAACAAGACAATGTTGTCAATGGCACTTGTCTAAAAACATAAAAGCAAACTGCAAAGTGTGATTTAATAATGACATTGAAGGGTGGCAAAGATTTATGTCTCTGTGGGCTAATAATAGGGCCTCAAAAACCAAGGAGGCAGCAGAGGTCAATGATGTGGAACTTATAGTAAGTGCCAAATCACTGCCTCTACTGTTAATATTCCTAGTTTTTGGTTGGCAGACCATGAGGATTTACTTGAGTATATGGATCATAATCTCTTCCATATCAAAGAGAAATTTGTAACAGCTGGGACTTGAAAAAAACCAGAATTTCAAAATAAAACAACATCTCAGATTGAAGGGGCCCATGCTACTCTCAAAAAATTCCTTACAATTTTTTTGGGAAACATTTTGCATGTTTTGCAAAACCTAGATGGCACAGTTTCCAATCAAATTAAATTGGTTCAGGCTGCTCTTTACAAATCTCAAATAAAGATTGGAATAGTTCTTCCTACTGAAATTTTACCAATGGGATACAAGGTGCCTTTACAGGGAATCAAGCTTGTTGTGGATCAATTAGAGAGGTTGAAGCAGAACCATGATGGCAAATTGTGCACCAAGTCATACTCAATGACTACGGGTTTGCCCTGTTCCCACCAAATATGTGACCTAATAGTGTCAAGAGGCTCCATTGTGCCTGAAGATGTTCATCCTCAGTGGAGGTTGGATGATGAACCTTGCAGTTCTAGTTCTATAAGTTGGTTTAAGTTGGATTGTTCAAATCACTTTGTGATTAATGATTTTGAATTATGATTCCTACTTGACCAATATTTTTTCCTTTTAAATTTTTAAAGGTTGATGTTGATGAACTGCTCAGCGTTCTCAGTTACAAGACAAGCTCAATTAAATGATCTTGGCACATCCTGAACAAGATTATTGTGGGCTGTTGAAGCACTTGATGAACAAGATGGAAAATTATAAATCAAAGCCAAGATTAGAGCCTAAAGTCTTGCAATCAAGCAGAGGCCTTCCAAAATTGACAGGTAAACAGCAGGATTCTTCTTGATTTGAATACATTGAAAAGGAAAGTAAGCAAGAAAAGAGAATTAGAAGGGCACCAAAGAACAAAAGACAAAAAATTTTAAGTGTTTTATTTTTTGAAAGGTTCATTTTTTGGTTTTAATGAACTGATTGAGAAATGGTTATAGTCCAAGTCAGGCTCTTCATCTGAGTTGCATAGTTCAGTGGAAGAGACTGAAAGCTCATTGGGTTTGGTGCTTTTGAAATCAGATTCCTTTTTGAAGGATAAAGCAGACGCAATGGAGGAGTCAAACAGAAGCTCATCTTTTGTGAATGTTGATTCCTTTAATGAGATTAAAATTTTGGCTAACTACTTCTTGATTTTAGGAAGTGAATTAACTCAATAAAATAACTGAGAGCTTACATAAGCTCTTGGGTGGGGTTTGGGACTCAGTTGGTGATGGAAATTGTTTTTTTCAAGCCATTGCTAAATCACTTGGGTATGATGAGGATGGATGGTTTAAATTTTGGAAAGAAATGCTTGAAACATTGAGGAAAAATAAGGGGTGTTAATCCGAGATCCTTAGCGGAAGTAAAGATGGTGAAGAGATTGAAAAAAGAATTGATGTTAATGAAATCAAGGAAAAGATTAACTTTTCAAAATGGCTTTCAAAGCTTGACCAGATTCAAATAATTGCTGATACTGATGGAAGAAAAATATGTTTAATTTCATTGAATTCTTGTTGTACTTTTACTCCTATGAAAATGGGTGTGAAAGAAAAATCAGATCCTATGTTCATTTGCATTGTTAACAACAACCATTGTTTCCAGCTTGTGCTTAAGGGAGATGTGATTCCAATTGCGCCCATATTTTACAAACCACATTACATGATTTATAAAAAAGCAGCTTGTTGGGTTGATCACTGCAAAGATCAACTTGAGTTGTATTCTAACTTATAAATTAATTTCATCATTTGGGTTTGGGTTCTGATTCTGATATTTTAATTCTATTAATATCAAGGGTTATCAAATTTTGAACAACATTCTGTTGAGTGTTTTGATTTAACATCATTATGATGAGTGTTTTGAATGATATTCTAATGGTAAGTCAGTTCAAATTGTGTTGGGCTAATCCCATCACAAGCTTAACTTGTGTTAAGCTTGTGATGGGATCAGCTTAATTCAAGTTGAACTTGTTTTTTTGGTGTTTTTAATTTAGGCCTGTTAAAGGAACTTGTATTTTTTGGCACTTTTACTTTAGGGCTGTTCAAAAGACTTTTTTTATTTTTTGTCCTTTTTACTTTAGGGCTAGTCAAGTTGAACTTGATTTTTTTTTGTTTGGTTGCCTTCAGTATTTTTGGTTTTTGGTTTTTGGTTTTTTTTATTTTTATTTTATTTCTTATTTTTCTGTTTTTTTTTTAAACCAAAAAATCAACCTTTTTTGATCTTTTGGTTGATGTCTGTTTTTTTTTTGTATTTTTATTTAGTTTTTTTATTTAGTTTGTTTATTTGGTATATTTATTTATTTTGTTTATTTATTTTGTTTATTTATTTTGTTTATTTATTTTGTTTATTTATTTTTTTTATTTATTTTATTTATTTATTTTTTTTATTTATTTTGTTTATTTATTTTGTTTATTTATTTTGTTTATTTATTTTGTTTATTTATTTTGTTTATTTATTTTGTTTATTTATTTTGTTTATTTATTTTGTTTATTAATTTGTTTATTTTTATTTTTTGGTCCAAAAGACTTGTAGTAGTGTGGAACAGCTACAAAACTAAATTTGAGCTGTGTAGGGCCCCACACAACTTGCTTTCAGTTGTTTTAAGAAGAATAAGGGTTCCGCCACTGTGAATACTTCACACGCAGAGCACCACATGGCCAGAACCTTACTGTGGTCCTGTCATCTGTTCTTCTTGGATAATGAATTTGCCAGATGAACACTCTACTCCTTCTCTCCCAATGTCCACTTGTTGCCAATCCAAACACATTTCATTGTTGCAATCCTCCAGCAAAACATTGATGGCCAGATGATCTTAAAACCTCCGGTATGATTAGTTTGTTTGACATCAAGTAAACTCGTGCTGACAGGTCCAATCACTTCAACATAGACTCGCGTCCCATCCTCTCTCAAGCTCAATAAATTCAATTGTCACCTTCTTCATCCTATCAGTTCTCAATATTATGCTCTTCTCCTTTCTTATATTCTCTCCAAAACTATTTCTGAGTGAAAACTTGTGTTATCCAGTTGTATCAGTCTCCATGTCTCCTCTTCAATGCCTACTTTGGTTATACTATCATCTGCCAACTTCTGTTCATTTCCTTTCTTCTTGCGCTTGATCTTATACTCATTTTTGTCTGATAACCTTGGATGATATAAAAACACCAGTGGTCCTGGTTTCTAGCTGAAATTCTCACACGTTTAAAAGCCAAAGATTTATTAGCTAATACAGCAAGATGGCTTCACCAACACCAGAACCAGCAGGCAAATTGTCCAAGGAATTTACAAATCAATCCCTCTTCTCAATGAAGATAACTACTTAATCTGGCGATCCAAATTTCAAAACTTATTCCAATTGCGCAAGATACTATCTATCATGTACTCAGAGGATGAAACAGTAGAACTAGACAAGGACCTCAACCAAGAGATCACGGCATAACTACTCTTGAGATTAGAGGCAGCCACAAACTCCAACATTATTACATTTGAGAATGAAAACAGTAATTTTGGCATCTGGATTCCGGCCAAAACACAATTCTCGTCATCCCAATCTGCTAATTGAGCTTGAGTGTTCAATAATTTTCTATACCTCTCATTCAACAAACAGCAGATCAAAAATTTGTAACCTCCATTTGAGTTCATCTGAACAAACTCTCAGAGGTAGGAATAGAGATGCCTTCTGACATCTTAGCTTATCTAGTCTTGTTCAAGTTTTCCACATTGTTAAAATTTCTGAAATCCTAAATAATTCACAGGAGCCAAACCATCAATTTCAATTATGTTCCAAATCATCTTATCCAACACAAAAACAAAGTTTGAGCCACAAAAGAAGAATAAAAGAGCAAACTTAGTTTAGTCAAAGTCTCTTACCCTCAATGCTCCAACGGAGTACATAATGAAAGAGTAAAGAACAACAAACACAAACAGTGCTGGGCAGAATTTTCTCATCTCAGACCAAACAACCAAAAAGGGAAAAAAAAAACAGAAAAGAAAGATGAAAAATTTGCCAACTTCTTCTCCTTCTTCTGCAGAGTTAACACATGTAAAACTCTGACAAGATCCTCCTTCATCCTTGACTTGGGGTGCTTGGTTCATCTCCTTAACTCAAAGAGACACTTCATCCAACTAGAGACACTTGATGGTTTGGAACTCATAAAAACTGGCAAACCCAGTGCTGGAATGAGGATAATGGGTAGAGGAACAGCACTCATCAGATTTGGAAAAATCAATCTCAAAATGGCTGATGCCTGCTATGTACCTGAAGCCACGCTGAACCTTCTCTCCTTTGGAAAATTCCTTCTGGAAAACTGTCAAATCTCCATAGACAGTGCCTCACAACCTCCTCAATTCACAGTAAAAAGGCACCAGAAATCACTGGTACAAGGTTTGATCCTAAACAACTTGTTGGTTTTAGAAACCCCTGAAAAGGAGACAATGTATCTGATGAATATAGACAAGGTAGAAACTCTGCATCACAAATGAGGCCATGCCAGCTTGGGAAAAATAAAAAAATACCTTGGAAAACCAATCAAAATCAAAGTAAAAGAGAAATTCTCCTGTTCCTGATGTGATCTCAGCAAGATCACCAAATCCTCCTTCACTCAACAAGCCACCACTGCCTCCAAGGTGTTCAAGAAAATCCATGTTGATCTCATGGGACCAATATCTCCCATGTCAAAGGGACACCATTGGTTATCTCTCACCTTTGTGGACAACTACTCCTCCTACATTGCTGTATTCCCTTTATGTGCCAAGAGTGATGCCCTCAATGTGATCAAGTTCATCATTAATAAAAAACATCATAAGCAAGGCTACTATCCAAAGAATTCTGTTGCAATGGAGGAGGAGAATTCATCAATCAAGCCTTGACCAACTTCCTTGAGTAAAATGGCATAAGAAGGATTTGCTCTGAGCCCTATCACCCTGAACATAATGGACGCGCTGAAAGAGCAAACAGAACCATAGCAGAATCTGTGCAAGCGACTCACTCAACCTCCAAATTACCTCTGAGATTATGGCATGAAACCATAAAAGGGTGCTCCGTAGCACTTAATCAAATCCCTAGGAATAATATTGAGCTATCCCCTTGGGAGATGATGCATGGATACAGTCTACCTAACACCTATCTTCAACCGCTGGGAACTACTGTAGTCTACCTGAACCTGAAAGAAAAACTCACCCTCCAGAATTTCAACAAAAAGGTGATTCCTGGAAAAATCATTGAATTCATACCTTGACTATTATCCTATAAGATAATAAAAAAATCTGGAGCAATCATTCAGTCCAAACATGTGAAAATCTTCAAAAACAAGGGTACTACTGCAAACCCAAACTTTGTCAAACTCAACTCCCTCAACAAATTACTGCACCTAAATCCAACTCCAGATGGTCAAATCTTCAGATTGGAAACCATTGAATCAGATCATGAAGCAGAATCCAATCAAACCAATACTCCCGTAGAAACAGAAGAAATATTGACCACTTCAGAGCCATCCAATGAGGAACATGATGAGGAAGAAATCAATCAAACACTTACCAATCCCAATAAAAATCAAGTACTCAGAGACAGAAAAAATCTCCAAAGACCCAGAAAATATGTATTTGTTGCAAAATCTGTGCCCAGAACCATAGAGGAAGCCCTTAGTTTTTGACCATGGGCAAAATCCGTGAAGAAAGAGCACAAAACATGCAAAGGTCTACAATTTTGGGAAGATTACTTTAGACCCACACCAACCAATGTACTTGACACTGTCCATGTATTCAAACTCAAAGAGAATGCTCACAGTGAACCTCCAACCTGCAAGAAACAACTTTGTGTGAAAGGATTTAATCAGAAATTTGGGATAGACTACTTCAAGACCTACGCACCAACTGGCAAGGCCACTTCTCTTCAAGCTCTCATCTTATTTGCTCTTGAAAAGAATCTTCCAATGCTCCAATTTGATGTCAAGGGTGCCTTATAAAATTCTGAAATAGAAGAGGAAGTGTATATTTGTAGACCCAAAGGAAGCACCAGAAAATCTCCTATCCTAAAACTAAAAAAGTTGTTGTATGGTCTCAAGCAGGCGCCCAGAAACTGGTACAAAACACTCAGTGAGTGGATCAAATCTCTGGTATATTGACCTTCAGAATCTGATCCCTGCCTCTACAACCACACTAGCATGAATTCATCCCTGTTCTTCAATGTGGATGACCTATTAGTAGTTGGAAATACAAACAATTTTGAAGATCAATTCATAAATAAATTCCCAAATTCAACCAGTCACAAACCAAACACTATTCAGGGCATAAAAGTGGATTGGGATCAAGATTCAATCTCTCTGTCACTACCTCTACATATTGCGCAAGATCTGGAAGAACTCAAAATGACCAATAGCAAGCCCATATCAACTTCACGCACCCCAGGATTACATCTTCTCCCAGCATCCAAATTGGAACACAACTTGTTCTTAGCCTTGAAAATCAACTATTGATCACCTGTTGGGAGGCTCAACTTCATTGGCGGACTAGCAAGACCCAATATTTCATTTTCTATTTTTAGCCTTGCTTGTTACTTGGAAAAAACCGGGATCAATCATTGGAACAAAGTTGTTCAAACCTGGAGATACCTAAACGCAACAAAGCAGTTAAAACTGAGAATATCAAAAAAGAAAAACTTTCCCAACCTCATTTGCTACAGCAAAGCCACTTGGGGTGGTGATCCTTCCACCCAGAAATCTCAATCAGGAATTCTGTGCTCCCTATACAGTTCCCCCCTATTCTGGACCAGTCAAACACAAACAAAAATTGTCTACTGAAGCAGAGTGAAACACTTTAAACAATGGACAAATCAAGTGTCTCTGGATCAAGTATCTGATCAGAAAGATCTGGAGAATAGACTCCAACCACATTCCACCTAAAATTCACCTCATCAACAATAAAGTATTGGAAGATAAAGTGATCAAATTTGGCACAAAATCAAAGACCAAATTCATCAACTTCAAAGCTAAAGGAATCAGGGAGGATCTCAAAAAGAGGTTAATCCAGCTACAATTAATAACATTGGACTTGATGGTAGCAGACGCACTCACCAAGGCAGAAGAAAACACTCCCTAGAAAGCCTGGTCCAGCGTGTCACAACTTGACCTGATTTCCAACCAAGGCGGGTTTAAGAAAAATAAGGGTGTCACCACTGTGAATACTTCACATGCAGAGCACCACCTGTCCTACACCTCACTGTGGTCCTGTCATCTTTTCTTCTTGGAGGATGAATTGGCCAGATGACCACTCTACTCCTTCTCTCCTGATGTCCACTTGTGGCCAATTCAAACACATTTCATTGTTGCAATCCTCCAGCAAAAGGTTGATGGCCAGATGATCTTCAAACCTCCGGTATGATTAGTTTGTTTGACATCAAGCCAACTTGTGCTGATGAGTCCAATCACTTTGACATAGAATCGCGTCGCATCCTCTCTCAAGCTCAATAAATTCAATTGTCACCTTCTTCATCCTATCAGTTATCAATAGTATGCTCTTCTCCTTTCTTATATTCTCTCTAAAACTAGTTCTGAGTGGAACCTTGTGTTATCCAGTCGCCTCAGTCTCCATGTCTCCTCTTCAATTCTCTACCATAACTCAACAAGATTCCTAAGTCTCCAGCCTTCAACGCCTACGTTGGTTATACTCTCATCTTCCACCTTCGGTTCTTTTCCTTTCTTCTTGCGCTTGATCTCATACTCATTGTTTTCTGATAACCTTGGATGAAATAAAAACACCAGTGGTCCTGGTTTCTAGCTGAAATTCCCACAGTCGTGTGCCCCCACACGGCGGTCTGGTGCTGTGTGGCCTACATCCCAACCACATTTGAGTCATGTGGGGCTCTAGATGGCTCAAATGTAGTCGTGTAGCTGTGCCACACGGCTCAAATGAGTTTTGGCCAAAACTAATTTGAGTCGTGGCCACAACTCATTTGAGTTGTGAATTTATCATCACCCTATTTTATTTTTAATGTCTTTTTTTTTGCTCACCACAAATGGGTTGTGAACAACCTCTCACAACCCAACTTGGGGTTTTGGGTGGCCATTCACCACTGAAATGGGTTGTGAGCAGCTGTTCACAACTGAAATCGGTTGGGAGTTTTTGCACACCGTGCCACACAACCCAAATGGGGTTTTGAATGAGTTGTGTAGGGTCACAAATTTAACTAAATTCAATGAATGCAAAATGAGGAACTGGGGATAAAATCTGGAAGGGTGTGGTTGGAGGAAGAATATCATTGGATTGAATATTTTTTCTTGGTTGTGAGTAAAAAAAAGAGGACATAATCATTTTATTAGTCAAAAAAGAAAAAGGTGGGTTTTTTTTGGTGGGTGGGGGGGAGGGGAGGGGGAGTAATGAAAAGTGAGGCCAGTCAACTTTGGGAGTGAATGGAGGATCTAGAGAGGGTGAATATTGTGATGAATGTTTTCAATATTTACTGGATTTAAGTTTGATCCAGTCATTTTTAAGTTTATTTTTATGGTGGTGACATGGGGAAGATTATGAAATGGATACATCAAGGGTAAAATGGAGCAGGAATTGATAATTCTTTGGATACCCAAATTTTTCTCAACCCAGAAAATCAAGCAATTCCAAAATAGGATTTTAATTTGTGTTCAATAAAAAATGATTTATGGGAAAGGTTTTGGAATTAATTTCATTTATG
Source organism: Puccinia polysora (assembly GCA_025617555.3). Classification (NCBI taxonomy): domain Eukaryota; kingdom Fungi; phylum Basidiomycota; class Pucciniomycetes; order Pucciniales; family Pucciniaceae; genus Puccinia; species Puccinia polysora. The sequence goes on along the minus strand of CM062647.1, from coordinate 2,470,872 downwards.
AATAAGTTAAAAAACAGAAATCATGAAGCAAAATGAGCAAGGATGAGAGATACAATTTTCTCTCTCATATAAAAAGATTAAGGGTGAGAAGGGACTTGAAGTACTTGAGGAGCTCTATGGGTTTGATATTAAAATTGTTTCTCCCAATTGTATTTGATTTTTCCCAATAAATTATGAGTAATAACACCTAAAATAAGCTGGTTAATGAATATTTTCATTTCTTTGGAATTTTTGAGTGATTTATTAATTAATATTAAAATAAACCCTTTTCCTATCAGAAAACTCATATCCTACCCAATTTTAACATATAATTAAGCCAGAGGATAATTGATTTTTTTATCATGATTAAGAGGAGAATAATCCTTGCAATCTGGGAGAAGAAATTTAACACTTTAATAATATGCATTTTTTGGTATTAACTGATGGTCATCAAAATAGTGTTGAGGATCTTGGTAAACCAATATGTAAAAAATTTATGAATTTTTAACTGACAGGAAAAAGGCCACAGGTTAGCTTTGATTGACATTGAAAAAAATTTGATAAGAAATGCGCAGCCTCTTTCAGGACTTGTGCAACCCCCAGGGGCTTGTTAAATATTTGGGTTGCAAAAAATTAGTGAGAAACCCAAATGGGTTGGAAACAAGTATTAAAAAACCAAAATGTTTTTGAAAGCAAGTATTTTGAAACCCCCCAGTGGTTTCAAAACTCATGAATAGTTTTTTCACAACTCTTTGAGTTGTGAATTTATCACTGCCATCTGTAATTTTATCTGCAGAATTTCCAAAATTTTATTCTGCCATTCATCTTGGAGAATTTCCACATGAGGACCTGTGAACTTCAAAAGATGCAAGACCCACTTAAATTTACCTTTTATTAAAAGAAATTCATCCAGTTTCTGTTATTCTGAGTAGCTTGGTGGAAAAAATTTCATTGAGTAGCATTCTGTGAGCTTTTATTTTTCAAGTATATGGTTGATATTTGATGTATTGATTTTGATGAAACCTCAATCCTTTGCAGATAAAACACTTCAGTCATAAGGATAAGTGGGATTTCAGAGTTCTTGAGATTTTCTGTAAGACTTGGGGGACACAAACCTTCCAGTATTCTATCTTTATTAGAGGATTCTAAAAGGGTTCTAACTCGGAAATGTGACAGATGCTTTGAGGCTGTCCCAAACATAATTTTGAGGAGGATTATAATTGTGGGACTCTTCTCAATTTGAATTATTTTATGGAATAAATCATGCAGGGATAACTTTAAAACTACAGAATGGTCCATTTCAATTCTGGTTTCATTATGAATCAAAATACCCATTTAAAGAATTTGAAAAAAAGATTTTTGTTTAATTATTGATTAATTTTTTAATAATTTGCTCTAATTTATTGTGTTTGCTTTAAATTTTTTTCTAATCAGCAGGGAATAAAATATTCATTCTTCTGAAAAATCAAATGATAAAACCAAATACAATCAATCGTGATGATTCTGTACTCCTTTTTCTTATTTTCTCTCAAATAATTTCAAAATATTTCCCATATCTATTTGGTTTTTTTATGCACTGGGATAAATTTACCTGGAATTTGAAAGTATATTTGCAAAATATGCCCCTTTATCTAGACTAGGGTTATTTAAATTGGGGATGTTTGCCAGCTTCAGTAAGTTTTTCAAAATTTTCAGGTCTCAATTAATTTAATCAGGTTCAATTATTCAGGGGAAATCAATGAGGTAATTTGATTTGGGGAGCCAAAAAAGGTTGTGTTTATTCTGATTACCTCCAAGTTACACCTGGCAGATTCTTTCCTCAAAAATGGAAAAATGCTTTCTGCTAGACCTAGAATAAAATATTATAATCCCAGAATTAATGTGTTAGCCCTTTTTTATGCATATTGAAATGCTTTTGGTAACATCATGATTCTTTAACTCCACCCATTTATTGTATTTTTCCAGTCATTGATCTGCTTACTCTAAATTTAGTTTGTTGGTTTGTTAAAAATGATTTTAATTAGCTCTATTAAAAGAGGAGTGAAATTTTATATCTATAGTACTTTCCATACTCCCAAGAATAGAAAAAAACATAAAGCTTATTCCTCATGGTTGAATTTAAATCATGACTCATTCAGAACAAATTAAATCTATAATAGGGGGTATCAGAGTTAAGCAAACCCGCCATTTAAAACCGGCCATTAAAAATCAAAAAACCCTCTTATTTCACATCAGAAGTGTCAGAGGTACCTGGAAATAAGTGGGTTTTTTCAAGTCAAGTATATAAAGGCTTCCACCACGTGTCCACTTCATACACCCCTTGTATTCCACCTCCATCAAAATCCAACCTCATCTGAAAAAAAATTGATTCATCACTCTTCATCTCTTCATTGCTATCCTCATCACTTTATCGCTTTCATCACATTCAGCTAACTCTCATTGCATCACTATCCTCATTGATGCATCAATCTCATCACTTCATCATTCTCACCGCTTTATTTCTTTCATAACATCCAGCTAACTCTCATTGCATTTCTATCCTCATCACTTCATCACTTTATTGCTTTCATCACATCCTAACTCTCATTGCTTTATCCCTCTTTTAACTTAATCACTCAAATCTCTTCCTATCCTCTTTGCTTCATCACTCTCATTCTCTGATCACTTCATCACTCTCATCACTTCATCACTCTCATCACTTCATCACTCTCATCACTTCATCACTCTCATCACTTCATCACTCTCATTGCTTCATTTCTTCATCACTTATTATTTTTAAATGGCCCCTCAGCAATCCTCCCCCCACAAGTCCACTAAACAATCCAATGTGTTGAAATTTTGTTTTCAGACCACACGCGCTCCATCTAAATGCCATTGTCATCATTTCACTCCTCCTCTTTTTTTTGTCTGAGTTCTGGTCCCTTCCAATCTTCTGATTCTCTCCTGAATTTATTTGGATCCTGATTCTTGGATACTCATTCTCTCCCAACTTCTCTTCTGATCCTCTACTCCTAAGCGCCCTGAACCATCACCTTTGAAAAACACTACTCACTCTTATCATATTCCTTTGGAACTCATTTTGCTCTTCCTAGTCTACTCAAAAAAGCCTTTGTGGGCTGTCTTTCTTTCTAGACTATCTCTCTCATCTGGTGAGAAGAGTAATCATTTGAACCAATTTCCGTCTCCTCTCCACCTCAAATCTCTGACCTCATCCTTCCCAGTTGTAATCCATCCTATCAACTCTAGCCACAATTCACTCTCAACTTCTCTCCATTCTGGTGTTCATCTTCTTCAGCCTCTCATTTAATCACCTTCTCTGTCAATTGGTGGTATGATATTTTTTTCATCTTCTTTTTTTTATATAAATTCTCTTCTTGTTGCTGCTTCCAACCAGATGCTAAATCTGTGATCTCTATCCTTCAGGATTTTTTCTGTTTCTAGTTCTAATTCATCTAAAGGTTAAATTTCTTAACAATGGACCAAAGAAAACATCACCCAGCAACTAAAAATCCAACAATCCGCCCCCATAAGCTTCCACAGTCTCAAGTCAGCTCAAGAGAGCTGATAACATCATCCTGGTGAACTGGTTCAAAATTCCATCCAACTAAAATGCTTGCTTTGGATCCAACAATGCAACATGAGTTGGCCAACCTCCTTCCTCTAAGGTTAATGGTTATCTCCTGATGGCCAATGAAATCAAGAATAAAACCAAAGTTAGGCTGGATCTTTCATCCAAATAGATGCGGGAGAAATTCAAGAGCTATCAAACCAAGTACAAAAAATCCTGTTGATATTTCTGTCTATCTTGTCTCAAATTCCTACTAATTTTCCATTTTCATCTATCTCCTGTTTATCTCTCTCTCATTTTCCATCACTACTCATATGTCTATGGCCTCTCTCCGCCACGTAACCTTTTCCAACCGTACTCTTACCCCAAACTTGATTGGGTAATCTCTACGAGTCTATGGTGTCTCCTACTGAGCCTACTCTCCCTAACCTCAAGCTTCAACTACAACAGAGAAGCCAGTTTTGAGGCGCTATCCAAATCTCCTCAACCTCAACTCACCAGTAACCTGATCACCTTATGTCCGGATTCCTTGTAGGTATTCTAACTATCTTCAAATCCACATCAAGGCTCATCTGGAACCCAAAACCTCTCCTCCTGATTAAATCCATACCAGGTTGGATTGGTCATTGGATGTTCAAGAGTTAAGAGTCCAAGCATCAGAGATTTTTAAATATATTCCATCACATACTCCTCTATAACCATTCAATTATTCATTCTTTCCTTCCATCTTATCAGCCTCAGTCTGAAAGGTTCTGTACAATCATTATTGGCCTTACCCTGCCTACAGAACCCATCTCTGTGTCGGTATTTTTTGTCCTCTCTGATTCTCTCTTGAACTTGTGCTTCTTTGTTTGCTCTTTCTTTTTCAATCTATGGAAAACAGTCTGTTCCAGTTTTCTCAGTTTTTTTAACCTTTTTCACGGTTAAAAGCCAAAGCTCAAGAAGCTCAACCACCATGGCACCACCCTCTGAAACACCTGGACTAGGCGGAGAAAGCAACTTCAAGGCGTTAGCTCTCAAATCCCTCATGGAATCAACTCCTCTACTCACTGAACTCAATTACTCAGTTTGGAAAAAGAAAATGGAAAGGTTGTTCAAAATGCGTGGCATTCTTCACCTTATCAACTCTGATAACCCTCTCAAGGCAATTCCAGAAGATGGAGAAATGGCTGGCTACATAATGTCCAAGTTTGATCCTGCTACTCACATTAACATCATCACTTCCAATAAAAAATACTCATCAAGACTCATTTGGTTGGCTTCTAAAAATCATTTTGCATCTAGTCAGGCTGCCAACAGGGCTTTCATTTTCTTCAACTTCTTGTACCTCGTATTTGACCAAAACAACATCAATGGATTTTCAACTTCAGTAAAGCAACACCTGGGAAAACTAGATGAAATTGGCATAGATTTACCCTCTGAAATTCTCAGTTACCTAATAGTCTTCAAGCTACCTGATTCTCTCAAGTCCATTTGCTTTCAAATAATGCATTCTGGAGCCAATATTACTGTCACTCTGGTTCTTAATCACCTGGTTCAACTTCAAAACAAAGTGCAATCCAAAAATCAAGATACCTCTGACACATCCACTGTCATCTACCATCAAAACCATCAAGATCCAAATACTCCTTGTTGCAAAAGCGGGAAACATAATCCCTTGATTAAATCTCATCCACCTTCTTCTTGCTGGGTCTAATTCCCAGATCTTTGACCAGAACACCCGCCAAATAAAGCTAGACGCAGTGCTAAAAAGAAAGAAGAGGCTCACTTTCTCTCATTCTTTTGCGCTCTCAATCACAATTGTCAACCTGGAAACAATTGTTTCATACTAGATAGTGGTTTCTAAATCCACATGTTCAGAGACAGGTTACTCTTCAGCAACCTGATAATTCAATCTGGTCATGACACAATTAAGAGTGGCAAGGAGGGGAGCTAATTAGCTATCATGGGATTAGGTACTGCCAATCTTTCAGTCAAGAACTGTACCATCTCACTCTCAGACTCTGCTTGGGTTCCTGAAGCTACGGTCAACATTATATCTATGGGAGCCCTAATGAAGAAAGGTTGTATTCTGTCTGTAAACACCAACCCCGCTATCTGTACTTTTTTGATCAAATTCAAAGGAAAAATAATTCTCAATGGAACTATCCAGAAAAACTTATTGGTTCTTGATCACATGCCTCTGCTCAGCAATAAAATTTGCTACTTAAATCAATCCAAACTGTACAAGCTTCACTCTAAACTTGGTCACGCCAGTCTGGACAGGATTGAAAAACACCTTGGATATGGTCTTGAGCAAGAAATCAAGGCCAACTTTGAATGTGTGGCCTGCAAGAAATCCAAAATCTCAAGAACTCTGTTCTGTAGTAACAGACGTCTGCCAATTGAGTTTTTGACAGACTGCACCTCAATCTGATGGGTCCTTTGAATCCTACAAGTAAAGGTGGAATGAGATATTCCCTTACAGTAGTAGACAACTTCTCCGGTTTCTTATTCAGCTTCCCCCTACCATCCAAGGACGCAGCTACATCCACAATCATGTTTATGATAGACAATGAAGCCAAGAAGCAACAATGCTATCCTATTGAAGTAATCTCAGATGGAGGCAGCAAATTTGTGAACAAATCCATATCCGCCTACTTCAAATCCAAATCAATCCTCCATTTGACCAGCAAACCCTACCATCCTCAGCATAACAGGAAAGCTGTATTACCAACAGGACTATCATGGAGTCCCTTAGATCTACTTTTAGTGAATATCTCATTCCAAAAAACTACTGGCATGTAGTTATCCAAAGCTGCTGCTTTGCCCTGAACCAAATGCCTGCAAATAAAGGGGAAGAAACTTCATGGGAGCTACTGCAGAAAAGCAATATTCCATCTGATTATCTCAAACCTCTTGGTTCAAGTGCAATTTACCTACTCAGAAACACAAAAATTCCCTCCAAATTGGCTGAAAAAGGCGCCAAAGGCATCCTAATTGGTTACAACCCTAGATTCTTATCCTATAAACTGATCTCAAAATCAGATACGATAGTAGATACTAAACACATAGAGTTTCTGAAGACCAAGGCCTCTCCTCTGGAAACACCTAGTGACATAGAACTCTCCCCTGCCAACTCTGCTACAGCTGAAACCATTGAAAAGCCCTTGACTTCTGAGGATAGTAAGTCTATTGACTCTGATGACCAAAAAACTGCAGCCTCCAACTTAACTTCTTTCTCTGAATCAGATTCCAACTCTGAAAATACCTCTCAGTCTATGCAAAAATCTCTGCAAACTCAACTAAGGGATCAAAGAACAATAAAACCTTTTATGATATATGGTTACTTCAAGTCCAATGAGATTCCCTCAAACATTCATGAGGCCCTCAAGTGTCCTGAGTGGATCCCTTCCATTGACAAGGAGCTCAACACAGCTGAAGACCTAAAAGTCTGGGAAGATGCTGCAGACTCAGAGGTTTCCAACCCTCTGGATACTACTTGGACGTTTAGGCGCAAGCAACACCTGCACACTGGTGCTATTATGCTCAAGTCCAGAGTTTGTGTCCAGGGTTTCAACCAAATATTTGGCATCAATTACTTCAACACCTTTGCTCCCACCGGTAAAATTGCCTCACTTTGCGCTCTGCTGGCCTACTCCATTGACAAAGATCTCCCCATTCTTCAATTTGACGTCAAGGGGGCTTTCCTGCATGCTCCACTTGATGAAAAGGTTTACATCAAAACTCCTTTTGCATCAAAAAGAACCTGTAAATATATCAAACTCAAAAAGTCCCTGTATGGCCTAAAGCAAGCTCCCCTAAATTGGTATAAGACACTAGTAAGTTGGATCAAGAATGGAGGCTTCAGAAAAAGTGACTCAGATCTGTGCCTATATCTACAAAAAGACTCTTACACCAGCCTATTTTTCCACATGGATGACCTGGTTGTAGTTGGTAATTTCAAAATCTTCAAAACTGCTTTCTTGAAGAAATTCAAGGATTCTTCCATGCAAAAAGTTGACACCCTCCTGGCAACAAAAGTGGATTGTGGGAGGAACTTCATCAGTTTATCACCTCCCAATCACATTAAAAAGGGCCTTGAAGAACTGAACGTAACTGATGCCAGGCCTCTGAACAACCCCTGCTTTCCTGGACTCCATCTCCTACCGGCCAATGAAGAAGAAATTATAAAGTTTGAAGAACTCAATTGCAACTGTTTCTCTCCAATTGGACGGCTCAAGTTCATTGCCAATCTTGCTAGACCAGAAATCAGCTTTGCTGTGTCTAGCTTAGCTCAATTTTTGGAACAAACTGGTATAACCCACTGGAAGAAAGTTATACATGTTTGGCAATACTTGTTAAATACTATCCACTTCAAGCTAGTGATCAGAAGCAATTAAAATACTCAACACCTTAGATTCTACAGAAATGCCATGTGGGGGGACAATCCTGACACTTGTCTGTCCCAATTGGGTTTCTTATGTATTTCAAGGGAAGCCATATCTACTTGACCAGCCGCAGACAATGCTGTATTTCTCATTCCTCAACTGAACCCAAGTGTAATTCTCTTTCAAAAAGCCATCTTGAAGGATAGTTGCTTCATCATTAATTGAGTGATCTATGGCGCAAGCCTTTAAATCCTCTGGTTCATCTTATTGACAACAAAGGTCTGGAAGAAAAACTAAAAGAATTTAGCACAAAATCTCATGCAAAACACATTGACATAAAATTAAAAAGCCTGAACAACAACTCAAAAAAAGGAATCATTAAAATAATGCTGATAACCCCTAAAGATATGCTTGCAGAGGCTTTAACCAAGGATGATAGCAATGCCTCTGTAAAACAGTTGGCAGAGTTTGTCAATTCTTAGCTTCTCTTGATGTGAAGTTGTGCTGGGGTGTTGATATTTCTGTCTATCTTTTCTCATGTTCTACTAATTTTCCATTTTCATCTATCTCCTGTTTAACTCTCTCTCATTTTGCATCACTGCTCATATGTCTATGGCCTCTCTCCGCCACCTAACCTTTTCCAACCGTACTCTTACCCCAAACTTGATTGGGTAATCTCTACGAGTCTATGGTTTCTCCTACTGAGCCTACTCTCCCTAACCTCAAGCTTCAACTACAACAGAGAAGCCAGTTTTGAGGCGCTATCCAAATCTCCTCAACCTCAACTCACCAGTAACATGATCACCTCTTTTCTGGATTCCTTGTAGGTATTCTAACTATCTTCAACTCCACATCAAGGCTCATCTGGAACCCAAACCCTCTCCTCCAGATTAAATCCATACCAGGTTGGATTGGTCATTGGATGTTTGAGAGTTAAGAGTCTAAGCATCAGAGCTTTTTAAATCTATTCCATCACATACTCCTCTATAACCATTCAATTATTCATTCTTTCCTTCCATCATATCAGCCTCAGTCTTCCAGGTTCTGTATAATCATTATTGGCTCATCTTGCCTACAGAATTCATCTCTGTGTTGGTATTTTTTGTCCTCTCTGATTCTCTCTTGAACTTGTGCTTCTTTGTTTGCTAATTTCTTTTGCAATCTATGGAAACCAGTCTGTTTCAGGTTTCTCAGTTTTCTCAACCTTTTTCAAAGCACACTCAATGTCAATCTCCACTGGCTTTGGTATCACCAACTCCAATAAAGCAAAGGGAATCAACTTGGTGGTTGATAAGTTGGACTTCATTTGTCCTTTTTATGTTAAAATGGATGAAATATTTTGAAAGAAGGCCAACATCACCCCTTTAGCCACTTTTGATGCCCAACAATCAGATTCAGTTGATGCTGAGGACCTGGCTGTGGATGCTTGGCCTAGCAATTATGATCCCAATGAAACCTATGAGTGGCCCCAATCTGATGTGGAGGAGAATATTCCAACAGAATCAGCTCCAATCATGTCTATATAAGCATTGATCAACAATTCAAACCATTCCTTGGACACCTCACTTCCTTCTTTGGATTTCTCTCTTCCTGGGGTGGAAGAACTTGACAACTTGGCCAAAAGCAAGCAAGTTATTTCTGTATCACCACCATTGTCATCATCTGCTCAAGTAAGGAACCAAGATCTTCTCTTTTCTGTCTGGTTAATCCTGACTGACTTAGATTGAAAAAAAATGGGCTGATCCATTCCTGAATGGCCAAATACTCAAGCCAATGGGGCCTCCCACATCCACTTCAAATGAGAGCAATTTCATTCCCACACAAACATCCTCTGCAGAGAGCAATGATGTTTGCAAACAAACATCCTCTGCAAAGGGAAAGCAAAAGGCCTCCAATTCCATCAACATCAACCTTGATAGAATTCAAAAGAGGAGAAACACTTGAAATTTTTTGGGTTTGAGGAGATCAGGGAGAAGCAAGATTTTGGTAAGCCCATTGGATCTTCCTTGGTCTCCAAATCAAGCTCATTCCTATTACCCTCTGAAAAATAGTGAAATTACTAATTGAATCTGGAAAACTTCAGTTCAAAAAGGAGAAGTGGGATTTTCAACTGGCTATGGATTGTCAAAAGAAGAAAGCTGAGAGTTGGGATCATCAAAAAAAATGGGATGCTGAGTGGAAGTTGAAACAGGCTGAGCTAGAGTTCCAAAAAGAGGAAAAGGAGAAGGATTGACAGCAAGAACAACTGAAAATTGAAAGGGAACAACTGGAAACAGAAAAAAAAGGATAAGTGTTCAATAGGTGTGGCGTGCATTGGTAGAAGTAGAACAGTAGATGAATTAAAGCAGATTACTCAAATTCTGGGCTTTTAAATATATTTTCTCTCATGAAAAACTAAAAAAGAAAAAAAGGAAATTGTTTTTGATTAAAACAATGGTTAAAAAACTTAATACTATTTTTAACCCCACCAATGAACAAATATTTTTTGTTTTTATTCATATTTGTTTTCCTAGAGTATATTTTCCCACTTTCCAAGTCCCTGAAAATTTTTTGAGTTGTTTTGTTAATTTTCATGGACATGGCCATTCTGATATGGGTGGCCGTGTCCACAGCAGGAAATGTACAGTGCTTGTACTGATTTTCTGCACAAACCATTTTCACTATACATTTTTTCTTGAAATAAATTCCAAACCCCAGGTCTGGAAATACAAATTGGCCATCTGATACTTGAAATTCATCTATGGTTTCAATATGTTTTCAATTTTATTTCTTGGTTGGAACTGCAAGTAAAAAGGAATACCCCAAGATGTCAACTTTGTCAATGTGAGGTGAGTTGTAAAAATAGTTGGATGTGAAAGTGACATGCGGAGAGCAGTCAAAGGGTGTAGGCTGGGAGCAAAATTCCAGAGATGAGAAGGTGGAAATTTGGTTGTCCTTCATTATTTCGCAGTTTGATTCAAAGGGAATTCTGGCCAAATTGCAAAAATTGTTTCCTCAAATTTGAGAGAATTTTTTGGCCTTAAGGTTGAGAAAAGTGTACTCTTGAGGGGAAGATTGAATGGATGATTTTTTCACATAGCCTCCAAATAACTCAAAGGGGTGCATAGATTTTTACAATCCAATGCCCACATTTTTAAACCCCAAGATCTTGAGGGGCCAACAGTGTTGAAAATTTTTTCTTTCTGGTGAAGGAAAGTTATCACAAAGTTGATTTCCTTCTTGTCTTGGTTGGAAAGTTTATTCAATGAGGAAAATTAAATTATTGCAACAAGACCCTTGTGATAAGAATTATTTAGAAGAATTACTTTGCCATGGGTGAAGAAATGGAATTGCTTGATTGTCTGCTTGGCATGTTCAAACTCAGTGGGTGAGGGTTTTTGATTGTTCTTTTTCTTTTTGGAAGTGATGGCAGGATACAGATCCAAAGGTTGTAGTTTCTTTCCTGACAATACAACCTTTTAATCAATACCCCCTCTGCAAGTTCCAAAGAGATTTCTGATGCCCTCATTTGATCCCTCTTTTGCTTTAAAGCTGTTGAAATTACTTTATAATAAAAGGAATTAAGAACCAGGCAATACTGTAAATGGGAACAGTATGACGGACTAAAGGACTGAAGAGAAGAGTTGGCTAGAAGTTGAGATCTTAGTAATGGAAATCACACCAGAAGAAGATCAGGACACTAGTTACGTCTCAAGTCTAAGTTTTCTCATTCCTTCTTACCAAAAAGGAGAATTTGTTGTTGGTTATTAGCATTGACTTTGCGTCAGTAGTTCAGTGGTTGGTGGTTGGAGATGCTGATTTGATGAGCGGTGCGTTGAGGGAGTTGAGGTTGGAAATAGAAAGTAAAGAAGAAAAAGAAGACAGAGAATGGCGGAATAGGAGGGAAAGAGAAGGGAGAAATAGGAAATGAGTTGGTAAGGTCGGTGTTGAAGTTGTTTTTTTTTGTTTTTTGTTTTTTTTTAGAGCAAGGGAAGAGGACCGGAAGAGTTGTCAAGGTCGAGTCTGAGAGTTGAGGAGATGGTTCTACAGTGACATGTCACAGACAATTGATGCGCGCATGCACTGTGGGCTCATCCAGTTATTCCAACACCCCAGGATGTTTGGTGAGAAGGAGAATTGATGATCATCGGAGGCAGTTGTTTTTGAGGCATTTTAGAGATCCAGCTGAGCAGCTTTTTGAGAGAGCATTGGCTACCATTTCAGAGGAGGAAATGAGTCGAATGACAATTTTGTTTTCTTCATATAGTTGCCGGATGTATTTAACTTTTATGTCAAGATGTTTGGTCTTTGAGTTCGATCCTATATTTTTAATTTTTTCTAGCAGACCTTTGTTATCAATATGAAAAACAGTTGGATTCGGCTCGGCTTGCCAGAGTTCTTGAATCAGAGAGGTGACCCATTGGTTTTCTTGAACGCCGTCGGCTAGTGCACTCAGTTTGGATTCTGTGGAGGACATGGAGATATTCTTTTGCTTTTTACTCGTCCATGACACAGGAAAGTCTTTCCAGAAGGATATCCATCCACTTTGTGAGGTTCAATCCGATAGATCATCTCCCCAGATAGCATTGGTGTAGTAGGTGATGTTATTGTTGTCCGATGCCAATGGCTTGAGTATGAGTGCAAGGTGCAACGACCCCTTTAGATACTTCCAGCAGTGGACAACTTCCTTCCAGTGGCTTAGGCCCGGATTGGAGTTGAATCTAGACAGTATCGAGACGGCAGCTGAGAGATCGGGACGGGTTCTGCAGGACAGATAGTTCAATAGACCAGTAAACGTCTTGTAATTATACCCCAGAGCCTTGAACGCGCGAGAGTCTTCCTCGGAGGCGGGCGTAAGTTTGATTCCAGGAGTTAAGGGAGTGTTGACTGGAGGGCAATTGGTTAGCTTAAGCAATTCCAGCCCTTTGCTGATCAGAGCAGGCTGAGATAGAGAACACGATTTGTTGTCAATGTTGATCTCCATTCCCAAAAGGGTATCAGGCACGTGAGCGGAAGAATCAGAATATTGTGAGAGGAAGTGTTTTTCAAAGGTTTCCACGTCGCCGGCCACTATGAGTTTGTCCACGTGAAAGAACAGGAAGTTTTTGTGATCGGAGTGGATGAATAGGCAGGCATCGGAGTCGGATTGGAAGAATCCCAGGGACTTCAGCCAGGTGGTTAGGGTATCGTGCCAATTGAGAGGTGCTTGCCGAAGTCCATAGAGGGACTTTTTTAGTTTGAGGAAGGGAATTTTTTGAGAGGACTCAGAGGGAGTCTTGATGAAGAGAGATTCTTTTAGGGGAGAATAGAGAAAGGCGCTTTTAACGTCAAATTGCCTAATGGGTAAGGAACAATCAAGAGCAAGGATGAGGAGAAGAAGAAGAGAAGGAAATTTGCCCATAGGGGCATAAGTTTCAGAGAAGTCCAGACCCGGCGTCTGCAGGAACCCTTGTATGCAAAGGCGAGCCTTTGTTTTAGCTGGTGCAGAAAGTGTAGGACATCGTGGTCTTCAATGTTCTGGAGCTCCACTCGTTTAGCTTCCATTATTTTAGGTGATGAGTCGTTGTGCGCCAGGTAGCTGTATTTAGCGGGTTTGACGGCGGAGGTTCTTTCTTGAAGAACTCTGCCTGATGGAATGAGTTCTGCCTCTACATTCGAATCTGAGGCTGAGTCTTCTTCTGACGGGATGTCGGAGGTGTTGCCAATGGTTTCCGAGGGCTCAGGGGACTCAGACTTGGTATTCTTTGAGAGTTCGAGTGGTGAGTTCATTTGAGCAAGTCTGGGAGTGCTGACAGTGGTGGGCGTTAGCTCGTTGTAGGAAGAAGGAGGGTGGGTGGATGATGATCTGGAGGAGAAGGACAGAAAGGTGACACTCTTGGTGTTAACAATCTTTCCAGAGGCCGAAAGAATTCAATAGGATAGTAGCTCAGGATTGTAGCCGATTAAACAACCAGGTTCACCGGGTGTACCTAGTTTGTTTCCAGAGGGCTTTGGCTGAGTTAGGAAGGAGACAGGGTTACCAATTGGTTTAAAATAAAAGAGGGGAAGAGAGTGCTGTTTGAACAATTCATAGGGACTCTTCTTTGACCGGTGAGAAGGGATTTGGTTGAGGGTAAGTGTGGAGGATTGAAGAATTTCGTGCCATAGGTACCGAGGCAGGTCAGAGTCATAGAGGATTGTTCTAACTGATTCAAGAATGGTGCGGTTGAATCGCTCAGCAAGGCCATTCTGTTGAGGTGTGTGTGGATCCGCAAACTGCTGTTTGATGAGGTTGTTCTTTCAGAATTCAGACAGCGTGGAGTTTGTGAATTCGGTTCCGCGATCTGAGTGTAGGACGGAAGGGTAATATCCTAGACGTTTTGCTTTGAGACTTAAGCTGTAAATAAGCGCCAATGGTATAGCATCCTTGGATGAAACAGGAATGGCCGCGCAGTATCTTGAAAAGGAGTCCACCACTGTAACCACGTACTTGTGCTCACCGGATGAGAGAGACAGAGGACCGATAGTGTCTAAGTGAATTTCCTCAAATATGCGGGTGGCTTGGGAGGATCGGATTTTGAAGGAGGCTTTGGTGATCTTGGATAGAGAGCAAGCTTCGCATTTGTTTTCCTTAGAGATAGGCAGGTTCAATTTATGCCTCAGTTGGTGATAGCTGATGTGTCCCATGGACTTATGGATTAACTCAGCGGACAAGAGCAGTGAGGAGAGAGAGAGAGTGGCAAGAGCCGCAGACAGGGAATGTTGTTGTGGTAGCAGCCCCGGAGAATGAGTTCATTGCTTTTAAAAAGACTGAAGGAATCAGAATAGAAATTGACATGGAATCCTTCTAGTATCAGTTTTCTCAGAGACAGCAAATTAGTAGACAGTTGGGGTACACAAAGCATGTCGGTGAGTACAATTTTGTTATTTCCCGCTTTTAGTCTAACAGTCCCGTATCCGCTAATTTCCAAGTTATCGGCCTTATTGCTGGTCTTGATTAATCCTTGGTATTGATTGTCTAGTTCAGCGAATAGGGCTTCATCAGCTATCATGTGGAAGGAGGAGCCGGAGTCGATAACAAAGAAATTTTTTCCAAGACTGTTCAACGATGAGAGAAGGCTAACTTGTTGACTTTTGTTAGGAGGATTCCTTGGTCGCAGGTGAGGATACAGCATCCAGCACTTATTTTTGGGGTGATTGGCCAGAGTGTTGTGCATGCGTGGTTTGCATTTGCCGGACGCCTCTGTATATAGGGAGACAGTGGATCCGGAAGCATTGCCGTTCATCTTTGGCTCATTCATGTGGATTCGGAGATGATCGAGTACCGCGTCTGGAGTAACGTCCAATTCTGCTTGCGAGTGAGTGATCTTTTGCTTGATATTCATCATTGAGGATGGGAGCTTATCTAAGATCATGTACGCAAGGATGTTGGTAGGAATAAGAATACCAATTTCCAAAAGGCGGTTGACTCCGGTTTTGACGTTGGTTATAAATTGCTGAATGTTTGACTCATTGAATGTGATAAAGGAGAAATTGCTGTAGATGCGAGCGCAATTGGCAGGTTGAGATGACACAAAGTGCTTAAGTAGGGCCTTCCAAATCAGCGCAGCATTTTCTTTGTTGTCGGGAGTAATGATGTTCAAATGTACAGCCGGCAAGAGTTTTGAAATGAGGATGGACGTGAGGATCGTGTTGTCCTCATTGTCAAGCGGAATTCCAGCCGTTATAGCAGCTTTTAGTTTGGCCAAGTTGAGTAGAGAGTTGATTCTTGTTCTCCAGATAGTGAAGTTCTCTTCAGTCAAAAGGGGGATAGCCTCGATGGTGGTTTTGAGGATAGTGGGATTTATAGAGTCCATGGTAGGGCCTGGTTCTTTGAGGATATTGGATAGTTTGTTCCACTAGTATTTTGACTGTTAATTGTGTTGAAATTACTTTATAATAAAAGGAATTAAGAACCAGGCAATACTGTAAATGGGAACAGTATGACGGACTAAAGGACTGAAGAGAAGAGTTGGCTAGAAGTTGAGATCTTAGTAATGGAAATCACACCAGAAGAAGATCAGGACACTAGTTACGTCTCAAGTCTAAGTTTTCTCATTCCTTCTTACCAAACAGGAGAATTTGTTGTTGGTTATTAGCATTGACTTTGCGTCAGTAGTTCAGTGGTTGGTGGTTGGAGATGCTGATTTGATGAGCGGTGCGTTGAGGGAGTTGAGGTTGGAAATAGAAAGTAAAGAAGAAAAAGAAGACAGAGAATGGCGGAATAGGAGGGAAAGAGAAGGGAGAAATAGGAAATGAGTTGGTAAGGTCGGTGTTGAAGTTGTTTTTTTTTTGTTTTTTTTTTTTTTTTAGAGCAAGGGAAGAGGACCGGAAGAGTTTTCAAGGTTGAGTCTGAGAGTTGAGGGTCTGAGAGTTGAGGGTCTGAGAGTTGAGGAGATGGTTCTACAGTGACATTTCACAGACAATTGACGCGCACATGCACTGTGGGCTCATTTAGTTATTCTAACAAAAGCCCTCTTCTTGCCACCTCTCTTTTTGTTTGTCACCTCATGTCCTTCCATCTTGTGCCCTCCCAGGCAAATTCACAGCTTGAGGTGAGGATCAAGAATGGATTCAATTTGGATTATAACATTTTGATTGCGGTGGGAGAAGCAAGAGAAGCAAGCAAAAGGGGTCAAAGAAGGGTTACAAAAAAAAACCCATGTCAGTCATTTGATGACAAAAATAATTTAAAAAAACAAAAAAAACAACAGGGTGTGAAGAAAACCAGCTGGGGTCAGTGGTCCAGGGAGAATGGGGCAGGCTGGGCTTGATTGGCTGGGAAGGAGGGGGGTGGCTTGGTCAGCTGGGCAGGGGCCGGCAGCAAGCAAGGGGGGGGGGGGGTAAGTCAAAAAGGGGGGGTGGGTGGAGGCTGGGGGTGGTGTTGTTATATAGCCTTGGATTGGGAATTGTGCTGCAGTTGGCATGCTCATTTCCCCCCGCTTAAACACCAGAGGGCCAAGAATGGAGCAAGCCCAACCAGGTTGACAGGAAGCTAGTTTGGGAAGATAGAGCAGGGAAGGAAATCATGTGGTGCGCCGGGAAGATACAGACAATGCGGGGGGCTCCAAGTAGGGCGCCGCAAAGGGCCGCTTCACAAGAAGGACAAACCGGGTGTGTGTAACAGTAGACAGGCTTGAGGGTGGTTGTGGTATGGGAAAGGCTATAGGAGAGGGCCGGGCGCGCGCAAGCGCAGGCCAACCCGCAGGGGAGGAAATCATGCGGCGCGCCGGTTGGATACAGACAATGCAGGGGGCTCTGAGTAGGGCGCGGCAGAGGGCCATGTCATGAGAAGGAAAAATTGGGTTTGTGTGAGGGTAGGCGGGCTGGAGGGTGATTGTGGCATGGGAAAGGGTTAGGGTTAGGCTAGGGTTCTGGTTTTTAGGGTTTCTTTTCTATTTGTTGTTGGGCTGTCATTGTGCTTGTACTTAGGATAGGGTTGAGAGGTTGGGAATAAAATCGGCGCTCTCAACCCCAGCTTGTAGGAGAAATTGATTCATATATGGATGGATTGATGGCAAAGGATATGGAAATCTCTATTCATCTCTCTCTCTCTCTTTACTGGCACATATTTATCCTTACAGAAGCTAGGACCATCAATTCCAGAACTTGAGGAAAACTAAGGGGAGTTCCTCCCTTCTGTTTTCAAAGCAGGGGGAGGCCAGCCGTTGGCAAGGGCAAAGCAAGAGGGGGCCCTGGCCATTGGGGTTGGCAAGCCAAGCGGGGGGGAAAAAAGGGGCCGTGGCCGTTGGTGTTGGCCAGTCAGGGGATGGCTGTTGGCATTGGTAAGCCAAGGGGGGGGCAACCGTTGGCCTTGGCAAGCAAGGGGGTCGCTGTTGGCGTTGGGAAGCCAAGGGGGGGGAAAGAGGGGGACATGGCCTTGGTGTTGGCGAGCAAGGGGGTGGCCATTGGCATTGGCAAGCAAGGTGGGGGGGGGGCAAGAGGGGGGTGGAACAAGAGGGTGGGGGGGGCGTTAGTTTTGAGCAAGCGGGAGGGAAAAGGGTGATGAGGACAAGGAGGGGGGGAGCTTAACTGGGGAATCAACCAAGGAGGTGAGGTGGGGGGGCTGAAGGGGGATGGAGGGGGATGGATGTCAGTATGGGATGATGGGGAGGATGAGGATGAGGGGGGAAAGCTTACCAGCTGTGCTGGTGAGGTGGAGGTGGTGGGTGGGGGGGAGAGAGTGGAATGGTGGTTTGGTGGGGTGAGGTGTTGGGTCTGTTTTGTCTAAGTCCACAAAAACAGAAAAAAAAACCAAGTGAGTCAGCCTAGGAATTTTTGGTTGAACAACCAAAACCAAAAAAATACATTGAAGAGATTTTTTACCTATTTCAAAATCAAACATTACTCATCAAAGCAAGGAAGGGTGAGAGGTAGAATCCTTTCTCTCATATAAGAAGATGAGGGACAAGATGAGAAAGGGATGACTTGAGGCGGATCCGGAATATCATCTTCAAATATTTTGTACCATTCATCTTTCATGTCGGCCAAAAGTTTGTGAAGGATTTAACAAGTGATAATCCAGTTGATGAGTAACTTAATTTCTTTGGGGTTTTGAAGCTGGTTTTGCATTTCCCTTAAGCTGGCCCATCTTCCTGTCAGGACTCCTATGGCATGCTCAATCCAAACTTGTGATTGGGCAACATGATAATTGAAATTGGTTTTTCCTTGATCATTGGACAAAACATTCTGGTATGCTGGAACCAGATATTTCCCACTAGCATAAGCCTAATTGGCCACAAGGTATTGATCTTGGTCAAAGTAGTTCTCTGGTTGTTGGGATATCCGCACCCAATTGAAAGTATATGAATCATGACAAGAACCCGGAAAGCCAGTGTGGACAGATATGAACTTTTTGTTGATATCACAAACAAGTTGTAGTGCCATGGAGTATCTAAACAAAGAGATGCAACCTATTTGGTCAGTGTTTGATCCATAGTTTTATCAAAGTCATTGGAAAAGAATGAATCAATTGCCTCTTTTTCCAATCAACATAGTGGTTGCCATCTAGCTTGCGTTTTTGACTCAAGGGGATGGTGTTTCCATCAACAAAACCAATGCAACCTGGAAAGCCTTCTTTCTCCATTACTTGAGATATCTCCTTGCTTTCTTCTTTTTTTGGCCAAGAAAGAACTGAGCAATGAAAAGATAGGATAGCAATTATGACTTGTTTGGTGTATAAGTCAATGGTTCCATAAACAACTGAGAATAGATTTTCTAATTGATGAATTGCTGCTCCATTTCCATTGTATCCCAATCTAAAAAGAGAAAATGCCAGTTGGATAGCTTGATTGCATTGAGAATTCCAAGAATTGTTCTGAATGATGTGGTGGTCTTCAATCATCTCCAAAAGTTTTATGAATGAAGGAAATAGAGTTTGGAACAGTTTCTGGAAGCTTAATTTGGGGAGGAGATGAAGCTTTTGCCTTTCATACATAGGATTGTGGAGAGTTTGTTTTCTTGGAACCATTTATTGCTTTTCTAATAGATCATTAAAAGCCAACCAAGTTGATTCCAAATTGGAGTCTGAATCAGAGTCTGAATGGGAGTCAAATAGCAAAAAAGGTTTAGTCAGCTTTTTTGAGTTTTTAACTTGCTTCTGGGAATTTTGATTTGACATTTTGAGATGAGAAAGATGGTGATGGAATGTGGGGTGATGAGATGATGACAGGGTTTTTGTGAGGTGATAGAGATGTGAACCAATGGAGATGAGATGTGTGTGATGTGATGGAGATGGGATTGGTATGGATTTGATGAGGCAGAGGTGCCAACAGGTGTTTTGGATGTGATGGATGGTGGATGGATGATGGTGCATACATGGCGGGTTTAATGGCGGGTTTGATGTTTGAAATCCACCATTTTCATGAAAACCGCCATTTTGAAATACACCAGTTAGGGGGTATTTGGAATTAAGAAACCCGCTATTAATCGCTATTAATAATGGTGGGTTCCATCAAAACAAATGGCGGGTTTCTAATGGCAGGCTTTCTGACTCTAATATTCCCTAATTTATTTAATTTAATCCATCAATACCAATCCTTTATACTTTTGTATTATAGCCACTTCCCAAAGGAATACATTAGCTCAGGGAATCCCAGCTTTAAACCAATCAATCACGCCAGGGCCTCCTTTGAAGATTCAAATGAATGCACCTAGTTTTTTCCCTGGAATCACAAGGTTTTTATTTGGATGGCTCATTTTTTTCTGAAAATGGGGTGGAAGGGGTACCCCCAATTTTTTGTAAATTTGTTAACTGGGGTAAGGGGGGTGCCTCCCTCCTTCACAAGTTTTTTGCTTAAGGGGGTTTGTCCCTCCTTTTTAAGAGGTGGGCTCTTTGGCTTGGTTTACTGTCAGTTGGAAGCTGTGTTTGGATAGAGGTTGAAACACTTTCTTGTTGTATTGGAGGGGGGGGCTTGATTGATAGATATCCAATGGCTTAGAGAGGGGTTTTCTCTAGGAGGGGGGGCTGCCATTTTTCATTTAAATGATGATTAAAATGAAGAAATGTGGTGGGGGCTTGCCTTGGTGTTCATTTTATGGAATTTAGGGGTGGGAGGCCCCATTGGCATTTGGCTTGGGGGGGGGGCTCTTTGCAATTTCTTACTTGATGACTGGAGTGCAGGGAAGGAAGGGGCGAGGGTTGGGGTGGCCAGATTGTTGGCCACACTTCTTTTTTTCTTTTTCTTTTTCTTTTTCTTTTTCTTTTTCTTTTTCTTTTTCTTTTTCTTTTTCTTTTTCTTTTTCTTTTTCTTTTTCTTTTTCTTTTTCTTTTTATTTTTCTTTTTCTTTTTCTTTTTCTTTTTCTTTTTCTTTTTCTTTTTCTTTTTCTTTTTCTTTTTCTTTTTCTTTTTCTTTTTCTTTTTCTTTTTCTTTTTCTTTTTCTTTTTCTTTTTCTTTTTCTTTTTCTTTTTCTTTTTCTTTTTCTTTTTCTTTTTCTTTTTCTTTTTCTTTTTCTTTTTCTTTTTCTTTTTCTTTTTCTTTTTCTTTTTCTTCTTCTTTTTCTTTTTCTTTTTCTTTTTCTTTTTCTTTTTCTTTTTCTTTTTCTTTTTCTTTTTCTTTTTCTTTTTCTTTTTCTTTTTCTTTTTCTTTTTCTTTTTCTTTTTCTTTTTCTTTTTCTTTTTCTTTTTCTCTTTTTGGAGGGGGGTTCTTACCAACCCCAAGGGAAAGTGGATTCTATTACTCTTGGATTGGAATCTGGGTTTATTCAGGAAAACCAGCCACCTTGGTGCAGGATGAGGGAAAAAGGACTTTCAACTATGCCTTTGCAAAAATTCCAGGGGGAAGGTTTCTTTAAAAATAAAAATAAAATAAAATCATTGAAAAATTCACCATATAATTTCATATTATTGTTAAAGTTATAGAGATAAAAGATACATATTCAAAAATTCCATCAAATGTGGGTAAAATTCAATTTATATAAAAATAAAAAATTTTTAAAAGGCAGTCAAGAAATTAGGGTGTATCAGAGTTAGCCCACTGGCCATTTTTTAATGGCAGATTTCAATCCAAAAATAAGAGGCTATTTCAAATATACTATATTACTCTATATTCTCTCTCTGTATCCTTTATAAGCTTTACTCATTCTCTTTCAATTCTCATTCATTCCCTCATTTCTCATCCATCCACAGCTCTGCTCAAACTCAATTACTACAAGTTATTAATATATTCTCCTATCCCATGATTGGAATATTGGTCTCTTCAACTGTCTTTTTCATGAACCTGGACATCCTAATACAAGTTTGACAGAGTTCAATTCCAAACAATCCAGAGCCCCCTGATCCAAACTTAATGATTTTCAGCGGATCCAAGCCATTCAATTGGTTATCCAACCAGTCAATAATGACCTCTGGGTTTGATTTTGTAGTCTGATTGGTGCAGACAGATTTGAACAAGCCCATCCTCCATTGATCAAAGCCTTCAGGGTCAGCCACTGATTGGCCCAGTTGAAAAAAAAGTTTTTTTTTGCATCCTTGGCTCCTCCTGTAACCACCATTTTTCATTGAGTGACTCATTTTTTCCCAGTATTTGAATCCAATCATAAGAAAAGAAGTGTTGTAATTTAATCCCCTAGGTCCATCATGGAATCCATCAAGGAAAAAGAAGTTCCTGAACTCAATGGTTGTGACAATCATTCCAATGGTAGTCCAATAATCCTACCATCATTTTTTGATTTGGATGATGATCTAACTAGCAACACATTGATAAAAGGCCAATCAAGTTGCAGTGGACTTCCCCTTTTTCTGACCATTGATCATCATCATATTTTTTTAAGGGTCATTTTAAATTCATGACACATTTGAGTTGTTTACCCAACTCAAATGGTCTGTTTAGCAAGCTACAGGACCCATGTCAAGTTGTGTGGCCTCTACAAAACTCAATTGAGTTGGGTTGCCCCCACACAGTGGTTTGTAGTTGTGTGGCATCACACATGACTACATTCAAGTTGTGTGGGGTTGTACATGGCTTGGATGTAGTTGTGTAGCATGCCACACAACTGCAAACTGTTGTGGGCCAAAAATAAAAAATGCCAAAAATAAATAAAAAAAATAAAAGAACAAAAAACTAAAAAAAACCAATAAAATTGGTGGGACCCAGGAATCACCTGGATCCGGTCTCATCCTCAAATGGGGGGGTGTTATTGGCAGACATTCCACCCCCCTCTCCTTTCTGTCAATTCCCTGGAGGGGGCGCTCAAATACCCCTACCAGGGCCCTGGAGGGGGTGGTCAAATACCCCTACCAGGGCCCTGGAGGGGGCAGTCAAATCCCCCAACCAGGGCCCTGGAGGTTGATGCCCCCAGGGTGTTGGTAGCAACAGATGGTCTGGGGGGTGGTTGTATCCCCCTAAGCTTGTTGCTCCTCCCCCTTGGTAAAGGGGTGGGGGGAGAGAGAACCCCTTGGGAGGGTGGTCAGGTCCCCCCCACCACCAGTTGCCTTGATCCAGTCTTCTTTGCTGGCTGGTTGCAACCAGGGCTGCACAGAATTGTGTATGGGCCCCCACGGGTCAAATTGGCTTTTTACATCCATACACAACTCCCATAAGACTGGGTGTTGTTAATTTATCATCTCCCTTTTTCTAATCTCTGAAAATATCAGAAAATGTCAAATATTTGTCTCTAATCATCAATCATTTGTACCCTTTTTCATGTTAAACAATCTTTAATTTATTTGAGTGTGTCACATTAATATCAATCTTCACGCTTCAAAAAGCGCAGAAAACACCATTACATGAGAGGATACCCACTTTCCTTACAATAAGGCTGCTGCCCAACCTATTAATTCCTTCAGTCACAAGGGTGAATATGATTAATCCCAAGTCCTGGCAGGTTGAGGGCAAGCTGTTTGGAGTTCTCAGATGTCAATTGACTATCTCAGGGCTCAAGCATGAAATATTTCCTGGCTTTCAGGCTCTCAGGCTATTGGGAAAGTTTTTAAATTTTTTGATTTTGAATGTATTAAATGATTTTTAGAAGAATTTTGGGTTGCAAAAAGTTTTGTTGTGGAATGAAAGTGAAAGTAGATATTGGTTTGGATAAGGTTTTTATTTATGAATGAAGAGTTTATGGGTAAAAATACCATTCTAAATACAAGTTATGCCATCTATCTTCAATAGAGAGCAACCAGGTTGATGATTCAAACACAAGAAAACAAAATACGGAGTACACAGGTTGATACCGCCATTGCTATTTTGGCCATCCTTGAAATTGTTTTGGGCTTTTTTTTCTTAAGCTCAGTCTTCTTGTTTTACTGAAAAATAGTTGTGTCTTTCTGAATTTGTGTTCCTGAAGGATTGGGATGTTTGAGTCATGCGCAGCCACTCTTAGGATTATTTTCCTGGATCACAGATAATCAGCATTTGCATGGTACACATTTTTTGTTAAGAACTGTAAGAATGGTTATTGTTGTGTTCTTCACTTACCCATTAGTAAGGGTTTGTGCTGGTATTCTCCTGTTTCACGCTGATTTCCTACTCCATGGCTAGATATGCCAAAGCATTGGAGTCTCCTTTCCAAAAAAGAATAGGACAAGAACAAGGGGTGAGGTGATGGATGGGATGGGTTATCCTGAGTTATTCTTGAGTCCTGAGGCTAAGAAATTAATCAGGAAATATTTGATGGCCTTGGTTGTGCAATGATCTCAAGATGTTGTGCTTTTAGAATCAAATCAATTATTTGTCCAAGGAATTTATTTGGAGTGATTTTGTAGGCACTGATGAACAGATGATGGGATTGAAGATCAAAATGGGGAAGGGAAGAATTCAGTGAGCCAATGGAAGAGGACAAGAAGTACATAATCAAAAATTGGAATTGATTTCAGATATTTAAAACATGACTCAAAACATTAGATTAAGCTGGTGAGAAATCTTTCAATTGAGCCCTAGATCAGAAAATGGATCCTTGAGTTTAGAATAGCCATGGGCACCAGAAAGATCTGCTGAGGATGGATGGATTGGCAGAGTGCTTGGGTGGCTCAATGGGAGGTTTATTAAATGATGGGCCAGATGGAGATGAGATATCAAGATTGTTAATCTCATTTGAGGGATACAGATGGACAGAGGAGATGTGAGGAGCAAGGACTGGTTGGGAAGAAGATTTTCAACGAAGAAAAGTACAAGGCCTGGGATGGTACAAAAAAGAGGCAGTGAGAGGGATGATTGATGGGGAGCTAAGAAAGAAAGTGATTGAGGAGGAGAAATATATACATCCAACTCAATCAAGGTTGAAAAAGCAGGTAGGGAGGGAAATTCAAAAACTAACAAGCTGTTTATAAATTCATGGTGATTGACAATTTTTAAGGCATCATTGGAGTAGGATAGGATAGAATGATAGAATCAGGCCTTTTTGGAGCCTAAGACACCCTTGTATGACCTTGAACTTGTCCTCTTCCTTTTCCTTGTGGTTTTTCTTGTGCTTTTTCTTGTTCTTGTGTTTTTGCTTGTGCTTGGGATGTTTCCATAGATTATGAAAGAAGATTGGAGATGGGAGGATGGATGGTAAGGAGATAGAGAGATGGAGAGGTAGAGATGGGGGAGAAGAGCCATGAGAAGGATAAGAACTGGAATTAAGAAAATGGCGGGTTTGATACTTGAAACACACCATTGTTTTGGGAACCCTCCATTTTTAAATACACCCATTAAGGGGTATGTGTATTTCAGAATTCCACCATTAAAATGGTGTTTTTGGTCAAACAAAATGGCAGGTCTCTAATGGCAGATTTTTTAACTCTGATATTCCCTATTATGGCTTTCTAATGAAAAATATTTATTTGTTTTTTGAAAAAAATACAAAAATTGAAAAGAGAACAAGAAATTAAAATTACATTAGTATAAAAAATTGGTAAATAATAAATTATTAAATCCATTCCTTCCATAATGGGGTTTAATGAAATTTTATTAAGTATAAACAAATACATGAATCATATCAATCATATTTAATCAAAAATAAATTTGAATATATCCTCCCTTAAAGATCTTAAATCAAGAATTTTTATTTGTATAATAATATTTTATGGGATAAAGAAGTTAAATTCCTTCATCTCATAAAACCTCCAGATGGCAATCTGGCTATATTTCAGGGGGGAACTCTATTTCAGGAGACAAATTCATAATATATAAAAAATAATTTTCTTCTTAAAAAATCTTGGAATCCATTTCAAAAAGGTTTAATCTTCAAGGAATCCTTCATTTTCCCTCTAACTTTTCCATTCTGGTTTTTGAACCAGTTTTATTTTTTATTTTACAATTGCATTTTTGAATTCAAAAAATTAAAATTTTATTTTCATCCTCTGATTGGATCAAAATCCCTGAATTTGATTCCCAATTTTACAATCATTTTCTAATTGTGAATCAATTCATCCCCAATAAAAAAATATTTTTTAATCCATTTTTCCACCTATCAATTTGTTAGTTTAATTTTTTCTCATGAAGCCTCTCACAATGAAACCAATTCCATTTTAAAAAAGAACTACATATATATTTTCAAATAATTGATTAAATTCTAGAAAGTATGGGTAGTAGATAGAATTAAAGTTCAAGTTTTACTATTTGATTGGCATCTACAGCAATAATTTTGATCTCAAGTGACTTGAAAGGTGTATATTTTCCAAAATAGAAATGGAGAAACAAGGGAAAAAATAAAATTCGTATTATTCAGTTTCAAGTGAATTACACATTTTTCCAACTTGATTTATATGTTTGATGAATTTGATTTGAATCCAGCTTGCAACTTGATTTTATCTTTTTTATTAAATGCTTGAAATATGAGGTGTTTTTTTTGAGTTAAAACACATTTGTATTAAAAATTCAAATTCAATTTAAATGGTATCCCATTCTACAATGTTCCAGTAATTTTCCCCTGGTGTTTTCTGATGGAACTTAAATAACCTTGTACCAAATGTAAAAAAAAACATACACTTAAATTTTTCATGATAAAATTCAAATGTTTTGAAATATTCACAAAGCAACTTCATAAAGTAAAAAAATATTGACTAAAATTCTAAATTTTGTTTTCTTGGATAAAACTCAATTTATTATGATATTTATAAACTTTGTATCAAACGTAAAAACACCAAAAAAATCAAAAAATTCCTATTTTATGAGAGGAATGAGAATAATTCAAAGGGTGGTGAAAAACTCACATCCACCAGCCATGTGGCAGTCAGGTAGGGCCCTACATGGCACATACAACCCATGGGGGCCCATACCCAACTCCAAATGGTTGTTCCAAACACGCGCAACCCCTGGGGGGTTGTCTACCCCCCATAAACGGCATTTTTGAATTGTGTAACCCCCTCCACAACCATTTAGACCCATGTATGGGGGCTGCACAAGAGCTTTTGGGACCCCCTGGACCACATTTGGAGAAGTTCAATGTAATGATATTGAGATATCCTGAACAAGATCAACACAAGCTGTTGAAGTATCTGATTCAGAAGACCCCGAATTATCAATCAAAGCCAAGACTTGAATCCAAAGTGTTGCAATCAAGTAGAGGTTTGCAAAAATTGAAAGATACCTGGAGAGATCCTTCTCAATTCAAAAATGTTGAAAATGAACTTAAGCGGCAAAAGGGAATTAGATGGGCACCAAATAAGAAAAGACAAGAAGGTAAGTCTTTCCTTTTTGTGAAATGTTGATTTTTTTGGTTTAATGAACTGATGATGATATGATGATAATTCTAGTCAAAGTCTGCAGGATCAGAATCTGAATTTGATATTTCAGAGGAAGAGACTGAAATTGAATTAGCTTCACTTCATTTTGACTTGGAATCCTCTTCAGAAGAAAAAGATGTGCAGGAAGGGTCAACCAGAAGCTCATTGTTGGTGATTATCAATTTATTTAATGAGATTAAAATTTTAGCTAATTAATTTTTGATTGTAGGAACCAAAAGCGAATTAACTCAATCAAATACCTGAGAGCTTCCATAAGTTCTTGGGGGAGGTTTGGTATCCAGTTTGTGATGAGAATTGAGGATTTAGTCATCAAAAAATCACTGGGGTATGATGAGCATGGATGGTTTAATTTAAAAAAGAAAGTGATTAAAACATTGAGGAAAGATAAAAAATGCTATTCTAAGATCCTTGACAGCATTAAAGATTTTGAAAATATAGAAAAAACATTTGATTTTAATGACATCCATGAAAAGATACCCTTTTCAAAATGGCTTTTAAAGCTTGAAATGGGTCAAATGATAGCTGATGCTTATGGAAGACCAATATTTTTCATTTCATTTGATTCATTTTGTACTTATACTCCTTTGAAAATGGGTTTACAAGAACCGTCAGACCCAATATTCATTTCATTTCTTAAAATAACTATTGGGTCCAGCTTTTTTTTACGGGAGATGTGATTCAAATCCTGCCCATATTTTACAAACCACAATCCATGATTTATAAAAAAGTCTCTGTTTGGATTAATCACCCCAGATATCAAGTCCAGTTGTATTCTAATTTATAGAAATCATTTTAATTTCATCATTTGGGTTTTTCTAACATTCTGGTCTTGTCATTCTATTAATAGAAAGGGTTATTGAATTTTGAACATCATCATGCTGATTTTTTTGAGTTGAAATCATTAGTTTGAGTGTTTTAAATGAAAATTAATTGGTGACTCAGTTCAACTTGTGTTGGGATGATCCCCTCACAAGGATTATTTTTAATTCTTGTGATGGTATCATCTTAACCCAAGTTCATTTTTTGGTTTTTTTACTTTAGGGCCATTTAAGTTGAAATTTTATTTTTTGTCAATTTTACTTTAGGGTTTCTCCATAGAATCTTTCATTTTTATTCAATTTTTGTTGTTTTTACTTTAGGGCTAGTCATGTTGAACTTGTATTTTTTGTTTTTTTTTCTTTCTTAATTTTTTTTTCAATTTGATCAAAAAATCAACTGGTTTTTGATGTTTTGATTTTCTTCAGTCTTTTTTTTATTTATTTATTTTTACTTTTAAGATTTTATTTTGTATTTTTTTCTTTTTTTTAACCAAAGAATTAACACTTCTTTATTTTTTGGTTGATTTGTGTTTTTTTTTTTTATTTTTATTTAGTTTATTTTAGTTTTTTAGTTTTTTAGTTTTTTAGTTTTTTAGTTTTTTAATTTTTTAATTTTTTAATTTATTTATTTATGTATTTTTTTGGCCCACAATGCTTGTAGTTGTATGTGGTGCCACACAAAACCAATATGTTTTGTGGGGGCCTAAAGACTACAGTCAAGTTGTGCAGAGGCTACACAACTCAATTTTAGTTGTTTAGCGTGCCACACAACTCAAATTGTGAGTTGCGAATGTAACACTATGCTTTATATATATATATATGGGTGATTCTAAATTCACACCTTGAGTCGTGTGGGAGTTGTGTAGGGCCCCACACAGCCTGTGAGAGTTGCGTAGGGCCCCACAAGACCTGTGGGAGTTTTTTAGGACCCCTCAACGCGTGGGGGCCCATACACTACTCCAAAGGTTTTTTCTACACACGCGCAACCCCTGGGGAGCATATACCCCCCATAATGGGCATTTTTGATTTTTGTACCCCTGTACACAACCATCTTATTTATTATTTACTATTTATTATTTATTATTTATTATTTATTATTTATTATTTATTATTTATTGTTTATTGTTTATTATTTATTATTTATTATTTATTATTTATTATTTATTATTTATTATTTATTATTTATTATTTATTATTTATTATTTATTATTTATTATTTATTATTTATTATTTATTATTTATTATTTATTATTTATTATTTATTATTTATTATTTATTATTTATTATTTATTATTTATTATTTATTATTTATTATTTATTATTTATTATTTATTATTTATTATTTATTATTTATTATTTATTATTTATTATTTATTATTTATTATTTATTATTTATTATTGATTATTTATTATTTATTATTTATTATTTATTATTTATTATTTATTATTTATTATTTATTATTTATTATTTATTATTTATTATTTATTATTTATTATTTATTATTTATTATTTATTATTTATTATTTATTATTTATTATTTATTATTTATTATTTATTATTTATTATTTATTATTTATTATTTATTATTTATTATTTATTATTTATTATTTATTATTTATTATTTATTATTTATTATTTATTATTTATGATTTATGATTTATTATTTATTTGAATTTCTTCACTTTGACATTCAGAGCAATGGGCAGAAATCACATTGTGTCAACACCACTTTCTGGCCATCACAATGCTATGTTTTAATTAGACAGATAGATTCCCCTTGTCCATACAAGTTAATAGTTCACAGTTAAGTGCTTTCCAGACTTCTTGAGTAAACAAAACTTCCCAAGACATTACTACCAGGTCCCATCCAGGTCTGCCTCCAGGTTTGACCCCAGAAGTAGTCCTAGTCAGGTCCCCATAGGTCTATCAAGGGCCCAACAAGCTCTGCCCTATGAGCCAATCCTTTTCCCAAAGTTAAGGATCTATTTTGCCGACTTCCCTTATCTACATTATTCTATTGACCAGAGGCTGATCCCCTTGGGGACCTGATGAGGATATTGGTACGGCTAGGTACAAGACTTTTTCAATCGCTTGGTTTTTCAAGGATTCTCAAGAACACACCAGACTTTACAGAGGTGTGAAGATCTACCAATCATTAAACCCTATCTACAAATACTTTGCTTCCAGGGTTTTAGATTGTTGAGGAGAAAAGAAAACTCTTCCTGGGGCCCCTGCAGACGTCACCAAGTTCATTTATGTTACCATTCAAAATCTGTATCCCAGTTGTAGAATTTTAACTACATTTCCTTTCAATAGGTTGATGCTAACAAAGAGAATGACTTTAAAACAGACTTTCCCTATCTTTTAGGACCAACTAACCCATTTCCAACTGCTGTTACCATGGAACCCTTCCCCACTTCAGTCTTCAAGGTTGTCACTTGAATATTTGCTACTTCCACCAAGATCTGCACTAGAGGCTGTTCCACCCAGTATCACTACTAAGGCTTTGCTACATAACCTCAATGCCTGCCTACTCATTAGTGAAAAAAATAATCACTAATGGTGAGGTATGGGCAATACACTTAAGCGCCATCCATTTTCAGGGCTAGTTCATTTGGCTGTTGAGTTTTTACACACTCCTTAGCGGATTTGGACTTCCATGGCCACCGTGCGGCTGTCAAGATGAACTAACACCTTTTGTAGTGTCTGATGAGTGTATATTCCAGCACCTAAACCTCACATTTTGTTCATCCAGCATTTCCAGTTCTGCTAACCAAAAATGGCCCACTAAAGACTCTCATTCACATGCTCACATTCAATCAAGAAACAGGAGCGTCTTACATATTTAAAGTTTGAGAATAGGTTAAGGATGTTTCATCCCCAAGGCCTATAATCATTTGCTTTAACTCACAAAACTGATATAAGTCTTTGCTATCCTGAGGGAAACTTTGGCAGGAACCAGCTACTAGATGGTTCAATTAGTCTTTTGCCCCTATACCCAAATTTGACAATTGATTTGCACATCAGAACCGCTACAAGCTTCCACCAGAGTTTCCTCTGGCTTTGTCCTATTCAGGAATAGTTCACCATCTTTTGGGTCCCAACATACTTTCTCTTTCTCAGTACCATGATATAAATAATCAAGACTGGTCAATGAAGCACTTTTGACAGATCCCATTTACATTTAATTTCATTACGCATAAGGGTTTCAAAAACCAAAATACTTGCAAGCATGTTAGAATCCTTTGTTGGTGTTTCAAGCAAGTCATTTAAAGCTATTAAACCAACATCCCCAGTAATATAAAGGATAGTAATTTATCCCTCCAAAAATGGTTTACTGCATTCCTCAATCTTAAGCATTGTATCAAATTTCAAAGTCTATAAAACAAAGTCATAAAATGGCTGCTAAATTCCTTTAAACCCTTCTCCAACACTCAAAAATTGATGTTGGTCTGTTAATCATTATAGTACACCCTTTAAAAAAAGAAGGTTGAACTAATAAATAACAAGTCTAACTTCAAGTGTTTCCCTTTTAATAATTTCACATACTGTTAACTCTCTTTCCAAAGTTCCTTTCATGCTTCCCTCACCCTACTTTTTTTCTATTGGTCTCTCACCTATATTTAGCCTTACATGGAATTTACCACCCACTTTGAGCTGCATTCCCAAACAA
Source organism: Puccinia polysora (assembly GCA_025617555.3). Taxonomy (NCBI): domain Eukaryota; kingdom Fungi; phylum Basidiomycota; class Pucciniomycetes; order Pucciniales; family Pucciniaceae; genus Puccinia; species Puccinia polysora. The sequence continues at coordinate 2,439,297 of CM062647.1, read as the reverse complement.
ATTGACTCTTATAGACTGTATCATAAATCACTGGTAGAACATCCATGTCATAAACAGGATTATCACCTTCAATGATGCTGCTTTTCAACAGACTTATACATGGTTCAGCACAGAAAACAGTTCTCAAAATTACAACTCTAACACTTTTTAAAGGAGTTAGATTACAAATTTGGGCTTTTCCCTCTTCACTCGCCGTTACTAAGGGAATCCTTGTTATTTTCCTTTCCTCCGCTTATTGATATGCTTAAGTTCAGCGGGTAGTCCCACTTGATTTGAGGTCTTTAAAAGAAAATTGCTTTTTACTTTAGAAGTCCTTTTCAAGGAGA